>CM060949.1:66382194-66744694 GCA_030765055.1 Mantis religiosa
TACATTTACTGCAAGAATAAAAGAAAGCGATTACAATTTGCCAAATACTTTGTTAACAATACAACGGACCAAGTTATTTTTTTTGACGAAATCAAATACAACCTTGCTGGTTCCTATGGCAGAGTGGTTGTGTGGAGGAAACCAATCACGGAGCTGGAAGAGCGCAATTTACAAGGCACAGTGAAACACGGCGGAGGGAGTGTAATGATACTCTACGGCAGTGGGAAAGCTGGTTTTCATAGACACAACCATGAACAAGGAAGTCTATCATAGGCTATTACAGCAAGATTTAAAACAAAGTGCAGAAATAACGGGTATTTTGGACAGCTTCTCATTTTATGAGGATGATGATACGAATCATACATCCCATATTGTGTAGCTATGGTTAATTTAGAACTGTCCTCATGTACTGCATCCACCCCCTCAGTCCCAGATCTTAATTCCACAGAAGGAGTATGGGATAAACTGGAGAAGGCCGTGTGGAAGACCCCATCACCTCCAAGCAGCACTTGAAGGAGAGGTTGTACGGGGAATGGAGCAAACTTTCTACAGCCTACCTGATAAACCTGGTTCACAGCATGCCAAATAGGTTGCGAGGAGTAGTAAAAAGAAAAGGGAGAGCGACAAAGTACTAAGCCATATTTTGTATCACACTCAAATTATGTCAGATTACTTTTGTGGGCCAAGAAATGTTATATTTCCTTTTAATTCTTGAAAAAGCATGCATTATATAATTTTTATATGAAATAACATTTATTTTCTTACACGAACGAACCATGTAAAGTCTGTTTAATTAACGCATGTGCAGTTCCGAGTCAAAGGAAACTGAGCCGCCCGCCCACTAATGACCGTCATAAATCTATCTCCACACTTCAGAAATGGAACACTGTCGTTGAGGACCAATAGCAACCATGATTTTCTTGAAGTGACAGACGCATGTCTACTCCACGTGGAGTCTCAGTTGCCAAAGTTCCAACTTCCAGTTGCTCTGTTTCACTACGTGCAGAAATTCGTTGTGTGAAGTGTGTAGTGTTTAACGCCCGCTTTTACTACATACGGCACCGCAAGCGGTGACACTGATGATACATGAGATGAAGATGGAGCACCGGTGGAATGAGATGGCGGGGGAAACCGGAGGTCCCGGAGAAAACCCGCCCCAGCGCCGTGTTGTCCACCACAAATCTCACTTTGCGGTCCCCTGGGATCGAACCCGGGCCGCCTTGGTGAGAGCCAAGCGGTCTAACCACTGAGCCACGGCACGGCCAAATTCGTTGTGTGTCACAATGTGGAGACCATAGGAGGGAAATGCAGTGGTAAATGCAAATGAAGTAGAGATAACTTTAACTTTCAGTCACGTGAAAATAATCAAAGTGAAGACAGTGAGAATAACTGGGCCGAATTATATTACTGGAAAAGCCTTAAAAAAAGGTTATAACGGGAACTGTTTTTAGGCAAATTCAAGCGCTTGTTTTGAACACATAAATACGTGCTGACAAATAATCTTGGTAAGGGGTCATACAATGAACCTGATGATAAATGCTGGGTATTCACAGAAATACAGTGAGAAATATTATGACGAAAGGAATACCAAAGACGCTGATCAAGTGTGAAAACAAAAGGAAACGTTTCTCTAAAGTAGGTAATTTCACGTGCGATTTAATTCGCCGAGAAATTTATAGATTCTATGCAAAACAGAGAGCGCCCACCTTAGACGAATTGGTTGCACATTTGCAAGAAATTTGTGATTTTCCTTCACTTTGCGCGGTCTCCTAAAGGAGCTGGGTTTCAAATACTGCACTTTGAATAAGGTAAGGGTTATTATGGATTCCAGTAGCTTGGCTATATGTATGTATATATATGTATATATAATTGTCAAAACTAAGGAAGTTTTGCAGTAATGGACATAAGATAATTTATTTAGACGAAACCTCGTACGATACCCATGACGTATCGAGAAAGGTGGCAACCTTGCAGAACGGTCTGGGAGAAGGAGGGTCGGGGTTGTAAAACGATTATAAGGGTCCGTCAAAGGCAGAAGCCAACGTGCACACGCGTTAACTAAACAGACTTTAAGTGTCAATTATCATTAATTTCAATTAAATAGTACATAAAATGTTGATTTTCACTTTCAAATCTTACTCTGCTTTGTCCAATTATTTATGTGAGTCTCTGTACATACCTACATGAGATCTGTTATTTTCCATACGGTTCTCGTATGCAAGCACGCCCTATAGTGGCAGTAGTAATGACTAAATAGTCGGACTACAACGGAGGCGTTTAGATGAGTGCGATTTATATTAGAATCAAAGCCTTGGACGCCATACTGCGTGCGAGGGAGTAAACACCCAATGAATATTATTGGCTGGGCCATGCCACGCGTGTGACATCACATAGCACGCCCACCACACGCATCGTCTTGCATCCCACAGCGTCACTGATTGCCTACCCACTATACCAACAGCTAGCTGTAACCAGAGCGGCGGACCCAAGTGTAGAGCGGGAAACGACATAGATGGACCACGTGGAACGAACGGGAATTTAACATGGAACTGAAAGAAATATTACCTACATTTAATGTGCCTCAAACGAACCTAATGTAAACATACGGGAGTGAAGAAAGGGAGAGACGATAATTGGTGGAGGAAAATTCATGAATGTCTATAGTGTCAGTTGCACCTAAAGTGTGGATGTGCGAAATTTTATACAGATTGATGAAATAGTTAATTCTTATATTGTGCGATCCATATAAACCTGAACCATTTCAGTAGGCTATAACCAGGCACGTATTCAGAAATTAGTTTCCGAGGGGGGGGGGGGGGTCCAAAAACTCCAAAATTGGTTAATTGGTTATATATATACGAGGGCTATCCAGAAAGTAGATTACGTTTTCGTCTGTTTCCGCTAGGGGCGGGGCTAGCGCGGCCATCTTGGGGTCAGAGCGTTGCGCAGCTCAGTCGGCATCTAGCCGTGCTAGTGAGAGGTTCGTGCTGTGCTCCGTTCAGAAACTGTGACGGTTTGAAATGTCTGCGTTAATTGAAAATCCCGCGAGCTGCGAGATGCGTGCAGTAATAAGGTTTCTGACTGCAAAAAACTGTAAACCGATAGAAATCTTTCGGCAGCTTTGTGAAGTGTATGGGGACAACATTATCACTGAAGGTGGAGTGTGTCAGTGGGTCATCAGATTTAAAAATGGCCGAACCAATGTTCACGACGAAGATCGAAGTGGGAGACCCAGCATAGTGACTGCCGAACTTGTCGAAAAAGTCGATGCTAAAGTCCGTGAAAATCGAAGGTTCAAAATAACGGAACTTTCTTTGAGTTTTCCACAAATTTCGCGAAGTTTGTTGCACGAAATCATCAGCGAGAAGCTTGGTTAACACAAGTTTTGTGCAAGATGGATTCCAAAAATCTTGACAGAGGACCACAAAAATCAGCGAATGGCTGCAGCGTTGAACTTTTTGGACGTTTACCATAAGGATGGTGACTCTTTACTCGATCATATCGTTACTGGTGACGAAACATGGGTGAAACACGTGAACTGTGAAACGAAATTGCAATCAATGCAATGGGGGCACACAAGTTCTCCCCAAAAACCCAAGAAATGCATGCAAACAATGTCGGCAAGGAAGATGATGGCGACTGTTTTTTGGGACAGAAAAGGTGTGATTTTGGTGGACTTCCTGGAAAGAGGCACTACAATAAACTCTCAAAGGTATTACCAAACTCTCCAAAAACTCAGAAGAGCCATTCAAAACAAGCGCAGAGGAATGTTGAGCTCTAAGATCTTATTGATTCACGACAACGCCCGGCCCCACACGGCAAATGTCACTCGTGAAGTTCTTGAATCTTTTAAGTGGGAGTTGTTTCCTCATCCGCCGTACAGTCCCGACCTGGCACCGAGCGACTTCCACCTATTCCCAGCAATGAAGAAGTGGCTGGCTACGCAGCGTTTTGATGACGACGCACAGCTGCAAGAAGAGGTAACGAAGTGGTTGAAGGCGCAGGCGGCCGAATTTTTCGACGAAGGAATTTCCAAGCTCGTACATCGCTACGATAAATGCCTTAATTTGAATGGTGACTATGTCGAAAAGTAGTATTTGAGTGTGGCTTTTATCTGTATATAATAAAATTTGTTTCCTATACTTTGTTTACTTTTTATTCCAAAACGTAATCTACTTTCTGGATAGCCCTCGTATATATACATAGGATCATCCGACAATGGTATAAGAAACTCGATTAGTAAAGATACTTAAACAATATATAGGTACTTATGTAAGAAATGGACGAAAAGAAATGCAAGGAAAGTAACAGAGAAAAGCAGTGAGCATATCAAGAACTTTAAAAACAAGAGAAGGAAAATCTCAGAAGCAGTTAACGGAGTTGTAGGATATAATAGGAACAAATAACAACATCAAGAAAAATTGACCTAGGAGAAGAATTAAAGAGAGGAAGCAAGTCTTGAAGACGAAAACAAGTAGGTAGGTATCATAATTAAGGTGGAATTACTACAAATAAATCAAGAAAAACAAAGAAAGGTTCATAGAGATTAATAAGTAAATTACAATTATTAAGAAAGAATGACAAACTGAACAAAAGAAGAAAGAACACTGTGGGAGGCTATGGTGCTACCAACGTTGAGAAAAAATACACAAGCTTTTAGTGACAGCATTTCTAATTGCCAGGAGATTCATGGCAGAAGCATTCATTTGTGGAATGACAGATGACAGCTTCTTCTTTTTCTTTCCCCCTTTTTTTTTCAGTACTAGCCGCAAAGTGCTTCGTTCTTCAGGCAGTACCCTCTCTTAATTTTAATTTACTTCACAACAACTATGCAATAATTTAATAAAAAATTAGAGGAAAGAACAGCAAAAGATATAGGAAGACCACGAAGGAAACGTCAAAATAAATTAAAGAGGTGAAGAAAGAAAGCCTAGACGTGAATCAAAACATGCATCAGAATCTGATACAAAATATAAGATCTAACTTAGACGTCCATGTGTGCTTAAATAAGGAAAAAGTCCTTTGGCATTTAAAATGCATATCAACTTATCTAGAGCAAGATGAAAAATTGGAGAAACGCCCTACGCGGGACCTGTCTTGATTGGGGTTGGAACCTGAGCCCTCTTGAGACTGCCCCTGCGGTCTAGTGGTCAGCCTGCAGACTTAAATTCATAAGTCCTGGTTTCGATTTCTATGCAGCAAGTTTTGCTAACGTGAAGAATTTAGCTACATGTTGTAGGTATAGTGATTTTCTGCTCTGAAGTTCGAATTCTGGAGTAGAATTTCTCTTATACAAAATATGTACACTAATTGAAATTGCAAATAAATAATAGGGCTAAAATTTATAATGAATTAAACATTGAAAGGAATGCTTATAAATATTTTTCTCCCCCCTCCTTGAAATACTGGATTTGGGGTTAGCTTACTTATTTTACTTTTGTAATTAAAATAGCTTATTTTATTCAAATCGTGTAAATTTAAGGTATATTTATCATTCGGATGGTTTACATCATGTCGCTGAAACGTTAAGAGCCGATATAAAAACGTGGATGTTCTTGTCTTATGTGTATAGAAAGTACTTGTAAAGTCGCCGATTATAAGAGTTCGAAAACTTCATGAAGTCTTTCCAAATTTGCCTCTGACTCCTCAATCAGTTTTAACTCGATGGGGTTCTTGGATAAAAGCTGTGTCATACTACGCAGAACATTTCAGTTATGTAAAACAGTGTTGTAGACCTCAGATGCAGATGATTGTAGCGACTAACTTTGGATGAGTGGATTAACTTGAAGCCCCAGGTTGGGAAGCCATCTGTAGCGGTTTATTGTGGATGAAGGTGTTGATGATGGATGTGTCACCTTTGGTGAAGTTCTGGCACAATTTCTTGAAAATTTGCACGGCTGCTCTCGAGCGATGATCTCTGTACCCAGGGTCGTAGTCTCGGAACGGAGAAATATTCAATTCTTCTACTGATTGATTAACTTTTCAATCATACTTTCCCAAAGAAAAATACCTTATTCCACATATACAATTCGATACCTGTTCTTACAAAATTTTGAAGATGATTGATAATTGTATTTATTCCTTCTACTAATGATGCAAAATACTAATTATAAATTAATAGCACATCAGCTATTGATGCGTCGATTATGCATCACACAAATGAGTCCATTTGTAACTCATAGGCACAATTGCAGAGTAATAGTGATCTACGTTTATCCTCTACGAATGCTCCTTGCACAAGACCTGGTTCTTGCAAAACTTCCAACTCCTTTATTACATTGCAATGGCTACACAAATTCTAAATTTTTGTATATCAATCTCATGGCCTCATTTACTTTAAAGTTATATTTTGAAAGAATTTAAACAACATAAAATATCTGCTACGAGATGAGAGCATCATTGCCACAGCACAGGAATGTTTTGTTAATATTGGCATCCAAGGCAAGATACCCATTGTATATCCATAACCGTGTACCCAAAATACCTGCTATTATAACACAGTTGGAAGCTCGAAATAATGCCTTGGAACATACACTTTCTTTGATAAATGAAATTTCAGTAACTCACGGTATTGTTAAAACTACTTTTTGAGAAACACAAAAAGGTGTTAACGAAAAGCACTGGTTACGAAATACTGTGTAGGTACAATTCTTGAAAAGATTTCTGGTACAGAAAGGAATTCACTCCAGAAGAACTTTGGTGCTTTTCACATATTACAGTAACGTCATGCGAGGTTGAGAGATCAATTTCAGTATATAAATAATCCTTCGCTGACAAACGCAGGAGCTTCACACAAGAAAATCTCAAGATAACCTCCCTCGTGTACTGTAACAAGCTTACGTAAGGTAAGAATCCTAGGACAAAATGTGTTTATGATCGAATTTTTATTTTTATTTGCTTATGTTTTGTGCTTCTTTCTTTCACTTTGCTTGCCTATATGCCTGCTTATTTCACCATTTGATTGTGCTTACAAATCCGGGCTTTACTCATAATAGGTAATATATGTACATTTTTCCACGAGCACAATATAGCTTTGAAAGGCTCAGTGCAACAGTGGTCTAACCCTATCCAATGTCGAGTTTGAATTGATCCTGCCATTTGTTAACCTTGAAGTACCTATTACAATCAATAAATAGGTACTGAAAGAAATTTATCTTTCGTGCATTGGCAGCAACTTGATATCTTGCTCTCAAACTTTTGCAACTGGCTGCCATCAACTTTGCAGTACAATATCTCAACATCTTTAAAACGTGGGATAGACCACTGCTGCACTCAGCCTTTCATATACTGTGTCATTCTGTTCAGGTTTACTTTTTAAATAAACAAAAGTAAGTTATAACCATAACACGAAACCATAACACCATAAACACGAAAGAGCTTGATATTTTAAAACTAAGAGCATATTTACTTAAGCCATGGCAAGTACGATGGCTCAGGCGACTTCTTCTCTAGCCCGCATTTGGGATGTCCAGTTTCGCTTCACGTGGCTGGCCTATGTGGCCCATGGGTTTTTTCTGGGGTTTATCGGATCGTTAGGCAAATACTGGGTAAAATATTCCTAATATATTCCAAATATTCCTGAATATAATGAGTCGATTGGAGAGTTTAATGTAGCGTCGGTGTGTTGGCCATGGTAGCTCAAGGGGTTAGAGCGACAGAACGGAAAGTAGGAGGTCCGTTGCTCAAATCCCGGCCGTGATACTGAATTTTTCAGTTGACTCTAATTAATTAAAAATATCCATATAGCTGAGTAATATGTTTAAAATGATTAATTCTGAAAGGATTCATTCCTCAATAACACTAGGAGTTTAATGATAAAAATCTTGGTATTTAAGTACTTACAGTAGTAATTCGCCACCAATATGTATCTCGAATATGAGAACTATAAGTGGTTACCAGGAAAATATAATGAGTCGATTGGAGAGTTTAATGTAGCGTCGGTATGTTGGCCATGCTAGCTCAAGGGGTTAGAGCGACTGGACGGAAAGCAGGAGGCCCGTGGCTCAAATCTCGGCCGTGACATTGAATGTTTCAGTTGACTCTTAATTAATCAAATACTGGGTAGCTTAATTACATTCACCGAATTTCGTCTCCACTATCTCAACTGGTGGTCTCTTTTGGTAGAAGTGTCAGCGGGAGACTCGGCGCTGCATGACAGGATGAAATGCTCCTGGTAAGCATCTCCTCCGGTAGGTGGGATGCCAGCTTTCTGCCCCGTCGGGAAGTTTCCAACAGGTCAATAGTAGAGACCCAAGTCTGGTCGACGTACCAGATGCCCTCCTTAAGATTCCATCCTACTTTATTGATACCAAATATCAAGCGTTGTATCATGGATTCTCTGCTCCAACGGTGAATTCAAAATTAAGCAGATACTATAAAGGAAGCCTTTTAGTAAAGTATAGTACTACACCTAATTGTGGGATATTCATATGACCTAGAAATTATTCTCCCATAACTTCTTCATTTTGATCATATAACTGTAGCTTTAAGAATGTCAAATGAACCCACGCAGCCGTTCAAAATGAAGTGATTGTTAGAGAATCATTACTTTAGAAACATCCTGTTGGCAGCAGCGGGCCATGGCACCCACACGGTACCTTGAGAAGGTGACAGAGGAAGCTGCGTAGGATGGAGCAAGTCACGATTTTTGTTATCTGCTCTGTTGGTCTGACTGGCGAGCTCAAAACGGTTGTGAAGAGATGGTTTGGAAGTCTCCAGCAGGTCCTCAAGACACAACAATGATGTGCATAGGTGATTACCTAATTGGAACATATTTCTCACCAATGGAACTTGTGGAACAAAGCAGCCGGGAGCGTTATATAATAGTTTTTAGAAAATACAACAGCTGCAAATAGAGCACAAAATCTACTCTTGGCTGTAATTAAAATATAATCAGTGTCACGTCATTTATATCAACAATGCTTTTACATTCATGCTAATATGCTAATGTTCTCTCTAGTTAATCGTTCTACATATGGAACCTGGATATTTTATTTCTAATCTGCTCTCTTATAATGCTTTCAAGTCCCCTAAATTATACCTAATACTTGAAAAATATAGTGAAGAAGTGACTTTTAAGAAGAAGAAAAAATTTTCAAACTACTCATTTCCGGAAACCAGTATACCCAACACGTTTAAGATAAAGGTTGTAGATCAATGAACGTTGTATCTAACGCTGTAATGAAATTTTATTTACTTTTTCCACGAGGATTGGTAAATATAACTTTTGAACCAATAATGTGACACACGTGCAACTTTGGGAGAATATAATACACAATTGGGGGATCACATTAAACTATTTATACTCTATTTTTAGGTACCCCCACAGGAAACAATCCGGTGAGGTTAGTCAGGGGGTCTGGGGTTACCATAGACCTTTTGAGATTATTCGATTATCAAAGAAACTGGTTAAAAGCTCCATGGTGTCATTAGATGTATGGCACGTAGATCCATCATGCTGAAAATAACCTTCTCTCAATTCGATATCATCCAGCTGTTCCACAAATGTCTTGAAGATACCCATATAAACTTCTGTCTCTACAGTCGTATGAAAGAAAATGGGACCAACGATCTACAGATGCTGGTGGAGGATACTTCCCACATTTTTTTCTGAGATATAGTGTAATGTGATCTCTCAATTGTGTATTATATTCTCCCAAAGTTGCACGTGAGTCCTATTATTGGTTCAAAAGTTAGGGTCTATTGAAATAGTTCAGGTTTATAGGATCGCACTATGCAATGGCACCGAGCAGAATAACTCAAGTAGTTTCGCCTGTGGGCCCACACTCGGGAGACCCGGCTCGACTCCGGTGATTGACCTTCCTGACTTATGGGCCTTTTCCGGATGTTTCTGGGTCTTCAGGCGAATGCTGGGTAGGTTAATTACATTACATACATGGGGAGAATTTCCTTTCCCCCATTTCATCTCCATTATATATTCATATCATCTTAAATCTGTTGATCTCTTTCAGGGTAGAAGTGTAGGGGTGTCTCGGCGATGAATGGCAGGATGATATGCTCTGAGTAAGCCACTTCCTCTTCCGGTAGTCCGGTCTCCGATCTTGAAGCCCAGTTCTCGTGATGGAACTGTTTCTGAACCACAGTAGTGTAGTATTATCGTTGTGCTGGCCTGCTGGGGGAGAAAGTTTCCAGCTAAGTAAAATGTAGGGGCTCTGCCCTCTGCACTGTCGTGGCTCCTTGGGACGGCTGCCCTCGGTCTCTCCTCGCCTTATCCTTCCTTCAGGGGAAGCCCCACTTAGGGGCATAAGTACAATAATCCAAGTGTGGTTGCCGTGCCGAGTCCCCTCCAAAATTATCCAGTTCTACAACCTTGCAGTCCTCGATCTTACAAAAGTATGTTGACAGATCTTACCGATTAATTAGTCTCACGAGCAGCACAGGGGGACACCTCGCACATTTAGACAGGGACCCATTGCCTCTACCAACCCCCACGAGGAAGGGATGAAGTAAAGAAATCAGAGGGTCTAAGGCAGCAGGCACAGACGTCACAGTCTTACGAAGTCCTTGATTGTTCCAGGCTGCAAGACCTGGAGCTGCCTAGAGAGGGTAATGAACGACTAGTCGCGACCCTCTAAGGTATATTTCAAATAACCTTGCCCTGCTGACATGTATCCCTCTGCAGCCTACTCCTTCCCCTTTACCCTAATTGGCTAATCCTTTCGGCGCTGGAGGCGGTGATTTCACACCAAACGAAATAAAAGTCATAGAAACAAATAGGTCACCACTACCGATAACGTACCCTCTATCGTCAGTCATTCCGAGAGGCAGCTTTGAAATAAAGACTAGTCCTCTTTATATCGCTTAAGAATTAACATGCATTAAAGATAAATAATTTTGTGTAGTATATTTAATTTATACGGTTATGAAAATATAAATCTGACAGTTCTCTCCGAACATATTAAGATATATCATCAAGTTAAATAAAGAACTCATTTTACCGCACGGCAGTCTATAATACGACGGCAGCCAATGAGAGGTGATTGATATCACTTGATAGTCAAGAAATACGGGGTAAGCTTATCTGAAACAAGGATTAGCATCAGCGAAGAATTCCTTTGAACCAACATCTATATTCCACGCAACCTGCTGGCGTACCTGAAAGGCGTTACGAAAACAGTATGAAAGGAAATTTAGCAGATGAGAAACCAGCTTGTATTGCCTACCGAGCAGGTAAGACGAGAAAAGGCGGGTAAGTCAGAGCGGACGGGAATCCAATTCCAGACATCGAAGTTACCAACTTCAAACATGATGTTGCAGAACGAGTTATTTTCTTATTGTAGAAGTAACGTAATCGAATATCTGTTAGGTAAAATCTTATGCAGCATTAAATATTACATTATTTTGTGATTAGACAGCGCAGTAACCACTGGTGGGCGAACCTTAAAGGTCACTTTTGAGACGCACTGGCCACGAAAACAAAAACATTACTGCTTGCTCGTTATCAGTGACCCGAGACTAGCTTTCAGGTAATGAGGCAAAGGACAGTTATTTGTGCAAAAGTCGACTAATAACTCGGACAGTTGCAGGGCTTCTCTTCAGTGTAAAACTACACACTCCGTCCTAACAGGAAGGACTTTGCGCGTACTTAGCAAATCCAAGCAATATGGAGCGCTATACGAACGTCGAAATGACGGATATGGTTTTGATGGATGGATGAGCTGAAGGAAGTTCAACGAACGCACGATTAATTTAGTTTCATTAAAAATATGAATTGTAAAAATAGTTACATCAATGATAATATTTATTTAACTTCACAGCATTTTGTTATGATTTTAATTGTACAATACTTTCAACCACTTACTGTAAATATCAACAGCTTCCTTTTCAGTTACAAATACTTTATTTATTATTATCAAAGACGTGAAATAAAATGCTCGTCTCCTTGTATGAGCCATTTAGTTTTGGTTAATTTATCTACAATTGTTTGTTGTTGTTTTCTGTTCTGTTTATCATTTATTGCTTCCATCCTCAACCTCACTAACATTAAATTCCCACTAAAAGGTATAAGTTGCATATGTCCACAGTTTATTTGCCATCTTGGAGGAATTTTGGTACATGTTAAACACCCATAAGCAATAATTAAGGAATAACTTTCTTATTGGGGTTTCATAAGCCAAAGAAATTCTTAATAGTAGCAAGCAAGCTACTGCGGAGTGTGACGGTATATTTAAAACAGTTGCAGCATGCGGCACGTCGTGTGAACTATACCTGCGAACTCCGACAGCGTGAGGTTCGCATCGTTTCTGTCACTGCCTAATCCCCACTCATTCTAGAGCATTTTTACGCGGCTCTATTGGTGGTAAATACTATCTATATGTGCCATATAGATAGCTGAGCAACTACTATATGTTATTTCCGTGTCGTTTTGAAACACCCTGTGTAATTCCAAACTAATCATTCTGTATATTTATTCTCTCCTTTCTTGGTTTGCTCTAAATGTTCACTAAGTCCATCACAAAACGGAAAGTTAATTTTCAGAGACAGGGGAAATGAGGGCGTGAGAGAGAGAGAGAGAGAGAGAGAGAGAGAGAGAGAGAGAGAGAGAGAGAGAGAGAGAGAGAGAGAGAGAGAGAGAGAGAGAGAGAGAGAGAGAGAGAGAATAGAGAAGCGAACTACAAAAGAAAATAAGATGTTTCGAAATGTTCATGAATCATCATGGAAACCTTTAGAAATTGATGAATACCTTCTCAGCACAGTTATTTAACCTTTCACTGGGTAGGTATAATAAAGCAGCCTTGTTTCATGAAAGCGACAATTTGCGAATCATACGTACAGTAGTAAGTATTTATTTCCGTTGCGAAGGTAGGCATTATGGTCATCTGGCAGGTACTTGCCGTACCCTAAGGTTTGCCTTTCAGCCTTCAGAAATCATGGACGAGACTTTCTCAAACCATTCCTTTATGTGCTACTTTGGTTACCATTCATATCACTACAGTTTGTTTATTGAAATAAAGAGTCAAGTTTACTAAAGCCACTTTCCACCCAGATGGCTCTGCGGCAATGCGCTAAACTCGAATTTGGGTGATCCCGGGTTGAATCACTCGTAGCCGACCTCTCCGATGAGGGTTTTCCCTGGTTGACAAGGACAATGTTGGAATGGCGTCTTTTAGGATTTCTTTTATTTCGTCTTCCACTTTCATGATACAGTTTGACTCTGAGACTGTGTATCGATCGACGGCGTATCGATTATATACAGAGTGTTTCAAAAAGACTCCGAACGAACATACAGAAGTAGTTGCTGAGCTTCTGTGTGATACATATAGTTAGTTTTTACCGCCAACAGAGCCACATAACAATGGCTCCAGAATGAGAGTGGATTAGGCAGTGACAGGAACAACGACGCGTGTCTCACGCTGTCGCAGTTCGCAGGTATAGGTCACACGCCGTGTTGCGTGCTTTAGCTGTTTGTAAACATACCACCATACTCCACCGTAGCTTGCTACTCTTAAGAATTTCTGTGGATTATGAAACCGTAATAAATAAGCCGTTGCTTAATTATTGCTTATGAGTGTTTAAACGTGTTCCAAAATTCTGTTATAGCAGTGCATGATGGCAAATAAGCTGGTGGATATATGCAACTTATTATACCTTTTAGAGGGAGTTAATGCTAGTGTGGTTGAGGATGGAAGCATTAAATGATAATATAATAACCCATGGCGCAACAGCCCTAGAGGGCCAAGGCCTACCAACCCGACTGCCGGCCTCACGCCCACTTACGCACGGCAGAGTTGGACGATCATTCAACCGATACGGAGAGGAAATATGGTCAGCATCTCGGCATCCCCCAGCCGGAATGTTGGTTTCGTGACCAGGGCCGATTACCTAGCGATGCTGAGTGGGCACCGGTCCTATACTCGTGACCGAACCCGGGCCGCTTTCCGTGGCCAGGGACCAAGGCATGCTGCCTTAGCCCGCTACGCCACTGCGCAGGACATTAGATGATAAACAGAACAGAGAACATCAAAGAATTGTAGATAAATTAACCAAAACTAGATGGCTTATACAATGAGACGAGCATTTTATTTCATGTGTTTGGTAATACTAAATAAAGTATTTGTAACTGAAATGGAAGTGCTTGATATTTACAGAAAGTGGTTCCACAATTAAGATCATAACAATAAGCTCTGAAGTTAAACAAATAAATATTATCATTGATGCAACTATTTTTAAAATTAATATTTTTAATGAAACTAAATTAATCTTGCGTTCCTTGATCTCCCTTCAGCTCTTCCATCCATCAAAACCATAACCGTCATTTTGGAGTTCGTATAGCGCTCCATATTGCTTGGATTTGCTATCTAAGTACGCGCAAAATCCTCCCTGTTAGGACGGAATGTGTAGTTTTACACTGAAGAGCAACCTTGCAACTGTCCGAGTTATTAGTCAAATTTTTCACAAGTAACTGCCGTTTGCCCCATTACCTGAAAGGTAGGCTAGGGTTACTGATAAAGAGCATGGAGTACTGTCTTTGTTTTCATGGCACGTGCATCCCAATAACGCCAATGTTTCCTGCGCTGCCTAATCACAAAATCATGTAATATTTAATGCTGTATAAAATTATACCTAACAGAATTTTGAAACTGCGACACCGAAATTAGGACTAGTTAAGGACTACGCAACGGCTAAAATCGTTCGGTGTCGCTTTGAAACAATCTGTATATAGGTATGCCTGTATATATGTTTGTGTGTTCATGTGTGTTATTTTTTTGTTTTTAGGTCTTGACCTATAGGTAACACAAAGATTCTCAGGATCTCACTGGAAATCTCTAAGAGATTTTACATTTATTTGTTATTTCCCAATTTTATTATGAGAGACATTTTGTATCACAGAACCTTGTTCAGATATAAACAGGTATAATATACATACATTTAGGCAGAAACATTATTGAAAATGATGAGCAATACAACCTATTCTTCACACACGTATTCTTAAGCGCTATGAACTAGGTCTGTGTCTGATTTGAAGGTTTGAAGGTTTGAACCTTCAACCTTCGGATAGTGGGTCAGAGCCTTACCAAGTCACTCAGACCAAGAAACCCTTACTATGATTAATATGAAGTTACTAGAAAGATGTTGTACGATTACTCTGTAGAAGAGTAGATAAAGAATCATATGAATGTAATAGATACATTGTGTGTATTCTTTTACCTTGGTTTTGATAGCATATTGTATAAAAATTTCCTTTATACATTATTATCTGTTGAACTTAGAAAGAACGAGAAAATATTAAGCAATTAAGATGTTGTGAACTCAGTTATTTACTGTGTTAAGTCACCTGGAGTGATATTTTTTCGGTAACGCAATGCAATTGATTTTATGAACAGAAGTACGAAATATAATCTGGATTCGAAATATGGTCTATAGGAGAAAACTTGTTGATACACTTCTCAACACTTTTTCTAACACATTTCTCCATCCATTTGATCTTGGTCATGGCAAGATCCTCCTGCAAGCCAATTTTACTTCTGCATTCAAACTGCGCTTGATACCTATATTAAGGTTTCTAGAACGAAAAACTAAAACTAAAATAAATAGTAATAAAAAGAGATAGTATTCTCAAGGACCTCTGCTGTAGGTAAGTTACGTTACATAAGGAAAAAGTATGTGTGATGCTGCGGAATGCGCGAGCGCCTGGTCAAAATGGCTGCCGAGTCGAGGCGCCCCAGGCCCTCTGGAGGAAGGTCAATACTCCACACACGCTCATCTCATGTGCTGCTAAAGCTCTCCTCTTGCATAGGATCCGGGATAATTCGGCTAACAGCTGCTCTGTCAGGGCATGTGTGGATGGGGCAGGTTTAATTCTTGCAACAACCACCTACTTAATGCGGTTTATAGGTTATCAGTTCTAAATCTGTTACACTTAATGTGAAACAAATCAAAGCTAATTATTATATATTCATGTTTCTAGGCAAAGTGCATTAGGTACCTATTCTTTTCTATTGGAGAGATTGGTTCTTTCTGGTTTTTTAAGGTCTTTATTATACCGGTGTAAATTATATTGGTCACAGCGGATCTTGCCAAAGCCATAAAGACAAGTCTTATAACAAATTCAAGGCTGAAAATAATACCTATGAATTCTGAATATACCTTCTGAATAAAGCCACCAAATTTTGTAATGGTTTTTCTTCTAATCCTTGTTTCACATACCTAAGCTTGCCCCGTATCTCTTAACGGTCACGTGATCTTATCACCTCTAATTGGCTGCTATTGCAGTAGGTATAGATTGTTGTGCGGTAAAAATTAGTTTATTATTTAACATGGTGATATAATCTTTATATGTTGGAAGAGAATTGTCAAATTTATATTCTTGTAACTTTTAATTAAATAGAGTTGATTTATCTGAAATGCATGTTAATTCTTAAACGAAGTTAAGAGGAGTTTCCTTTGCTCAGAAGCCCGTCTTTCACATGACACGATAGCACGTGATTTAGCGGTAGTGATGACGTACTTGTTTATATGACTTTTATCACTGACCTTGTTTTGAACTGGATTAGTCATATATTGCCATTCGAAGGTGTGTTGTGCCGAGTGCGAGAGCTAAATTATTTTATTGATCGTTTATTGTAGAGTCTACCGCCAATTTTTCGCTGAATCATCGCAAGGGAAAACCTTTATAAAGCGGCGAAAAAAAAATTGTGTCCCATGTGTTTAATGCACTCACAGAAAAGAATCCGTCTTTGTCAGTGAGAGAAGTCCAACAGCTGTGTTCTGAACTAACAGGTGTGCTAGATGCGTAGGAACATCGCGATATGAAAGTGAGACCACAGGAAGACTTACCACTCCAGGGGCGATATTGCTGTGTAGCGAAGGCGTTATTAAAGGACAATTAGACTCTACCGGGAGACAAATCGCAAAATATACGACCTTGAGGAGACTTGGGTGAATGAAGGACACACAAGTATGGCGTGCACGAATTTTAAGACTGAAAGACAAGCATTTTGCAAGGTATGTGTGCTGGTGTTAAAAAATCTCAGTGGAAAAGTTCGAATGCCTTTCATTATAAATTTATTTCAGTTTCATTGCTCATTCATTCAGTTTCAACTTGCTCAGTTTCGTTATAAACTTGTAATTTTGCATGCCTTTATATTCTTATTTGTATGATTTTAGCTATCTTCCTGGCAATTATTATGACGTTTACTGCAGGTTTAAATGTGACGGGAAGGCACCGCCTATGACCTATGACGCGAAAGCATTAGCCAATTAGGGTGAGAGGGAAAGTAATTGCACGCGGAGTGATACATGTAAGCGGAGCAAGGTTATATGAAACAGAGATTAAATGTTAAAATCATAAAAAAGAAGAAAAGAAATCTTGCTTGGAAATTATTTAAAACTTAAGAACACGGTCTTAGATACCATTATTACTCCACATCTGCATGCAAGATGCAAAAATCAGACCTCCAGATGTTTACATCTTTCTCTTGAGTTTATGTGGAAAATAAAGGAGAATCCGTCTGGTTAAAACGTTTAGATGCAGCGGAAAAACGACTATAACAAAACTTAAATTTCTAAAGTTGCTAATTCCTAGCATTTTTCAACATGTACAATGAAAACACATGTTGGCTGAAGATTTAAATCCAATTCTGTAGATATGCCATTTTGTTCTAGTGCTATTGTCATCTGGTGTATGTAATAGGTATAAGTTGTTCCTTTAGGGACGTCTTTAAAGGCGTATGTGAATGTACGATGATGAGTAAAAGTTTGCATACTCGTCTAAAACTGTTATTGGAGCTCTCTGTGTTTGGGTATGATGTTTTTGGAATCGACAAACATAGTAATATCTTTCTGTCCCATACAATACTTATGCACTGACTTATCTACCCCAATTCTATAAACTGCTCTGCAAATCATCCATTAGAAGGTAATCAAGAAAGACATAAGTCACATATGCCGCTTAGGACGTTGCATAAATTAAAAAATAGAGACAGATGACTGACCTGGTATATTCTCATTTATTTTATCTACAGATTACGTAAACTATTGTGTGTTTCAAATGGGAAGAGTTCTCGCCTGTAGCCAACCAGATACGTTACAGCCTTCACCGTTGCCACCTCGTTATCCCCACTCTTAATATTCCCCTCTCCCACACTTGCGATTGTTCTTGGCGCTAGACCTAAGGGAAGGCATACTAAATTTTCCAAAGTTTTATAATAATGCAGTTGTTGAAATCACAACTGCAACATGAATACTTGTATATTACGCAAATTGTTTTAAATATTTAGTTTAAAGTTAATTATACTTTATGAATTACTTATTTTTCTAATCGAACGAAAATCCCAGCGGTGCACACGTAAAGCTGTGAATGTTACTTATGTTAAGAGATAATTCGTCACTGTCATTGTCTTCAACGTCTGAGTACTGCAAATTTATGAAGATGGGTTCCAAAATCTCCTTACGTGCTATTTCTTTCCAAAAGTCGTCTTCTTGTAGTTTATCTGATGTCTCACGTAGTGTTCCCAGTCTTGTTGTGTTCCTTGTCAATTTCTTCGTGAATAAGTCGTTCAACGCCAGTCAGTTTAAAAATATTATTTCTCTTTGCAACATAATTTGAGCCCACATTAACTCTGTTGGATCGTCTCATTGATCCAGCTGATACACTTTTTCATGGAAGAGTAACTGAATAATGTTGCCTTCAACTCTATTAGAGTAAATAGAGATTACGAACCATTCATAAACGACATGTAATGTGGCCAGACACGTTCTGCCAGACCAGCAAGAAGTGTATCGTTTCCTCTCATCGAATTTAACAAACACCTTGACTTACTCAAATGACATATTTCTTCCACAACGTCATATCAACGTCATGTTTACGTTACAGCTCTGAGTAATTACAAATATACGTTCACGCATACATGACAACCAATAATGATATCTACTATATTTATTTGTATTAGGAAAACTATTTAAGCTAAAAATATGGGATTTTTACGGTTATCATAAATACATTTCTCTCTCCTTCCTCATTGACCAGTTTTGGCAAAATCTGAATTTTTGTCTTAGGGCGAATAGTACTTATTAGAAATTGATTAGTTTGCCGATTGTCACACTCTACTTAGGGGGGATGCAGTACAACACTGCGGGACTCCAACTGGTGGCTCACTTTAGTAGCACTCAAGAACACCTTCTCATTTGAAACACATAATTGATCAGCAAGCCTCTACATGCCCGTCTTGTAACGTGGAGGTAGTGTGTCTACCTCACGTTCAAGAGGTCCCGAGTTCGAATCTCGGTTAGGGTGAGTTACTTGGATAAGGTTTTTTCCGGAGTTTTCCCTTATCCTGAAAGGCGAATGTTGGGTAACTCTATTTAAATGGACCCTGGGCTCATTTTAGCATCATTTCATCCATTCCATTCATCGTCCGATATGACTTAACGTTGGAGGACGTAAAATTAAAAATTAAAAAAAAAAAACAAAAAAAAAAAAAAACATCTACATATCTACACCAGAACCAAAAGTTTAATATAAACATTTTATCACAAATAGACTGCTTAAGATCCTTGAATATAAGAACATATGCACTTGTAAACATCTGTGAACTGCATAACTCAAAAACAGTTGAATGAACATCAATGACCTCCGCGTCCACCGTGAACCACCTATAAACACACATACTTTACCCTCCCCCAAGCAACCTGCACGCCAAGATTGTTCTGTTAAAGTATGTCTATCTCTATATTTCTCGCCTCCCGTATGTTTACCATAAAATCGTAGTTTGAGATAGATTATCTAAGGTTTAGCCTTCTCTGTGGAAAAAGAGCAGCAACTGAAAAGTGTTAGTTCTATGCGAGGCAACTGTACGAAGGCGCTTGTGAGTGCTTGTATCGTGCAAAGAACTCATGACGAACCTTTATGGTTAAGAAGAGGGGGGGGGGGCTGAAGAGAGATGCAGTGTTTGCTGAGTAAGCATTAATATTCTGAGAATGACTCTTAAGTAAAGAGTTGGTATGTACCGACCTAGCGTCTCACAGCTATAGGTAAGAACCACAACTGTTCTACCTCTGAAGGACATACTGAGAGCACGAAACCTGTATGTTCTACTATTAAGCCGGTAGGATTAGATACTTATCAAATAGGCTAGTAGAACCACAGTTCAGCTCGTTATCTGTGTTACATACAGAGGTTTTTCTGTTTTTTTCTCCCTTTCTCTCCCTTGTTCCCCAACAGCTTAGTCTTTCTCTTCTATACCTCTTCTTTTTTCATCCCTAGCTTGTTTCATAGACCTCACTGCTTTTTTCAACTTCTCTTTGGGAAACTTCGACGTGATGTGACGTTTTGAAAACGGGCAATAAAAACGCTGCATAACAATTTAAAATACGAGGGCTGTTCATTTACAGTCATAATTTTTCGCACTAAAATTCAAACTTATTTTATCCTGTTAGCTCAATGTGAAACAAACACGCCGTAGTAGTTTCATTGTTGGAACTCCTGGTTCCCGCCTGTGAGAACCAGGCAAGTTCAGACATGTTCAGTATCGCCTACAACTTCAATGGAGGTAACAACGCGAGGAACAATATGCGGCTTTGAAATTCTGCTTTCGTCTCAACAAATATTCAGTTAAGGCCTATACAATGTTACAAGAGTCCTATGGAGAATCTGTTCTTCCCTACAGCACAGCTCGAAGGTGGTTTAAAATGTTTAAAGAGGGGAGATAATCAATTTCAAAAGAAGGTGAACCCGGTGTTCTAGCTACTGCTCTTACGGAAGAAAACCTCAGCACTGCTGCTGCCATTGTAAGAGAGGATCGACGAATTACCTTAAGATCACTTTCTGAAGTACTGAACATTTCACCGGGTGCCACATTCCCGTGAAGCAGGCTGGATGCTGCACCACGATAGTGCGTGGCCGCATATTGCCAATGTTGTTGCTGAATATCATGCAAAAATCAACATGAAATGCATCCCTCAGCATCCCAATAGTCCCCATGTGACTTCTTTTTTTTTTCCTAACTTGAAGAAACGCCTTGGTGGGAGGCATTATCCATCATCAGAAGCAGTGATGAAGTGGTGAAGGCTGCGGAGGCGATTTTGAAGGATCTCTCAAAAACTGGTTTCCAACTGGCAGAAACGTTGGGATAAGTGCGTCGCATTCAGGGGAGACTATTTTGAGAAGGACCATCAAAATTATGAGGATGAGTATAGGTACGTTGTAAAAAAAAAAAAAAAAAAAAAAAAAAAAAAAAATGTGATCATTCTTTATTGAACAACCCTCGTACAACCAAAACCCTTAATAATAACAAACTCTTATACGTACTGCATTCAGTGGTAATAGGTTTACTACATCTAAATAGTAACAAACATTTACATAACTTCTTTCTTTTATTTAGATTTTGTACTGGTTATAAAATATGTTTATTTGTCCTGTTGTTAAATTTAAAGAATCATCAATAAATCACACATTTCGACGTTTATAATTCTATGCCTTCAAACCTCTTTGACGAAACAACTAAGGTGTGAATTTGAATGGACGGAACTAGAGGTCCCCGATTTATATAATTCATGGACGTATCGGGTTCAACGACCTTGATCTAAGGTGGCCTAGCTCAGGTTCCTGCGGAGAGTAACGGCACTGACAGTTCGTGTATCTTTATTTGACATAGTGTATCATGAAAATAGCCTCATGTAAAGCGGTTCGTTCACTGTGCTAAGTTATCATTTTGTATAAAATGCACAACAGCAAAAGTTTTGCTCCAAGGAAGTCACGAGTGAACTATCAGCTTTAATTTATACCTACTGGCATTTCTTTGTGTCACTATTGCTAACAAATACATGATTTATAGATTGTTAGAAAATATTGCATAGACTAGTTCCGAGTTAGACAAAGAGAAACATACACAGCCCACAGCAACATCCAAGCAAAAATTAGACGAAATAGGGGCTGTCTTGAAAAGATGTGTTTTGATGACAGTGTAATTGAGGTATCTGCTCGATATGCTGATCTAAATCTAGCTGTAAAGATAAATTTTATGCAATAAATTCCCACACGCCCAAGGAATTACAAAGGAGTACTTGGCTCCAGAAATTCTTCCAGTGTTCAATAACGAGGGCTCAGGAGTTGCCAGACTTGTGTAGACATACAGAAGTGGGCACCTTTCTGTAAAGAAAGGTAAGGAAATATTCATTCTTGGTATTATCTAGGCCATGTAGGGGATAAACGTCGGACAGGTCCGTCGCTATTGTACAACATTCTTACAGCAATGCCGTAAGAGCATGCCAGGTGCATTGTTCTAGATAAAGTTTGCTTAAAGGCAGACTCAAATGTACGTAGTTCCTCACTGCAAAATTGTGGCATATTTCAGTACTACAAACAATACACTGATACAAATGTTAATACGTTAAGTGCCAAAATAATGTGAAGTTTATTTAGTTTGGATTCATAGTGATATGCTCAAAATGATGAGAGTTTTGTTTTGATTTGGTATGAGTTATAGGTGTCCACGGCCAAATAAAATAGTTCACAAGCAGAATGTTAATGTCCAATCTAGAAATGGTAAATATAATAAATTAAATAGAAAAACAAAAATTATAAAAGAAAAATTTTTTCAGGACTTTTTATTTGAAAAATCAGAAAATTATGTAACTCAAAAGTAATGTATTTGGCCACATAGAAAAGTGATGTAGGCTAGAGTATTTAGTTACCATGGTGATAAGGTAAAAATCAATAGATGGAAGGGAGAAGATAGCATCTTTTGCATTGTGACTGTAAAGTGAGCAGACGCGCGTGTAGAATGCTGCATGTATTCAGCAAAAAGCAGGCTGCAAACCTGAGAGTTAGAACAATAATTATATTTTTAATTACAGAAAAAAAAAATCAACGTGAGTAGAGGCTTTGATAGAGTGCAGCCTTATTTTCGGAATATCTGAAAAGCGAAGAAATTGCGTATGTGTAAAGACAACAGAAGCCTAAGAAAATGATTGTATTAAGATTGTAGTAATTAGAATTGTATAAGAATATGTTTGATAATCGCAGAAGATGGACCTTTGTGAATTGCAACGAGTAATAATAAAAAATACTTCAAATAGTGTACGAGAATAAGAAAATGTCGCCACAACGCGATGCATCTTCCCATCTTCCCATCATCACCATATGGAATCCATGATACAAATGCCGCAACGACGTGCAAAGAATCCCACCATCATCGCCAAAGGAATTCTGGTACAAATTGCGCTCCTGATTCAAATGGCGCATTTGGTACAACACTAAGTAGTTGAACGTCGGCCATTTGTACCGAAAGAACTTTACAGTAAGTATATAGCTTTGCAGGATGTTTAATTGAATGACTTCAAAGAGTTCAATATTAAACTTGAACAAAACCGATACATTTAAGTTCTATCCGTTGTATTGGATGTATGCAGTGAAGTAGTCGTTATTTACAAAGTAGGATGTCGTGTAGAAATGCAACATATCTATGCTTAATTGAAATGAATGAATGGTGAGAGGAAATAAGCATTAATATTACGAATTTTACATTGTTTCTTTCTCTTTCATCTATGCATTTCGTACATTTTCAGCAGTTATTAATGTAGGTAAGTTTTGAATACAAAACAAGCAAGTATTTCACAGCAGAAACATAACTAAATTGAGACTGAGAAAATCTCATAAAATCTTATCTATGCTCAAGAACAAGTTTGGTTGCCATTCACTAAATCTTGTCCTCTACTTATTGATCTGAGATAAATCTTGAGAAATAAGCGTGAATGAACATCAGGAAAGTAAGGTATGATGTAGGTTGTTTGCTTGACTTACTTTAAATGAATGTAAAATGGTCCAATTCTAAGATTTATAAGAATGTATGAATCCTCATTATGAGTGAAGCTAGCTATTCAAAGCATTTTCAATCAGCTAACTTTCTGGGCCAAATTAAATAAAGACTGTTGTAGCTCATTTAGCTTAAGAATGAGATCAAGTATAGTGTGGCTCAAAATCAGTTGACAAATGATAAAAATGAAAATTATGTAAACATATTAAATTAATAATATTAAATCCTTGGGCGTGGCCTAACATTTAGTTGACATGCGGAATGTGTTGCCAAGAGGCAAATGTTGTTTACAAGATTAGTCAAAGCAGTCAAATCAGTCATGTTCACTCCGGCACAGAGTTAAATTTACATTGCTTTGTGTTGATAATCACAGAATTGAGACAGACTCCACATGAGCTTCTTAGGTGACAGCCAGAAATTCCTGCAATCAAGCTTTTCAAGACATTTAGGAGAGTTTCTTCTATGCTGGATATACAATGAAGTAGGTAAACCAAAGATAGTTATTAATGAAGGTAACATTATTGGGTACTTGCAAAGATGATTGTGAGCCCTGAAAGAGCAATTGCCTATGTGTCTGGGCAATGTGAATTGAGTAACGAATCTCCTTGGCGAATTTTGAGCTCGTTTGTACAAGCTACAACATATGAGAGTGATCCCCTACTCAGGCATCGGTTTTGCATTTCGTTCACCAAACAGATGCAAAATAATAAGATTTTATTAAACGTTTTGTATTCAATGCTAAGCTTTTATTTGGAAACGTTCTCACTGTAAACGCTGGGTATGGTCTGTAAAATCCATATTTCCTGCGTAAGGTTAATGAACCAAATGCTCCAGAATAATGACATGGTGTGGTATTCTTAGTGTTGCCGTGTATGTCCCACATTTTTTCGAAGCTATGATGGACCAAATTCTTTTTTCCAGACCAGGCTGTTCCGATGATTGAGTTAAGAGTAGTACCCACTTTGCTGCTTACTGGAAGACTTTTTACTGTATGCCCACGACAACAAGGCTAGAGGAGTATGAAAGGCAGATGAGTTTGAACTGTTTATCTGCTCCGGTGACGGATCTGTTTACTACGAAATGAGTGTATGAGAGTGTATACGAGTCACCCATGCTGCCAGATCTATGTTTGTTGCAGCGCTAGGTATTATGTATGGGCGAGTTATGTGACAACACTTGTGTATTTTAAACGAGCCTTCCATCCTTGTCATACTCGGAAGACGAGCATATGCACCATGCGGACTGCAAAAGTGATTAGATACACATTCCTCTAGCTTGCCTTCTTGTCTTGGGCAAACAATAGATGAATTGTCATTGAACTGATGCAGAAAGTGTGGTTAAAAATTACGCAGTACTTCTCGAAGTACTTTAATCATTCAGGACAATTTGAATCCCAAGTTAGGACATCGATGAACTGGTCCAATCCATAGGTTCTACATCCTCACCAAATTTGATGATCCTGGACTTTTTGTTTGGGAATATGTGGAACAAAATATTTTCCATTCTAACTCACTTCTTTGGAATACTTGAAAGTACGAATGCACATTTCGCTTCTTATAATATCCAACCTGGCTGCTGAAGTCGAGGAACTTCTGTTGATGAACATCAAATCGGCATTAGCTATTAAATTCACATGACAATTAATATTAACATTTTTACAACCCTGAAAATTATTGCATTTTTCAACTGGCTTTAGAGCTACGCGATTTCAGATTCAAACACTAGGGGGAGGAAATTTCAGTAGCAGAATAAGTTGTTTAGTACTTCGATATCAAGTGACTCACTCGCACTGGTACAAGATATTTTGTACATAACTGTACTACTTACAAAACAATGAGATAGTCTTTATCTGAATGCAAACCATCATTATTCTGATCCCAGCAGGATTCCTAATGCCGCATTACAACTTGTTTGAGATCAGTGCAGAGATGGTAAAAAGGAAAACAATATATCTTATTTCCCAGAAGTTGGTACCACTTATATGGACAACGTAGTTTGGGTTAGACATATCTCCACTGCGGTCGCACCATTTAAGGCTCCAGAGTGGCCCTTTTTTCGGCAGCTGTTCCTTCAACGAGATTGAGATGGATAACAGCGGCATATTTTACGTAGCTTCACGTTTGTTACCTCTCTGCGCATGCGCCAAGATAAATAGCTATGATTATCTACTATTGTTACTACAGAGAGAACATGTGTAGGTATACAAAAACAATGTGCAAAAGCAAACAAAACAAAAGGTATGTCGACCTTATGACCTCTATGGAATCCGTTATTATGATTACATAACACTAATGCGTGTGTATAGATTAATTGTGTTGTGAAGAACAATTCTAATGATATCTAACATTCATAAGACTTTCACTATCCATTATGGTTCCATGATAGTTATCAGTTGTGTCTGCCCACAAATAGTTTGGGTTAGATAGGTGTATGTAATAAAATGTTTAGATATAAGGTCGAGGTTTTGGAGAAAATTACATATAAATCAAACCAACTTGAACTATTTACGATGAACGCAACAGAATGTTTACACATCTTAAGTATGTGAACATCATCATGCATATTTAGTTTAGGTTTTCGAAATTTGGCCATTGTCATATACGTACTGTTTGCCACAACAAAGGAAGTCCCGGGGAGTAAGACGCAGGGATTTGGAGACGGTTACAACACCCTACCTCAACATTTTTATGACACTCAAATCAGTTCAATTACAGCCCATTCATACAAATTCTGACGCCTTCTATTTTTTTTAAAATAAATCTTCTCGGTTTTAGTGTCATATGGAGTGTATAGGACGCATTTATTTTCTTTTCATTTACTTTCTCTATCACACGCATTCGCTGCCCTTGTCCCACTGTAAGGGTGGCACATTCCTCTCAGGGTATTTCTTTCCGTTGGCGAACAATAATTAAAACTGTTGCTACCTATAGGACGCACCTATATTACCTGATACTGGAAAAGGCCAGAGAAAAGGCTTAAGAAGAGGACTAAAGCCTGTCCTGTGTAATTTTACCCCTGTAGGTATCTCTTAACTAGGATGTGCACTAGTTACCTCTCATTGGCTGTTGTGTAAAAGGTTGTTGTGCGACACAGAATAGTCTCTCGTCTAACATAATACTTTATTTTATCATAGGTATTTGAAGAAAATTATCAAATTTATATTTTCATATCTGTACAAATCAAATCTATTATGTAACAAAGTTAATACATCTGCCTAAATAGGCAGTAGAATTCTTTGGTTTAAACGGGCCCATCGAGATAAAAACACGTCTGCATTATCATGAAAATGTTATATCACTTTATATCAATCTCACTGTTTTATATCAATGTTATACCACTGTACATCACCATTCAAAGGTTGCAATAGGGGAACGACATGGAGCGTGAAAAAAATATACAGGGTGCATCAGAAAATGTATACACATTTTGAACCGTTATAGAAACTGTATTTCCCGAGCTACAAGGTTAAATTTCTGGGAGAAAGTAATGTTATCTTTCTTCCGCAGGTGGCAGCAGAACTATCGCTTTAGCTACTCTACCCAATTAGTGGCAAGGAAGTAAATGTAAGATGGCAGACGTCGTTTGAGCTTTGAAGTACAGAACAAATACTTGCTGATTACTATTCCCTGCCACTCGTGCATTATAAGGTAATACGAAGTTTTATTTCTAACAAGATGGAGCCCCACAAAATCATCAGCGCATGAGCATACTTGGATCAAAGTTCGCCAGGCCAGTGGATAGGACGTAGGGGGCCAATCAAATTGCCTTCATGACCATCAGACCTTGCGCCGCTGAATTTCTTGTTATGGGGCACAGTAAACGATGAGGTGTATAAACATAAACCACGTAACCTAGACAAATTTTGGAAGGAGATTCAGCAGTGTGCGCAGAAATCCCATTGGACACATTGGTACGATGTAGTTAAGAAAGCAATGGTGACTTGTACTTAATAATCAATTGATGCTGAAAAGCAGCCTGTTTGAACAGTAATAACATTTGCCTTAGAAACTGCATTTATGTTTTCATTTCCAGCATAGGATGGAACATAAATTTTGTATGACGGTTCATAGTATGTACACATCTTTTGACGCAACCTGTACTTAACAGAGCAATGAAATAAATACGACTGAAAGATAACCCGAAGAAAAGGAACAAAAATTGTAGAAATACTAATACTATTTTGATAAGCTTTATTTTCTGCATAAAATGGAGGCTCCTAATTATACGAAATTAAAATACCATGGTTTAGCTATAAAAATCACACTGCAAGCGAAGGCAAGTAATATAATTGGCTAATCAACAGACTAGGCGGAGAAATATTTTCTGCACGACAATTTCAAACCTAAACGCCTAATAAGATAAACGGTAAAGGTGAATTTCGTAGAATCCTATGTTCCTCGTGTATACACCCAACATTATATATTTAATAGTGTTTTCTCACGATGGTTTCAAACCTGCTCGTCCGAAACACGTGCTCATTACGACACCATGGTATACCTCCAATTTAACGGTCATTTTGTTTCAATTCCCGTGGCTGAAGCCGACCTTTAACAAACCAAGCAATCAACGGAGCGTGAGCATAGCCCCCCCCCCCCCTCACGGTGCCATCGTCCCAGACCCTCATCCGCCCACTCACTCCTTGCCAAATTAGCGGGCAATCCTCGAATTCTGGCAGAACGTGGTCCACTCTCGAACTGGGTCAGTATATTATTGCTCAGAGCATGAAAATTCCTTGGACTTGTTACATCTAGTAGCATCTCATTACAAACCGGCCTTTGGCAACAAGTATTATTTCGCTTCTTTGGAGAAGATGCTTGACATAGTACATGCAGTGGCGTATCTTGAACATTTTACAAAGGCATGATACATGAGACTTGGAAATGATAACCCTGATCTTTGCCTTTGTAACTCTAACTCATCACATAATGAACGGGATTATTAAATGTACTTGGTATGACATCATTTTCAGTGTCACTCTTACTTTGTATATTCAACGGCAAATTTCACTGAAGGGGAATCATAAAGGCCTCATATGATAAATTTTGACTTTTTCAGTTTTTTGCATATTATGAAAATATAATCCATCCTGGAAATTAATTGTTCTTTCAAACTGGCCGTGTGTAGGCTAAACTGTGGAAACGTAGAGTCAGACTGAAAAATTCAATGCCATAGCCAGGATTTGAACCACGGATCCTCTGGTTGCCGTCCAGCCACTCTAACAATTGAGCTACTATGGCCAATGTGCCGATATGACATTAAGCTCTCCAACTGACTCGTATTTTCCCCGATAAACCACTTAGGAATTCTCATAAACACATGAGACAACTACTTTAATGGCGACTTACAACATGTAAGTACTTTAAGGCCCGGGCTTTATAGTTAACCACTATTAGGTCAATTAATGGAAATTGATTGTTCTTTCACACTAGCCGTGTGTAGGTTTAAGAACGGAAAGATAGTCAGACTGAAAAATTCAATGCCATAGCCGGGATTTGAACCATGGATCCTCTGGTTGCCGTCCAGCCGCTCTGCGAGTCAGTTGGAGAATTTAATGTCATATCGGCATGTTGGCCATAGTAGCTCAATTGTTAGAGCGGCTGGACGGCAATCAGAGGATCCGTGGTTCAAATCCCGGCTATGACATTGAATTTTTCAGTCTGGCTCTACGTTTCCATAATTCATCCTGTTTAAATTGACATATGTTTTATTACAATAGACCAATATTTACCATTTTAAATCACTTTATAAAAATATAAATGTAATCCTTTAATTTTTTAAATCCTGGGAAGGTTTTATAGAACAAAGTATAACTCCAGAACTATTTGGTCTAGAAGACTGATTTGCCCTATATTTTAGGGTAAATTCTGATTTATATGTTGGCTAATCTGAGATTCAATAGAGCATCAGAGTTTTGTGTTTAGAGTTTGTTTAATTATATAAACAAGTGGCAATATCTTGGATATTTGTATATTTTTATATTGTGCTCAGACTTTTTTGTTGTTTTCACAATGACAAAATGTAAAGGCTTGTTTAAAAAGAGAAAAAACAAAGTTAATTATCATTATAGTAGAAGATGTAGGTAATTGCGCAACAAGTTGAAAATTAAGTGTTGAACAATCCTGTTGAGAATTCTTTTTTGTGTGTAATTTACGTCCTCCATCGTCATATAGGACGATGAATGGAATGGGTGAAATGATGCTCAAATGAGCCCAGGGTCCATAGAGCTTAGAGTTACCCGACATTCGTCTTTCAGGATAAGGGTAAACCCCGGAAAAAACCTTATCCAGGTAACTCACCCTGACCGAGATTCGAACTCGGGACCTCTTGAACGTTAGGCAGACACGCTACCACCACGGTACGGAGGCGGGCACCTGTTGAGAATGTTGAAACTCCACTTTCATTGCGCAAGGGAGAGCGAATGAAGCATAGTCTAATTCCCTCCCCCCCCCCCCCCAAAAGGTAGATATATAATAGCCTCGCAATCGTCCTCCTTGTATGACAATAGGAAAAACAATGAAAGGGTAACTTAGCACGGGGAAAAAAAAAAGTTTAACGCATTAGAAATCTAAACCAAAGGCAAAGTATATGTCAGAAATAATGATTACCGCAATGTTAACGAAATCTGCATCTGTGGGTAGAAAGCTTTTGCTTACAGTTTATCATCTACAAATATTGATCACCACTATTTGTAGAAAATGTAAGATATGTAGGTATGGCTTTTATTGCACATAAAATACATAAAGTGCATGGTGTTTTAATGTAATGCATGGTGTTTACAACAACTTATTCTCCTATAATAGACAATTTTCAATGGAATATCAGCAGTAGTTTTTTTTAGAAAATCTCTGTGTCGCATTTTAGAACTATTAAATGTAAAGACCAAATCTACTGTTTATCACACATTTCATTTTTGGACTATGTTGTTCATGCACGATATGCCTAATGTCCTCTTTTACTCCTTTTTTTAGGGGGTGACCTGTTTCTTAAAGGACCTCAAACTGTTTCAGCTACAGGCGTTTCAGGGTTCAGTTTTTGGATGAAGTGCTTTCTTCTCCTACCTACATAAACATACAGGAGGAGAAGTAAAAACCACAGACTCACTGAACAAAGATGATCTTGGGGTACTTACTCCATTAAAATTATGGAGAAAGATTCAGTGATCATCCTGAATTTACTAGTTGAACATCCCGTTATGACGTAAATCTCGACTCACAGGCATTACCTATCTGTTACTAGTACATATCAACATATTAATTGGAATACAGCGTTGCCACACTTGTTTTTCCTATACCTGCCATGCCTAATCCGTTTTCTTGCAGTGATTAGAGAAGGAAACTTGGCAATTACGATTTGTATTTTATTCTAATTTCCCGGCTGAATAATGCAATTTCTGATACTTCAAAACTTACGTAAAATGTCAGTAACATAGGAATCTTTATATACTCAACTTAAGTCCGGAAGTTAAATATTATGCAAAGGCCAAACAAATGACAAAATAAAGATTTGAAATTAAAAATAAAGTCTAAACTGGAAAATGCCGTAACATTTCAAAAGAGGGCCAAACAAATATGAAACGAAATGAAAAGCTTGTAAGTTCCTCATTAGAAGTTCATTAGGTCTGCAACTCCTAAGAGCCTTGTGCAGCTGCTGCGCTCCAGTAACGGCTGCACTTTCGTATCCTTAGCTCTCCGCTCCATTTTGCGTTGACAGATTTGTAGCATGTTATTCTGCTTTCCTTTCTTAAGGACCAAGTTTGGCATCCATATAACACTGGTACTACACAGGTTTTGATGCCTTCTTTCTTTATGCTTTGCTTTTGAAACTTATCTTCCAGGATGAACTTGAGACTCCAGTACTTCTTCCACGACAGGTCGATGCGCCTTTTTATTTCCATTGTGAATTTATTCCAAACGAATATATATTTTCATAAGCCTGCACCGATAATAAGGATTTAAAGGTTAGCAATGCCTATGGCACAATATTTAAAATATGCTTATAATTAATTAGTAAAAATAATAACCTTATAGAGTATAAGATCAGAAACAAGAGATTCTGAAAGAGAGCTCTTGGTCCATACTTACATAAATAAGTTTATAATGTTTGACATTTTATGTGTCATATCATTTGCCATGTAAACGCCTCATTAGTGATGCCACGTCACGAAGGGGCTCCTTATGTTATTGACTCATTTAAGGACCATATTGTTATTCTGTAACGCAACTTTAAGTACCTTACGTCGGTGTCAGGTTATTAATGAAAGTTAGCGAATCCAGAAGGCTTTTAATACCAGAACCGTTTCTGCAATAATGAAATTCCATCGTGACATGTTAGGAATTTGGTTACTTAAAACTCGGCAGAGACCGAAGCAAGGTCATAAGCGTAGAAATCTTACGATATCAGGAAGGAAGATCTGCTCAGTGTAGCTCTCTCACGCCCGTGAACACAGTCACAGGGTCTTTTGTTCCCCTTGGCATGGTTATCTTAATCATTAGGAAAAACTCTATTCACAGTTATGAACTTGGCCTTCGTCTAGTGCAAATAAGACTTCGCAGGAGTGTCATAAGCACCAGAGGAAGGATTTCACTACCCTTGACTTTACACGTATCGGGTTCAAGGGTCCATGTACACACTGTCAACAAGAGACTTTGACAGATGCTTCTGAGTATTATGTGGCTTCAACATTAGGTGTGTTTGCATCTCTATGCTTCAATAATTTCTGATACTTAATAAAGTTTATCATGTAAATATCAGTATATGTTATTAAGCATTCATTAATTCACTGAGCAACAATGTAAATGTTTCGGGCTTAAAAATAGTGAATTTTCATGTATTTCCATATGCTGAATTAAAAAATCACCATAAAATGATAGATTTGTTCTTGCTTTGAAGATAAAGTGACATTTCATTTTTTAGAGTAAAGGTTTTAAATTTGGGGGACTTTTTGGGAGTTGGCAAACTTGTCAAATAACAAAACATAAATGCTCTTCAGCTGTTTGTAAGTCATAAACATAGATATTGTTGCTGTGACTGTCAATTACATGTAGTTTCTACTCAACTTAATGCAAAATTTGCGGTTCGAGCAGGATTTTTTAGTGTAAAATTTGTAAAAATGCCACGAAATTGTGTAAATATGGTGAATAACTTTCGTTATATTTGCGGTGAAATAACATTTTCCTCACAGAAACGCAATCTGAGGCACCTTGTAAAGACTGCCTATATTAGAGCCATATTAAAAAATTAAAAAATAGAAATGTTACATGTTAATAATACTGGAGCGGGAGAATTTTCTTGAAAACCTTAGCATCGTATTTTTGGAAGACACCTAATGTAAAACTAAGTTTAGAATTTATGAGACTTTTCGTTTTAGGGTTCTGCCTTTATCTAAATACGCGTTTTTGATTCAGGATTCCTCAGAGCAATATCATGAAATCTCAATATCTAATTTTGAATACAATAGTTCTTAAAATGAAACTAGGTACATAATAGAGAAAGTTGCGAAGATGGTAGCGTGTCTGCCTCACTTTCAAGGGATCACGAGTTCGAATCTTGGTCAGGGTGAGTTATCTGGATAGGGTTTTACTCGGAGTTTTCCCTTATCCTGAAAGATGAATGTCTGGTGACTCTAAGCTCCATGAGTCCTGAGCTCATTTGAACACAATTTTACCTAAAAGGGATGGAATCTATACTTTAAAAATGGGATTGTTTACCTTGTTTTTAATTGTTTTGTTTGAAATAATTGTTTTACCAAATAATAGTAGGCAAACGGAAAATCAAACAGCGAAAACCAGCAGTTCTGAACTACAGTCAAAATACTAGAATACGAAGGGGCATCCCCTGAACTTCTAACGTCATCTCTGGAGGAAAGAGGTCCGAAGAGCGAACAGGTTCGGTTAAGGGGGTTTGCAAACGTTTCTAGTTTTAACGCATGTGACGTCGTACAAGCCTCTGGACTACCCTGAATTGGAGACTGCACGGAAACAGCACCTAGTTGAACAGTCTAGTTGCAGGAGAAACTCTTTACAAAACGTGCCTCCACCGCCCACCCACAACACGCTGAACACCGTTGTCGGATCCATCAACCTTGGAACAAATGATGAAGGAAATGCTGGGAACAGGAAATGAAGGGTAAGTGGTAGAAGATACAACACACAGAATATGCCCACCGTCCTCGGTAAACCATGAAAAAGAGTAAACACCCATAGTCCGAGTGGGATGTCCCGGGAATTGAACCCAGGGTTTCACACGATATAAGTCAAAATCAGGTTTCTTGACAGTAACGTTATAACTACATGACTACTAAATATGTGATATGTGCCCGGAAAAAACATGTGTTTTCCATTTAGATAATTCTAAAACATTACAAATTTTCAAAGAAAGGTTATGTTTCTGAAGTGACTAAGCAGTTCTAGTTTACATCGAATGCTATCCTGAACACAACATACTCTTCATGACAGTTGAACAGAACTCCTTGCTATGTTTGAAGCTCACAGCATGGAAGCACTTCGCTGCTAACGTCATATAGTGAAAATAAACTGAACGTTTGGCATGTTTCCTCAACATACCTCGATAAATATGGAAGCACTCGTGCAGACATCAGTCCATGTGGTGTAATAAATAACTCATGGTCGTGTTGCAATAAGGCAGTGTTGATCTACCTAGGTCTAGGAGTTCCAATGGTAGTCATTAACTTCTTGATTCTACTCACGTCTGTGTTGAAACAATGCTTCCGACAAAGGAGGAGGGGGAGATGGAAAGTAACAACTCCTTAGGCACAGTGTTCTGCAATAAATAGTGACGCCTTGTGAATATTGTAGAATATTGTCCTAGGAAGTCATCAATCAAGCTCGTTCTGTCTTGAAAACAAACTCAACAAGTTAAGTCCTTCTCCTGGAAGAATCCAAGTAATTTGGTTTAGAGCATTGCAGGCAACAGATTTAAAACTTGACTTATTTTGAGGTAAAATAGCGTAATTATGACAAATATTCCTTAAGGTACGAGTAGTTTCTTGTAGATTCGCAGAAACCTTTGTTTGCGGATGTTTAAAGGATGTTTATGTTTGATTATATTTTTATGGATGCTTCACTAAACTCTTGATACACAAAGATAATTTATTATATTTTCCTAGCCTAGCCCTAGTCGACGAGGAATTGGCTCTTTTGTATACCTTCATCTCGCGGTCTGATTGATGGTTGTAGTTATTGGATGAGTAAAATTCACACACATTTAAAACATTGTTAGTAATCCTTTATTTTGAAACCTTAAAATTCGGTTAACAAGAAACACTACATTTTGTAGATACGAGTATAATAATTCTACAATCGGAATTAGATACGTATGCCAAACCTCCTTTTTATTTCAGAATTCCTTTTAGCCATCTCCGTAGCGACGTAACTTTTCTCGACCGTCTCATTATAAATTCCTTAACGAATCTCCTTTTGTTTTCTCATTTTATTTTAAAAAAAGCACACATTTCCAGAATAGGTTATCTATTTACGTGACATGCCAATAAATGTATTCTACATTCGTTGTAATTAGTATGCTGCTATAAATGCATTCACATGGTAGTGTGGTCGTTGACCGAAATACAACTACTAAATAAATATGACCATATAATTTCAAAGTTGCTGTGTCATTATCAAGGTATCCTTAAAATAAACGAATAAAATAACTATTATTAGAGTTTATGTGCATTTTAATCATGTAGGTATACAAGCGGGAAAGTAAACAATACCTTGTATATACACAGCTTTTGAGCAACGTTTTCAGTACTACAAGGCAAAGCGAGAAGGCGTATCGGAAAAAATTCGCAACACTGAGATGTTTACCTCAGCTTATCGCACATACACGGTGAGTCAAGTGTATGTATAGTCTGTTCAGATATAATCATATCTTCTGGTCAGCAACGTGTCATACATAGGCAAGCGCGAGAAAACATATCATATAGACACACGCAGCTTCCAATCGCTCTATTTGTATTTCCTAACTTACTGTACGTCAACTTACTAATATTTTACTCTTCTAATCGACCCGATAAGAAACGATCACAGCGCTGGTTACCTGAAGGTCGATACACTTCAAAGCTCTGTCGAGTAATACTACAGTTGGTTTACCATGATTCAATTTGGTGGACTAATGGGCTAAGGCATCATGCCTTGGGTTCCCGCTACGGAAAGCGGCCCGAGATCGATCTCACTCCTAGGAATGCGGATTTTAAGTCAAGGGTATAGCACAGGTGCCCACTCAGCATCGTGAGGAATTTGAGGAGCTTGTGATAGGAAAGCGACCCTGGTCAAGAAATCCACATCTCCTCCCCGTATAGGTCGGATGATCGCCCACCTCTGCATTGCGCATGTGGGCGTGAGGCCGGCAGTCGGTTTGACAAGCTCTGGTCCGATATGGACTGTATTACCACGAGTTTAACTTGTATATCCTTTATATTAGCTCCCTTTTTCCTAATCAAAAATGAAGTTTAAAATTTAAAACTACATCTACTACTTCAAATTTGGCAAAAGTAAACGTCATTAACAAGAAATATTTGGTTAGTAACAGAGAAAAATGTGCGACAAAATTGTGTTCTACATTGAGATCTGCATTTGCTGAAATTCCTCTCTCTCTCTCTCTCTCTCTCTCTCTCTCTCTCTCTCTCTCTCTCTCTCTCTCTCTCTCTCTCTCTCTCTCTCTCTCTCTCTCTCTCTCTCTCTCTCTCTCTCTCTCTCTCTCTCTCTCTCTCTCTCTCTCTCTCTCTCTCTCTCTCCCTTTCCTCTGTGTATGCGAGTCTAACCGAGAGGGATAGTTAAGGCGGTTTCGTCTGTGGCCTGCATTCGGGAGACCCGGGTTCGATTCCCGAGGCCGACTTACCTACCAATGTTTTTTTCGGGTTTTTCCCGTGTCGCTAGGGGAATCCTGGATAAGTTAATTACACCCCCCATATTTCCTGTACCTCCATTTCAGCTCCATTATCGTTTCATAACATCTCTTATCTCGTAGTTTATTTCAGGGTAGAAGTGTCTGAGGATCTTGGCGGTGCATGACGGGATGATTTGCTATGAACACTCTACCCTCCGGCGGCACGGACTCCGATTTCGGAGCCGGCATAGTGGGCCGATTCAGGAACGCGGCTGGTGGGATGCCGGTTGAGCAAGCTTGTCTGGAGTTTTCTTTGCTAGGGGCTGAGGGGTGTAACGATTGCCCTGAACCGCCGGGGAGTTTCTATGCTATCCCACACCCTGTATTGTAGTGACTCCTTGGGATAGGCCACCTTCTGTCTCCTGTCAACACATTCTCTCTTCCGGTGATGCACCACTTGGTATAAAAGACCAGTCAGATCGAGGTGCTGAATTCCCTCTGAACAATTCAATCTAATGAGTGTATAGGAGAGGGAAAGAGAGAAAGAGAGAGAGAGGAGTGAATGTGTCATATACATTATTCGATCCGAAAAGGGACCCACAAACTAAAAAAAAAAAAATACATTTTGTTTATCACAAGGCCCCAAATGCCTCTTTCTCGCCATTCAGAATTGGGCTTTTAAGATTCGGTTTCATCATCTTTGCCTCGGTCCCCGATATTTCTTTTACCTTGGTTTGTATTAAAATTATAACTTTCATATTAATTCTGTAGATACACGTAAAATATATTTTTTCTATTTAGTTTTGTATTGAACGGTCCTTTTCATGACCAATCGATCCCTGATCCTTCTATCAAGAGCATGTGACAAATATCTTTAAATATGTGGAATTCTGCAATGTTGGTACAAATGAAATTCAGTTTATGCAAAAAAGTTATATTTTCGATTAAACTTATAATTTTCAGTGATTGAGAGATATGTCCAGAGCATTACAGAAGTTTAAACAATTGTGAAATCCCAATTTTCTGATCGGTCCTCCCTGGAAGATAACAGTCCGCCTGGGAAATGAATCCGGATGACCGGAGTCACTATGATCAAGTGGCCAAAACTTAGATCAATTTTGATCCGGGCTGGTGAATGCAGTAAGGTCGACTCAAGGTTTCCTCCCGCCTCAGATTTAGCTTTTCGTCCCACTGGCGATTGCGCAAGCGCATAGGCAGCGACGGCGGGGCGCCACTGTATCCCCAAAACACCTGGCGTGGCATGGCCTTCTTTGTTATCTGTATCGTCTAGCATTTGTTTTGTTTTTCCTTGCGGCGGCCTTGAGATTTACTAGATTCTTGCTTGGAGTGTGTGTGAGATTATTGCATACCTTCCTTTGCTTTGTCCATGCCGGGGCTTTACTGAGAATCCGAGTGCTGTTCGGATGCTTCATGTTTTGGTATCTTCGAGCTGCTTCCCACGTCAACAAAACATCTCGTTAGCGCGTTTGTCATCCCTTTCTAACGTCACCAACAGTTCCGCTTAATTTTATTTGCGTTACTGGCTTTCCTTCTAACTCTTTTAAGTTTTGTGTCATATTTTCAATATTCCAAATAAAAAATTTAAGAACGCTTTAATTACCATAAAATCCAATGTCATAGAATAATATAAAAAAGTAAGTATTCCAAACTGCAAAAAATTATGAGGGCATTCCATGCTTTTAATGGATGTAAATAAACTACATACTACTTTTAAAGCTGTTAATATAATGAAAATGAAGTACTGTTAAGATGAATTACATTGAGGAATATTGTATTGATGTTTCATAATAAAGCGGTATTATTATTGCTCTGAGTTGATAGTATGTTCAAAAAAAGCATGTATTCTTAAGTGTGCTGTCTATTTGTTATGGGGTTTACCCTTCTAAGGCAAAGGATAGAGAAGATAATTCAGTACTGTATTTTAGTGAAGTCAGTTTTAGTGTTATGCTTTAGTTTGAAACAATATTTTACATAGAGTGGGCTTATCTAGCTGGAGGGTCACGAGGGGTGGCGCTAATCGCACCCCATCCTCCAGTACTGCAACCCATATATGACGCCCGTTTTGAGCAGCAGTTGGGTGATTTGGCGTAGGACTATTATGCCGCAGAGTTTGATTTTAGATGCCAAACTTAAGTATGGCAACATAGTAATCCTAAATCATCCTAAAATATATATAAAAATCTAATTTGCAAAGCATGACCTTCTGTATCCACTACCATATTATGGATATTCCTTAATTTATTCACAAAAGGATCCAAATTAATTATAATAACTTTGATTTCAGTTTACGTTACCTGCTGAAAGTTTCCCTTGCACAGGAAGGTAGTCAACTGTTTAAGGAATTAGGCACTGAGCTGATGTAAACAAAACAATGGTCAACGATACTTCAAAGCATATCATACTTAAACTTTGCATATGGAAACTCTTTTGGAAATAATCTGTTATAAAATAAAAACAAATGTTTTAAATGTGATAAGGTTTATAAATAATTCTTATATTCTCTGTTCTATAAATATTATGTACCAATGATGTTTTATTATTTAGGGTTCTATAGATGAAAAAACTTTACAGAAGACTGAAAGAATTACCTGTAGTGTTTTTGAATCAAAACATTCTATTGGATATATCAGATTTTAGAAAAATAAGTAGTGAGAAATTCTTGAGAAGTTGTACAAGAGAAAATCCCTACATGCCTAAATATAGAGTGTATTTCCAAGTTATGTTATTCACATACAAACAGACACATGGTAAACACTCCTTATACACCTTTCCCTAAAAACATGCTTATATAACCAAATGACTCATGAATGTATGAAAAGTGAAATTGGTAAGATTTACTGATTAATTTCAAACATTGCACCTACATTACAAATAGGAAAACTAGGTTGGTTTATTCCTACCTGCTAGTGTCCATATTCTTGAGTTTTCACACAAAACCTGGGATATTGATTTGTAAAGATGTTATAGTTGGCCTTACCTGCAATGTAGAAAAACAAACCTTTAATCAATATATTAGGACACTGCATTAAAGAGTTATTAAACAAAAAATATTGAACAACACAATACACTTCTTTCAATTCTTTATGGTACAAGTTAGTTGTTTATTAATGGAGGCACTGGATGACCATTTTTGGGGCATCACGTGAGTGGAGAATTATAATTTGTTTTAATTCTTACTCAGAATGTTAACAAGGAAAAAGTATTTACTTTTATCTTTGAGTTTCTGGTTTTCTTGTCATTATATTACTGTTCGGACTCCAAAATGATACTTGAATTTAAATTTGTAATTTAGTAAGCAGTGAAAATACTTTTGCCTTCCTCCAAGATAAAAAAATTACTTTCCTTTAAATTATGGTGCAACTAGTGATGCTCTGAACATCGCATAAGCAAACTCATCTCCACAAATACGATTATTCTCCATGAAGATGGAGAATAGAAATTTCTATTAAACGCAGCCCAGTACACACTGGGCACTAAAAGATATTTCCACTTCTTTTTTCCTTTTGATAATGCGTCTACAATGATTGAAAAATATAGAGCGACTTCAAGTTGGCTGGTTTGATATCTTTCTCTCTCTCGCTCTCTGGCAGAGAAGACACATCAGCATCTTAAAACTTTTAGCCACTACGTCCATAAATTGTGTAAGATAAATTTTATTAAACTCTAAATAAACAAGTTCTCGTCACCCGTTAGATAAGTTGAAACATTTGTGCCCCTAGTAATGTTCAGTCTTGTTATGTTACTTTCTCTGTAATATTGCTTAATCAATTTGTTAAAATATAAAGTTTTTAAGCTAACTTATATAGTTATATGCAAATTATAAGGTGTACTTAAATTTTTTTAGCAAGTTTGAATAATATGTAACATTTTGAACCACATTCACGTCCTGGAAAGCAAAAGCTGTACCTCTAAGTAACATATACTATCTCTCATTAACAGAGTCAGCCATCCCTTTTTCTAATATCATATGTCATTTAAAAATTAAAATTAATAATAACTATGTATATAAATCACCCAAATTACTTATTATTGTGCTGCTCAAAAGGTTATATATATATATCCTGGTTTTATATTTGTTAATAGAAACCTCTCAGATAACACAAGGATTACTCTACGTGGACGTAACATCTATTTCTCATTTGTGATTCCTGCGCATTCCATTGGCTGAAGTGATGCATTCATTCGTGCTTAACACACGTCCGAGAAGCGCGCCCGTCTCACTCTTCAGAGAGTAATCAGTGTGTTACCTGAGATGTTTGTATTAACAAAGATAAAGACAGGTAACCCTTTCAGCAGTACAATAATAGCCAGACCCCTGTAAGTTTACAAACTATATCTATTGGGATGTAATTTATGAACATATATGTAAGAAAACTAAAGAAAACATGGATTATTTTTCAGTAAAACAGAATGATAGAAATCTCCCCTTCACGAGTCCACTGGCGCCTTCTTGCATATTAAATTAAACGCATTTAAGTAATGCGCGAGGAATATAAGGTCTTGGACCTAAATATTGGTAACTTTTCATAATTTTTGTATATAAAACGAGAATTTGTCTTTAGTTCTGTTTTAAAAATTGTGTCGAATAAAATACTTAAATTACATAAACTCAAATATTTTAATAGCATCTGTTAGTAATACATTAAACTTAAGCGAAGATTCCAGATTAATATAAGGGGAGAGTCATGCTGTGTCGGCCGGCATGCAGTACCGGCCACTACTGTCATTTCCCTTTTCGGCTTCATGTGACAGAAGTTTCCAAATTTGTGATGTCTGTAAACCAGTGAGCTAAACATTTGTGAACTGAGCAGAAATAGTGACAATAAGTTGCCATGCTTTTGTATTCTACTATTGTTCTATATGTGACAGTGCAATGTATCACTGACAATCTATATTGTAACTGAAAAGACAGTGGCCGATACTGCAAGCCATTTTCTACAAGCCTTATAATTCTAGCTTTTTTACTAACCACCACAGTTACAGAGTAAAGTCAAATAACTTAATCCGGCCGATACTCCATGACCTTCCCCTAACGTAATTTTATATGAGCTTACCCCACACTATATGTGGGCGTTCATGTTCAGAGCTCCTTCGTGGCAAACGAAGGCTGAAACCTTATTCAAGGGAGCTTTCAAAATTGCTGCTCTCGGGTATTCAACAAACCTTCTATTAACCACCAGCCTTAAGGGAAGATTAAGAATCTTATTCTGCCAAGGCATATTCTGATGAGTTCCACAAATAAGCACTGAGACCCAGCGACAAAATTTTGCTGGATATAGAAGCGTTTTAGCTCACCGACTCCCTTTTATTCAACAAGTGTGTAAAAACAACAGAATTATTTTCTTGTCTATATTATCCATTTATTATGATGTGTCATCAGTTATATGTTTAAAAAGTAATAAATTTGCTAACAACAAAGTAAATCCACAAAGGGACTTACAAGTAGCTTTTTGTAATTTAACTATCCTCGATAGTCTGTGAAAATACCATTTATAGCAAAAAAAAAAAAAAAAAAAAAAAAAAAAATCAGTTACGAATAAGCAAAAATGGATATATTTTACAAGAAAGAAATCACATGACTTGAGTACTCAGGAACTGCTTTACCTAACAATAGCAACAAATTATAGAGCAAAATTTCCCATAAAAAGATGGGCTAAAGTTTGCCTCTCTATTACAAAGCAGGTAGGAAAAATTGTTTTCTATTGTTAATAAAGCCGGCCCTCGTAGCCATGGTCGTTAGAACGTATGTCTCTAGCGTTCCACCGCGTAGAGGGTCGCGGTTTCGAGTCCCGCCCTGGGCAGGGGTGTTTATATGTATAGTGTATGTGTGTGAAACTGCAGAAAACAGATAGGTAATTAAACGGAAACAGTAAAAAAAGGTTAGATAAGGAAAAGAGAAATATATATCTATATACATAGATATATATATTTTTTAAACCAAAAAAAGTAGTAACCATTTATTCATTAAAGATGTTCTTAAATCGCTGCTGTTCTCGGCGTCTCATTCTGTACCGAGAGCCGAGCGGGATGGCTCAGGATGTTTCGTCTGTGGCCCGCATTCCGGAGGCGCGGCGTCGATTCCCGTGGCTGACCTACCTGACCCTTGGGATTTTTCGGGGTTTTCACAGGATGCTAGTCGAATGCTGGTTAGGTTAATTACATCCCCCGAATTTCCTGTCCCTCCATTTCATCTCCATTATCATTTCACATCATCTCTCATCTGGTGGTTTCTTTCGGGGTAGAAGTGTCGGCGGGACTCTCGGCGGTGCATGGTAGGACGATATGCTCTAAGGAAAACTGCTTCCTCCTCCGGTAGGTCGGTTGCCGGTCTCCGTGCCACTGCTGGGACCATTTCGGGACCGCCAGTCAGGGACCTTTGGGGCTCGGAGCGCCTGCCTGGGACCATTAGGGCTCGGCTGCTGGGTTCGTTGCCGCCCCGCAGTAAGTGAGTGCGTCCGTCACCCTGGCCTGGCCTGTCGGGGGAAGTCTCTATCCAAATAAACTGTAGGGACCCTGCCCTCTGTACTGTCGTGGCAGGATCAGCCACCCTCTGACTTCTTCACCTCATCCTTCCTCCCAGAAGTGCCCCACTTGGGGGAATAGGAACATTTATCCCAGCATGGTGGCCTACGTACCAAATCTCCTCAGTAATGAACTCCTAATGCTAAACCTATAGCGCGTACTCAGCTCAGTGGTCTCCTCATCACCCTCCGCAGGTTTTGAACCTGAGGGCTCAGGATGCAGGAGCTAACATGTTACCTCTGGGAAGTGTTACAGAATTATCAGTAAAAATAACATATTTAAAATACGCGAAAAATAGTTATACAATGACATCAATACAATTATAAAATGCATATTAAATTTTAGAGTCAAATCCGATGAATAAAACTCCAAAAAAATGCAATTCTGGGAGGAATTGTTTCCACTTTGTGTCAGAGTGCTTATATCTCTATTTCTAATATTCTTCGATACACGCATACAAGAAAAAACAACAATTTATCTGTGGTTTCCTAATTTCACTGTAATAAGAGAATGTAACACATTACAGCAAATGCCATGGTGAGTAATCGCAGTCTAGGCACACCATTCTTGCTCTACAAATTTAGCTAAAAGAAAGTATAAAGGAATAAAAAAGAAGTGGAACATAACTCAGTACTGTATCTAAACGCTGACAAGTGACTGCTCTCCTTCGTTCGAAATAGCTGCAAAATGTCAACAAGTCTATGGCAGTTAATTACCAAGTGTTACAAAATAACTACATGTAGCTAACACACACTATTTCAATCAGCTAGTTATTACAGAACTGTTACTAGCTTTCACAACAGTATTTTCGGTAATAGCAACCTAATTAAGTGACTTGCCTTTTATAATGCGATATTTTAAGCTTCAAACAAATAGAGACATGTTTGAAATTCTAGCAAGCACGGTTAGTTTGGGCAGTCAAGTGTTTACCTTGTTACGCAAGCTTCCCCGTTCAATGGCCAGGTTATGTGCGCACACACACACACACACACACACACACACACACACACACACACACACACACACATACACACACACTTCCTTGCCGTTTATTAACTAAGTAAAGTTGTTAGACAACGCCGGATATATCAATAATGCATGTTATGCAACTGTGAAAATGATTGTATCCTTCAAGATAGGTTCGCAGCGATAAATGAATGCCTTTGGTTGTTTGCGTTTTGGTCAGGTGATTGCATTCTAATCCTATTATTGCAAATGTTACACATAATGTTACGCTAATCTATTGGAATTTTTGTGCTTGCGTAGCGTTTAATAATGCGACATACTTTGTTTTTCTCTATCACGTACCTAGTGTTAAGGGAGGGCATTGTACACCACTCAAAGGTCCGTGAATTTAAAAACAGAAAAGTCGGTCAAATATCAAACTTGGTATTTAGGTTCAATTTCTTCCAAAGGTGCAACAATTCTGAAGAAAATTCCTCACCGGGCGAGGTGGCACTGCCGTACCGTTTCCTACTTGCATTCGGAAGGTCGGAGGTCCATGGACTGCGCCCTTTGGCCTCTCCTTTTCGTGGATTTCTCTTGGATTTAGGAGAATGCAGGCTCATTTACTGTCAAACTACAGTTTTCTTTTCTTAATTTTCCTTCATTCCATTTATTTATCATTTTACCTTCGGGTTCATCGTTTTTGGAAGTGACGGACAGATGGTGCGGGGTGCTGGGTGACATTTGCAATCGGTGTCCGAACATGTGAGGGACGACACATACCGATTTTGACCCGGAGCGTTAGTGGCTGCACACTCTCAGCCCTTTTACGGACTTCCACGTCTTTGTGACCTACCTGCGACACGGAGGCCTCCTGCGGTCCCCTCAATTTTTCATTTCCTCCCGAAGGTTGTTGGAGTAGATGTGTATGAGTAGCAGTGCGCGAGGTATCCTCCTGCGAGTCTACATGATTTTCTTTTATTTCAATTTTTCTTCCAAAGTGACTATACCGTTTTGATTATGCCATACTATTTACATATTCACTTGAAAAATAACAATGGGCAGCAATGAAAATGTTTCGGACTTCAAAATAGTGAATTTACATGTATTTTCATGTGCTGAATTCAAAAATAACCATAAAAATGACAGATTAGTTCTTGTTGTGAAGATAAAGGAACATTTCATCTTTTAGAGTGAAGATTTTAAATTTGGGGGAACTTTTTTGGGAGTAGGCACACCTGTCAAATAAGAAAACACACTCAGAGAGAAATTTTTGAAAATTAAATTATGCAAAAGGTAAGGAAGGCATTTTTGTCGGACCACAAATAAAAGAACTTGTAAAGGATCATCCATTTGAACAAATTTTGGAGGGCAAAGAAAAGGAAGCTTGGGAAGCCTTCACGGGTTGTTCGTGGATTTTTAGGCAACAAAAAAAGATGACAACTACATGCATTTGGTGACAGTGCTCCTGCAAAAATACCGTAACCTTGGATACAACATCTCCCTTAAGATGCATTTTCTCCGCGCTCACCTACACTTTTTACCTCCTAGTTCTGGAGCGGTTAGTGATGAACATGGAGAGATATTCCACCAGGACGTTTCTGTTATGGAACAAAGAAATCAGGAACGTTTGAATTAAGTAATGCTTGCGGATTACTGTTGGTCTTTGTATAGGGATTCTGCGGAACTCCATCACAAGAGGCAAGCTAAAAGACTACGAAGTCAATAGGCCACTACATGATTCTCTTCAGACACGACTACCTGCGAAGTATTTTTCCAGCAATTTAGAACTCTTAGCAAGTAATTACCAGTTAAAAAAATCAAATGTACTTTCAATGTTGTTAGCATGTATGTAATTAAAATGTATCATTTTCTCTCAATCCGTTAACATATAATACTTCCACTTTGTGTATATCATAAAAACTAGAGATATTAACATTTTTTTCAGTGTCATATTTGTTTTTCTCAACCCAAAATTAGTAGGGATTGCCTCATGAAGTGCTCGAAACATTCAAAAATTATTTTTTTGTTGCCCAGTGCAATCTAACAGGTATGCAGCCTCACGTGACTTTCTCTTTCCACTATATTTGAAAACCTTATTCTTATATTTATTGTTGATATAGGTCAGTAAATATGTGACAGCTTTGAATTTCCCTTCCCTTCGAATGGCCAAAAGCTCTGCACCTTCCAATTATTTTGTGAAAACCTAGTAAAGAATATCATGGAAATGGTTAGCTCCACAACAGATGCACCTACTCGTAGAAATATGGTAAGATTTGCCTATATTTTAGGCTTTATCAATTAAAAAAATGATTCAGAGCGAAGAGGCCTCATAGGCGCTTCTTAGAAATATCAAGCTATACATTTTAATCCTCATGAAAATATCTTAAATCTGAGATAGTGTAATCAAATCTTTAATTTAAAAAAAAAAAAGAAAAACTTCCCATATAAAGGGTAGCTTCTATTGGGAGGATTTGTTTGAAAATCTTCATGTCGTAGGTATCTTTGTCATTTTTTTTTTTTTTTTTTTGTAATTTACGTCCTCCAACGTTAGGTTATATCGGACGATGGATGGAATGGGTGAAATGATGCTCAAATGAGCCCAGGTTCCATAGAGCTTAGAGTTACCCGACATTCCTATTTTAGGACAATGGAAAACCCCGGAAGAAACCTTATCCAGTTAACTCACCCTGACCGAGATTCGAACTCGGAACCCCTTGAACGTGATGCAGACACGCTACCACCACGCTACCGAGGCGAGCTATTTATCAGATTATTGTTTAGTTATACGCAGAGACAATACAGGGACGTTATCCTAAAAATTAATGTATGGTATTTCCGTTGAAATCTCAAATTTTCATATTTAGATGGAATAAAAGACTCCGCTACTTATGTAACTACGCAATTGAGAAAGTAAAATTTGATCTGTCTCTTGAGGATTAACATAAATCCTATTACATTTAAGTCATTGCAAACTTGTAAATTGGAAGTTTTAATACGCATCCCCCTACAAAATGCTGCGGGCGTAATCAATGATGGCTGTGGTTGAATGAGGATAGAAACGTGGCATTGTTTATCATAGTCCTGCAGTATAACACTTAACTGACCATGGAAAATTGTAGTGCCCCACCTTAGCCTTACCGCTGGATAACCACTACAATAAAACTATATTTCCAAGACATTTTCGTGTACGAAACTCTGAAACAAAAACACCTACGGCAATTACAATGTGTTCTGGTTACAAATAGTTATAATTTGAGGTTGTTAAATTGAATGACTTAACTGGCACTAAAGATGTAAAAACCTTACTGCATGTGGAGTGTCACGCACTGCCTGCAGAGTAATGATGCGATAATAATCGATTAACGGCTTACTTCCTGATTTTGAAGCGAAGGATTCCTATAAGAGTAACTGGTTGAACTTGTTAGTCAGCATTTCAAGATGCCCCAGAACTTTCAAATTATTTCCTCTGCAAAATTTTGGAAGTGATTTTATCTTCTGCTGTAGCTTTTAACTGGTGCTCATAAATTGATATACAATAACGACATGTCTACAGACACCACTTATAAACTAAAAGTATTCTTTTGAATTCTATTTGTCCACTTAACTTATGAGGGATCTTGAAAAAGAAAATCTTGGTTTTACGAAGAACGATGAATTTTAAATTACATGTTAAATATAATGGTTAATGCACTAAATCTATGCAGCATAATTGATAAAAGCCTGTTCTTTCACCAGTGATTGAAGAATTGATTGTAAACAACCATGTTAATAACATTTTGTTTTGACATTGTTTTTAAATATATTCCAAAGGATTTCATTGCGTAGGGCATTTGGTGCGTAGGCCACCATGCTCAGCTGATTATTCCTATGCCCTCAAGTGGGGCACTCCCGGGAGGAAGGATGAGGCAAAGGAGACAGAGGGTGGCTAACCCAAGGAGCCACGACATTACAGAGGGTAGGGTCTTTACAGTTTACTTGGATAGAGACTTCCCCCGACAGGCCAGGACAACGAACACGCTCCCCTACAGCGAGACGGCAACGAACCCAGCAGCCGAGCCACAAAGGTCCCAGGCAGGCGATCCCTGGCCCAAAGGATCCTGGCTGGCGGCCCCGAAATGGTCTCAGCAGAGGAGCGGAGAGCGACATCCGACCTTCCGAAGGAGGAAGTAGTTTTTCCTCAGAGCATATCATCCCGTCATGCACCGCCGAGACACCCGCCGACACTTCTACCCTGAAAGACACCACCAGATGACAGATGATGTGAAATGATAATGGAGATGAAATGGAGGAACAGGAAATTCTGGGGATGTATTTAACCCACCCAGCATTCGCCTAGCGACCAGGGAAAACCCCGAAAAAACCATGGATCAAGTAGGTCGGCCACGGGAATCGAACCCGGGCTTTAAAAGATTCCAAATGTGTTTATTTAATATTTTTATTGCTATCTCATATTCTACCTTCATAGTGGACGTAATAAAATTTACAAACATGAAAAGATGGGAGTGAAGTCTACACGTAGAAGGAGCGGGAAGACAGACTAATTAGAGCAGCCAGAGATCCCATATTCCATGGAAAGAGAAGAAGAGGTCGTCCAAAGAAAAGATGGTAAGAAGGATGTTTATCGTCTCCTTTAGATTCGACGTGAAGACTAACAAGCCTAGACAGAAGAAGAAGAAGAAGAAGAAGAAGAAGAAGAAGAAGAAGAAGAAGAAGAAGAAGAAGAAGAAGAAGAAGAAGAAGTAGAAGAAGACGAAGAAGAATGCTATGTAACAGGGTGTTGGCCAATGGGAAATTACTGGCATCGTCAACACACAGACTCATGAACAGAGGTCCTTGCTTTAAATCCCGGTAGCAATAGCATCCCTAACGGAGGCTCTTCAAGGTTTCACAGTCGCTATAATTGAGACGCCTGAAGATAAATACTTAACGCACTAAAACCTCTTCAACTCACTTCTCTTGCAGAATAGCTTGATGATTGTATGTACCTGTGCATGTGTGGTGTGATGTGAAATAAGTGCGTATGCGTATTCAAATTCCCTTACAACTAGAGTCTTCAGAGATACTGGATGAAATGGATGGAAGGATGTTCAATGAGCCCAGGACCGAACAAGTTCAGAAGCATCTTGAATCCCCATCCTTTTTTTTTTTTAATTTACGTCCTTTAACTTTTTAAAGTCATATCGAAAGATGGATGGAATGGGTGAAATAATGCTCAAATGGGCCCAGGGTCTATGGAGCTTAGAGTTACCTGACATTCGTCTTTTAGGATAAGGGAAAACCCCGGAAAAAGCGTTATCTATGTAACTCACCCTGACCGAGATTCGAACTCGAGATCTCTTGAACGTGAGGCAGACATGCTATTGTCGCGCTGTTCGAACGGTTATTGACGCGCTTTTCAAACGGTTACTATGGATTTATCTTTGGTAATAGATACCTCTCAGATAACGCACTGATCACTCCACGTGGAGTGAACATATATCTGTCATTTGTGATTTCTGCGAATTCCATTGGCTGAAGTGATGCGTTCATTGGTGCTCAGCACACGAATGAGGGGCGCGTCGATACCCTTCTCACTCTTACAAGAATTATCAGCACGTTATCTGAGAGGTTTCTATTAACAAAGATAAATCCATGGTAACTGTTTGAGCAGGGGGACTATACCATCTACGCTACCAAGGCGGGCAAATCTGTCTTACGGGTGTTAGAGAAATCTCCGAGAAAAATAAAAACATCTTGTTTGGTTTCCTTGAATGAAAACTCATTTATGCTAGCTGATAATCAACCTAGACTGAAATGCTGCAAAAGAGCACAAAACCAGAGGCAATCAATAAGTAATTTGGTTTTTTGGGTGTGACCCGTATTCTTAGATAACACACATATACGTAAGAAAAATGTCTTTCAATTGATTAGCTACAACATTTTATAACAGAAATCTAGTCTCGAATGAAGACAATCTTACCGAATATAATCTCGCCCCCTTCTTAATACGAGGGCCGAAAATTCCTGGCCGTTAACGACCTAAGTGGTTTGTCCACTTCTGTTCTCTCACGTTTATATGCCCGACCCAGATACGTCAAAATGTGCAGTTGAAGAGATAAAATATACATGGGCATACACTTTTTTGTCTCGGCTGAAAACGGGCAGCTGTGCAAGAAAACAAACAAGAAACTAACGAAATGTTATGGCTTGCCATTTAGATCAGGGAGTAATTAGGAACAGAATCTGAAAAGCTCATTAACCTGCTTTCCGCTATGTGTTTTTTTCTCCCCTCAAAGTTTCTTTGGTTTAATACAGTCTATGAACTCTATTGCTGCAAATATTGGAGGTTTTTTTTGGAAGTAAAGTACGACATGTATATCACGCAGATCGCGGGTTAAAATAAAACTATATGTTGCTTTGCAAACACGAATATGCTGAAAACATTTGTATATGTGAACTCTTCCTTGTAAAAATATCCACGTCTCCCAACTGGACTGAACTCTCGATGCACATCTTTCTAAAGGAACGATCATCACTCAAAATAAAAATGAGAAATTCCGGGAAATTAGTCGAAAAGTAATCCGTAATTGAAAATGTTTTATTTCTCTGTAACTGGAAAACACGAATCAGAACTGAGCATATCCGCATTAACCTTTATTGCGTCTCATTATTTGAAGTATAACTAAACCACCTCAGTGAAAGCGACCAAAGCTAAGGCCATTTGGTCTTTCCTTCCTCTCCAAACACAGAACTGTTGTATATAATGCAAGTAACAGCACACGAAAATAAGAATTATAAGCTTCCTTTTTTTTTTTTTTTTTTTTTTTTTTTTTAATTTACGTCCTGCAACGTTAAGTCATGTCGGACGATAAAATGATGCTCAAAATGAGTCCGGGGTCCAGGGAGTTTAGAATTACCCCACATTCGTCTTTCAGGATAAGGGAAAACTCGGGCAAAAACCTTATCCAGGTAACTCACCCTGACCGAGATTCGAACTCGGGACCTCTTGAACGTGAGGCCGACACGCTACTATCTACGCTAACGAGGCGGGCAAGCTTAGGGGAGATGCACCCAGTACCGCACACCTATAGTTATTTCAAAATTTAAAGAAAATGTAATGCAGAACAAGTAGCGTGTTTCTATTATCATGAAGCCAGTAAGATACAGAAAGAGCATTTAGTAATGAACATTCATGAACGCAAGTCATGTTGACTTTTAATAACTAAAATAAATATTAGTGATAACTGCGCATCTCAGAAAGTGTTTCCCAGTACCGGACAGACGTAAATAAATACATATTTCTAAATAAAGGAAGAGAACTGCTAAATAAATTATAGGATAAGTATTCTTGTCATAATTATTGTATTTTGAGATAAAAACAGAACGTTCTCTAGAGATTATCACAACAAAATAAAAATGTCTTACAACTAATGGAACATTTTTCTTTCTAAACACAGTGATCACATCTATAACGATCAATGTTCTCTTGCCCTGTACATTCAATATGTACTCAACCCTTGCACGATACACACTGAACCCAAGTTCGGTTGTGATTTCTAAGCAAATGAGATACTCTGTTAGAACACTTCAATCGACACTGGTTTTGGTTCCAAAATTTAATTTTCTTTTAGTCTTCTAAGGCTCTTCAGTATTTCCAGTTTCTGTTGGCACAGAGTTAGAGCTAGGTTTTCTATTTATAGTTTTATTAATGTTAGCCTTACGTCCCTTTGCTATTGGTTTGTTCTTCTGTTTTTGTGCCTTTTCCTGCAACATCAACTTATACACAGTCGATCTTAATGTTTCAGCAATATATATTGCTACTCCCAGGCTCATTGATCTTTCTATCACATTATTGCTTTCTTCATATTTTCTTCTTACTATTTTCCTTTCTTTTTGGCCTCCATGTTGACAGGAATGCCTATAAACGAAAATTAATCTAATGTCAGTACAAGTTCAAGGGATTAAAATATGCCTTCGTGTAGAGTACTGGGAAAATTGCTATCGTACGGCACTGAGCAACTCACACGTACGTATATATAACGTGATAGCACGGCCCGAATTTTTTAAACCGACACTGTATTTTGGGTTTGTGTAGTCTACCTAATACTAAATAATGTAAGTACAAATATTTAATTAGTTCTTCACCGGACAAGGCAGCAACAATGTCAGCAAGTTATTAACGGCACAGCTCCAGTTCACTACAGGACTTCTGTTAACAATAACTTCTTATTCAACGGTCAAAGAGGAGGGAAAACTTTCCGTTGGTAACAAAGGTAGTTGTTTGTCTGAATACACATCATGAGCTTCTACTATCTATCGTCAACTACGAGATACTGACACCGTGCGGTACTGGACACTGTGCGGTACTGAGAGCATCTCCCCTTCTGATTTTGAAATTCTGTTACTTGCATGAAGTATCATTTTTATAAGTTATAAAATATTACTTTGTATTTATCAGAACAAAATTAAAACCTTAAAACTAGGTGCGTATTCTCCTGGTTCTCCTGGTTCTAGAATTGATTTAATCTTTTATTTTCAGGCGTGTAGTGATCAGACCAATGGGATCCTGTCGCTTATTCAGTTCGCCTCTTATGCAGCTACGTTGAACATCTTGTCTGTCCACCACAAGAAAGCAGAGAAAGGAAGGATAACAATCAATTTTGCTCTTTGCAAGAGGTTTATGCCCTCCGGATATGATAAGAATGTCAGGTTCATGTAAAATACATAATGTTGTCACATAACTCATCCATGCATTATACCTAACATTGGAACTACTGAAACGAGCAGTAGACCTGGCTACTTACGTTACACATGTTACGCCCGCCTTGGTAGCGTGGTGGTAGCATGTCTACCTCATGTTCAAGAGGTCCCGAGGTCGAAACTCGGTCAGGGTGAGTTACCTGGATAAGGTTTTACCAGGGTTTTCCCTTATCCTGAAAGACGAATATCGGGTAACTCTAAGCTCTATGGACCCCGGGCTCATTTGAGCATCATTTCACTCATTTCATTCATCGTCCGATATGACTTAACGTTGGAGGACGTAAATTACAAAAAACAAAAAACAAGATACTCATGTTACACAGATCCACTATCAGAGAAGATAAATAGTTCGAACACCTCTCCCTCTTCATGCCCCGCTTTCCTTGTGGAGAGCAGAGAGTACAGTATTATAAGAAATATTTCGCTATGGATTTTTCCATTTGTTCTTAATATACGCAAAGATCCGAAAACACGTGGATTGCATACTCCATCATTATAGTATTTCCATTGTCACCAGTTCACTTAAGGTCATGTTTCCCCACTTTGCAACTCTTCTCCTCTCCTATCAGTAAATGCATAGTGAGGATGGAACATGTAATGTCAGGCTGGGGAACTACAGAGATAGACAGATAGAGCAAGAGTGGAGAAATGGTGAGCATCAATGCTATGCGCGATATTTGAAATAGGCATCTCCATGGCTAAGATAGAACCTGGGAGATTCTGTGAGATTGAGATATCCACTCTCTAGCGCACAAAAATAAGACACAGGATGACTAACCTTAAGCAAGCGAGAGGAAATTCCACGACCACTTTCACTGATTTGAAATGATTTAAACGGTAAATAAATTGCACTTTCATCTTTAAATAAAGATGGATGTAATAGTTGTTGACCCAGTGTAAAGTAATGTCCGGCAGAAGCAATGCTCAAGAGATTTGACACGATCCTACAGAACATTACAAGGAATTACACCTTATTTTTTAAAACTAATAAGCATTGAAATATGTGAGATAAAACTGGAAGACTGCCTGTTATGCAAACACCTACGCTGAATAATAATTACATTCAGAGAAAGCAAATAGACTTGTTCTTTACTAAACAACATCTATGGATCATAAATAAATTTATTTGAGTTAGAAGTGTATCATATCTATAACCGAAAGTGGATAGAATAGACTATAATAAACCGAAATATTTCTAATGATAATTACTCTTACAGTTACTGCAGCCTGAGGACACTACTGCAGTCTGCGGGAAGGTCCTGATTTATAAACGACCTTCTGCTAAAATAAACATAATAATAAAAAGACAGTTGAGTGGCACATAATGTACATAGGAATGCAGTGACCATGCAAGTCACTAATGCCCATTGTGTCCGAGACACTGAGAGCATTTTAAACGGCTGTTGTAATATTCTATGTCAAGCAACAATTCTAAGAATGCTAAGTTATTTTTTGTTTCATAAATGTATTTGTTTAGTTATACAATTTATATTCAATAGTTTCATTATAAAAAAGACACAGCAAAGAATATCGTAAAAATAAATTTAAAATTAAGAATGTGTTATAACGAAAGTACTTCACTCATATGTTCTTCTCATGAAGATGCTTTATTTTTTTATTCCTTTGTTGATGTTATTACATGCCTTCCTATAGCACAACGTCGTCATCTCTACTTCATGTTTCAGATCACTGATGCCTATTACAACTATAGCATAATAACTTTTTAAAACCACCTATGTTCTTCTGTGGTTGGTTTATATTTTACGTTTTTTTTTTGTCATTTCATTCTGTATGAGTAAAAAATTACCTTCTTCCTTGGATTTAAATGTCGTTTTATACAGGGTGTTTCAAAACGACACGAATGAACACATAGAAGTAGTTGCACAGCTTCTCTGTGACACATATAGATAGTTTTACCACCAATAGAGCCGCATAAAAAATGCCCCAGAATGAGTGTGGATTAGGCAGTGACAGGAACAACGACGCGTGCCTCACGTTGTCTGAATTCGCAGGTATAGGTCACACGCCGTGCCGCGTGCTGTAACTGTAAACATGCCGGCATACTCCACAGTAGTTTGCTACTATTAAGAATTTCTTTGGCTTATGAAACCGTAATAAAGAAGCTATTACTTAATTATTGCTTATGGCTGTTTAGCGTGTTCCAAAATTTCGTAATAGCAGTCCAGGATGGCAAACAAGCTGGTGGACGTATGCAACTTAAACCTTTTAGAGGAAAGTTAATGTTAGTGAAATTGAGGATGGAAGCATCACATGATAAACAGAACAGAGAAAAATATCAAAGTATTTTACATGAGTTATCAAAACTAAATGTCTTATACGATGAGGAAAGTATTTAGTTTTACTGTATTTAATAATACTAAATAAAGAATTTGTAACTGAAAAGGAAGCTGTTGACTTTACAGAAACTGGTTGAAAGCACTGTACAATTAAGATCATAGCAAAATGAGCAACCTTGCAACTGTCCGAGTTATTAGTCGACTTTTTCACAAATAACTGGCCTTTGCACTATTACGTGAAAGTGAGGCTAGGGTCACTGATAAAGAGCAAGGAGCACAGCTTTTGTTTTCGTGGTCGGTGCTTCCCAATAACAACTTTTGAGGTTCGCACACCAGTGGTTCCTGCGCCGCCTAATCACAAAATCATGTAATATTTAATATTGCATAGAATTATACTTAACAGAATTTCGAAGCTGCGACTCCGAAATTTGTACTAGTTAAGTTATAAACTATTCAACGGCTATAATCGTTCGGTGTCGTTTTGAAACAACCTGTATATGCATTTCGAATATGTGATTTTATAAAAATTCCTTTTGACACTTCTTAAAGAGATGGCTTCTGCTTCTTTGTTTATAAAAACCGAAATTTCAGCTGTATGCAATATGTTTTATAATAAAAAAATAGGTTATTGCTGTTTCCTTTCTGCATATTATGATCATTTATTTACAGTGCCGTACTACTGAGCCGTACTACTGATTGTTGTACCATATCACTTGCCATTACAAACTATGGCACACCAGTACTTCCATGATGATTCTATAAAAGCAACCAAGCTTACTTGTTTATTCTAAGTTGAAACTGTTCATGTGATTTTTCTTATTGCTTCTACTATTTCATACAAAATGTTAAATAAGGTGTATGTGGAACACTCATCTGTGAAATGCATATATAAGAATTAACACTATTGGGTAATTCCCACTGAAATTCACAGTTTTCTGAGCTCCATTCATTCTGGCCAAAGGAACAGGTATTTTTGCTCCTCTTCGCACAACCCTTAAGCCAATGGACTTCAGGTTGCAATAACAATGTACCTTTATCCAAGATATTATGAAAGAGTGCGCAGCTAACTATATGCTTTTATCCCGTTTCTTGTTGCTGCATGGATTACTGAATTCCTGGGCGAGCGACATTTGAGACTGGCATCTCGTTAAGGTAAGACAATCCCTATGGGAACTGACACCTTTCTCCCAACATCCATGTTATGTAATACTTTATTGTACAGTCTTCCGAGATTAAAATTCATGCCCATAATGCACTTTCAAAGCACTTACATCCTACTGTTGCTGTAAAGGAACAAACCAGCAGCTAGTTTTAAGACACTACTAGACCCTTTCTACCGTATCAAAATGCCATTTATTTATATAAAAGAAAAACTGTGACATTTATATTACAGTAACGGTGTAAATTAATCAGGAATTTTGCGCAGGTAACCTCTATTGGGTATCTTACACTGCTTAAGACATACCACTTTTTAAGGAATTTATGCTTGCGTATGGGCATGATTACCTCCATTTATATGTTTCTAAATACTTACATATCACTTCATAAACGTAAGCCAAAAACTTATTTTTACAACAGTTTTAATTTCTGATAAATGCAGTATGTGTTATTTATTTGTAATGTTCATTTGTTTCCAGTGAAGGAATAAAAAATCACTATGCTTAAACTTTTTCGAAAAATAGGAATCCAAAAATGATATTGACAGCATAAAAATCTCACCATATCTTGTGTGATTAGTGAACCAGCAGAAATAAATCCAGCTTACAAGTTAAAAGGGTTAAATGAAAAGCGTTCTCTAAATTTTAAACACTGATATACCCATTCTGATATTAATTTGCCGCTCTTTAGGTTTATAGCCAATTGGGCATTATTTTCTACATTCATATTAAGTTTTAAATAATACCTAAGCCTAGTGTATAACGCTGATCTTTTTATACAATTATCTAACCTATCTTCACTAAACTGAGAGGTTCCTGGAAGGTTTTATTGGACATATTTCAGCAATGTAGACTTATCTTTCAGAAGTATATGACTTTTGCAGCTTATTACAACTACTAGCTATCCCCAATCCTCTGCAAATTCAATTGCTAATTCAACATAGTAGGTAAGATTTATTGTCAATAGCGGCAACAATATTTAATGTTAGAACATTTACTGAAACAAATAGAAATTAATAATAATAATAATAATAATAATAATAATAATAATAATAATAATAATAATAATAATAATAATAATAATAATAATAATAATAATAATAATAATAATAATAATAATAATAATAATAATAATAATAATAATAATAATAATAATAATAATAATAATAATAATAATAATAATAATAATAATAATAATAATAATAATAATAATAATAATAATAATAATAATAATAATAATAATAATAATAATAATAATAATAATAATAATAATAATAATAATAATAATAATAATAATAATAATAATAATAATAATAATAATAATAATAATAATAATAATAATAATAATAATTTCACAAATATTTCTCACTTTTTGAACTTCTACTTTATAAATGCACGTTCACATCGTGGCTTAGCCCTCGCACTGCCATATAATGAATTCTTTATATTTTAGAAGTAGCTGGCATATTACATAGTGGTTCCTTGGTTATGCGTGCGTTAAAATCTCCATACGCTAGTTGCTTCTCTATACTAGCATTGAGCTTTCCAAAGTTACCTGTCTATACATTCGTTGATGTTTCCTAAAGTCAAGCTTATACACTCATTGAACTTTCCAAAAAGGAACTGCTTCTCTGTTAATCATTTCTAATTGTTCACTCTTTAAAGTTATGTAAAAGGTTTGTTTTGATATAGAGGCTTTTTAATGATCATTGCCCTACTGATAAACTGATAATTGCAAGTTCTCTTGCACATTAGTGACTTCACCTCAACAAGAAGTGCAACTACTTTTTTGATCCCTACACGATCAATAGTATTTGGACACAACATTTTAAAGAATTAATCTGGCTTTGTGTATTTGAAAAGGGAATTCAACAAACCTGCTGAAACCAGTTTTTCTTATCTTGAGTATATATTCGTTCAAGAAATCCCAAAACTTTAAGTTCTTGGCATTTAAGCTATTAAAATCCAAATTCTTCGATTTACCTGTCCATAACCGAGTGTTTCGGGAAGGAATCAGTTGACTGTTTCGAAAACTTCTGTTAGGTTTGCTAGCCAAAAGTAAAAGGTAATGCAATCATATGTAAAATATACGAAACATGTCAGTCATACATATTTTGGAAAAACAAAATAGTAGTGATTGAACGACTTAGTTTTCAGGTTCCAACAAGGTATGGCCGGAAAAAATAAACTCTGCCATAAAGTAAAAGAGAAAACAAAAGAAAGTATAATACCTTATAATAGCAATACAAATTAAATTACTTTTCTATAACAAAGTATTTTATAGAAAAGCGGACTCTCACATAACGTTTAACCTATCCATAAATGTAGTTAGTTTCAAGTGTACGAGTGCATCCGTATGCAAACCAAACACACAATAGACTCTTAATGCCCTAAGAATGGTCCTCTTTTATACCTCTTTCCAGTTTGTATTGGGATGGGTAAATGCAGCTTTGGTGAACTGGACTGTACACTATTCGATCGTGTTGCCGGAACTGACCGAGGTTACAGCAATTCGATACCAAGGAACCCGAGCACGCCGAAGTCACGACGTAACTGAGCCCGAAGAGAAAGGGTTCGTTCTTTGAACCTGCTGGTTATTGTGGTGATCGTCCCGTATCGACTTACCCTTTCTCTCGAACACCCGATCCTCTCCCCCCGTGATTTCACCAAAATCCAGACTTCGTTTTGGATAATGAGCACATAGGGCAGACTTCCTCATTGCGCACGAAGCAACAGGGTTTGTTTACAGCATACACTAACCTTTGACAGCTATTTTCACTGTTGATTTTAAAATTACATATTCGCTGTACAGGATGTCTCATTATAAAGTGCTTAAAGCTATTTCCCATAGTAATGTTTAATGGCAGTCTTGCGGCATATTTTTGCGTCACTTGCCTGTTATATGTCCCAGACTTTTTTCTTAGTTTTCAAGTAATTTATTTACTAATAATGTTTGAAAATACAAAATAACAATTTAAGCGCCAATTTACTCGCTTCAAGTTTTAGTTTGTTATAATCATACCACGTACTCCTTTTTGATCCCTAGTAGAGTACTATTAACAAGCTCATGATTAATTCTATGGCTACTAATGACAAGAACAGTTCGAAATTGATGGTTTAAAGCAAAATTAGATATATATTTTAACAAATAGAACATAAGACGCTATGCCACTGGTATGTTACCTTCATCGTAATTTATGTTTTCGCTCCATCACACAAATGTTTACTGGGCTTGTAGAAAGCGCAAGTAATGGAATAGAACTTCGCAAATTCTATAGAAAACCCAGGCTTACTTAATATCGGTAATGACGCTCTAATGGTCCATACTTGGCTGTGAACTCTAGCTACTCCACCCTTCGGAAAAGTCTTCTCTTTTGAATCCTCATAGTAATTTTTTACGTTGCTAAAAAGCTTTTTTAGTCACCGATTTCTCGATAATTTTCTCTTTTTTTCTTTAAAGAAATAATATCCTAAGACAAAGTATATTGCAAACCAATTTAAAGTTTAGCTCAAACAGGATAGGTGGAAGTTTTCATATTTATACAATCTAATTTAAAAATATCAACACTACGGAACTAGTGAGTACATTCTTTAAAACCTTACAACGCAACCGATACATCCGACATAAAGACTATAGAAATCATGATAAAGATGATATTACAGAGATTAAAAAGTACATTTCCTTATTTCCTTATTGAAAACAATCTTGTCAGTGATCCTTGCGCCCGCCTCGGTAGCGTAGATGGTAGAATGTCTGCCTCGCGTTCAAGAGGTCCCGAGTTCGAATCTCGGTCAGGGTGAGTTATCTGGATAAGGTTTTTCCGGGGTTTTCCCTTATCCTTCAAGACGAATGTCGGATAACTCTAAGCTCCATGGACCCTGGAATCATTTGAGACTCATTTCATCCAATTTATTCACCGTCCGATATGACTTAACGTTGGAGGACGTAAATTACAAAAAAAAAAAAAAAAAAAAAAAAAAAAAAAAAGTGATCCTTGCATTCAGAACATTTCATGCTTCTGATATACTGACAACATGCCTGAAGAACGTTTTCGCTGCGTGTGCAAAAGGCGAAACCCCTAAAAGAACATTAGGATAAAGCATTTGTTTCCTTTAAATCTAATTTAGATATTGCTCTTATTTAGATAGACCATTATATGTTCCTTGACCCAACAGTTGCAGTGCATTTAAATGCCACTTATAATTTATTTTCAAAAAGTGAATATGATAGTTGTTTATTTCGGTTTGAATTTGGGAAATGAGATGGAAAAGTGTACGTTTTTTAAGCAGACATCTGCTTTATGTACTCTCGTAGGTATTCTGGAGGAGGCATCTGATGTTGTGGTTTGCCATTTTTATTTTTAGTTACTAAAAATCTTCTTTATATTTCTAAAGATTATCATAATTCTTAAGAATGATCCGCAATTGGATTTTTTTCTGGTCAAGCATAAAGGTCTGCTTAGTAGCATATGTAAACACTTGCATCAAATTATACTACAATAGTATTAAAGTAGCTTGCAATTTTTTTGCCTTAGAAGTATAGGCATTATCAAAAATATATACTTTTTATTATAGAAATAAATACGAGAATATTGCACACTCATTTCCGGTAAAACCAATAATCAACGTTGTGTTACGTTGTGCTCTGTCCTTAACAAAATTGTATCAAATTCTCAATTGCAAAGTAAATTAAAAGTAAACGCTCTACGCCCACCTCGGTAGCGTAGTGGTAGCGTGACTACCTCATGTTCAAGAGGTCCCGAGTTCGAATCTCCGTCAGGGTGAGTTAGCTGGATAAGGTATTTTCCGGGGTTTTCCATTATCCTGAAAGACAACTGTCGGGTAACTGTTAAGGTCCATGGGCCTCGGACTCATTTGAGCATCATTTTACCCATTTCATTCATCGTTCGGTATGACGTAAATTGCAAGAGAGAGAGAGAGAGAGAGGGAGAGAGAGAGAAAGAGAGAGAAGCTCTACCAATCCTCCTTTATTCTGCCTATCACTGATCTCAGCTTTTTAAATTAAATGATAATGTGTCATTACCAGTTTCTTCCAGATGTCCAACTGCTTACTCTTCCTTAATGCCCCTTTTTTCTCTGCAAAACATTCCCTTTCCATTTACTGAAGTTATCAAACTGGTTCATAATAATGTAGAATGCTGATAACAAACTACATCCCTGTGTACCAAAGCAAGGACCCCACCCATAGGATTGTTAAAAGAAACTTTATTCTAATGCAAATGTCACGCTTCTGCAGGACGCAAAGGTGATGAATAAGGTTACGAGTGCCTACACAGTCTTCAGTCCTACACACCACTGCCAACTACGCAATGCAGTTTACATCCTGACGAGAATGGCGTGTGACAACGCTTAACGATTAAAAACGACTACTTTGTATTTTGTCGTCGCACCAGATCTGCAAAAGAAGTGACAGACACTCGCCTTTTGTGCACGACCATTGTGCATTCTCTTTCAGCGCGGATGACAGAGTACTTGCTATTCTAACAGAGAAAAGCATTGTAACCAAACGGGAATCACATGTGAAACATCAGTTTAGATAATGAATTTAATACTTTGTTCGCTTACTATTGGATTTGAAAGCTGGATACGAAAGGACGCGAGAAGTATTTTCTTTTTATTTATGTAAGCTGATATTTTAAGATTTCTATTACAATTTCAATGCCCTCTAATGTGTTATTATGCTATGTACTGAATTTATGAAAGTATAAAAACTTTGCATGCGTTCTGTATACAATTATTTCTAATTTTTCTAATACACGTCGAAATTAATGTGTTGTTTACATTACAATATTAGAATTTTAAAGAAAATTAGCAGTCAATAACTAAAAGTATGCTACTTCACAGTAGTAAAATAATTAATGAAAAATGTACAAACTATTTCTGTTTATCTAGATACATTTAACTAATTGATGTGAGATTAACAGTAACTAGATTTTTAGGTTGGAACTTATTAATAACTGCCAAGATAGAGATTACGCCGTCTTACTGATCTTAATATGTATGTTAATAGATGGAGTTCGAACTAACTTAAAACTGAGAGAAATTGAAACTATATTTTTGGTACTCATGCGGTGAAAGCAAGGCCTCGACATCTTCGAGACACTGAAGTAAACAAAGTACTGAATAGTATAGTCATTGTGAATAAGTAGGGTGGTAGGGGCAATAGTCGTGGCTGCAACATTGGAAAAACTGTCTTCTCTTGTCTGTCGTGGTCTTGTGAAACAACTGCTTATTACAAATTATAAGATCTAGATAGGTATTTCTATGGCAACGACAATTTGGGAACGAGTACAGGTAGCTGCGATGAATCAGACATTTAGGACATTTCTGTATGACGATGAGATAGGATATCTTCCCAAACGAAGAGCAAATGGACATCTGTTTTCTTTCAGGAGAGACACTGAGTCAGGCACAGGTGCAAATATCTGAAGAGATGGAAAAGGGGGAAAGCGAGACGTCTCCTTGCATAATTCACTCGCAGACTACGTATAAACAAGCAAGTAGTGAATTACAACCTCCGCAAAGGAATTACCTCCAATGCAGCGTTCAGGGTCGAGGTGGATGGCATTAACCGGCTTCTGGCGAGGCATATAATTGTATGTCACTTCTGATTGCCTAAAGTAAAGAAAGAGTTGAAACTTGCAAGTGACAGGATACTCAAATGGTAATGCACTCCTTATCCTCAAGTTCTATATTTTGAAGCCTTCTAGGCCTTCATAGCTTTAGTTGACAGAGAACGTACCAAGCCAAACAGAAATGCTTCATTTTATCAGAATTTTATAGGCCAGCTTAAGCTAAATAGAAAAATTGTCCAAACTACTGTCTGCGAAAGACACTGTGGGGATACTGTCTAATGCTATTTTATTGTGTTTTACTGTCCAAGAATTCAAAGCCTAATTGTGGTACACTTTTTACATACACCTAACAGTAGAACATCACTTATCGCAGAAATACGAATGAACGTAGTGATGGCAGAAGATGGAAGCTGATGCATTATTGTGAAACAAATCGTATTGCAGCCACAGGAATCAGTCCAAAATGCATTTGAAAGGACACAATCTACCATGGCACCGCAATAATGCATTCTGACAAATTTAAGCACTGCCATTGGAATTGAATCGTATGAACAGATAAGACGTCCGCCGTGAACCGCCTCTATAAACGCCCAAATTTCCCTCTACCAATCAACAGTCTAACAGCATTCCCTTAAAGTATTTCTGTCTCTGTTTCATGCTTCCCATATGTTTAAAACAGAATCGTTGTATTTGAAGCTGATTATAGGTCTAAATAAAATGATCTAAAGAATGCAAATAAATAACTACGATTTCGCCCGCACATTTAGATTAAAATAATGGTACTATAAAAATGAATAAGCTGTATAAATATGATTCTCCTTAGCCAAAGTTGATGAGAAAAAAGATGCTGCACATACTTGCGATATATTTAACTGTGAATGTAACACTAACTTTTGGTTCATAAAAAATGAATCGTTTCTCTGAATCTATAAGCTCTCCCAATTCTCATTCAGGGGCACTTTTGATAGATTAATACAACTATGCATGTGATGTTTTATTATTTTTGTTGTTAAGGAATATTGTGACAGTAATGAGTTCCATTAGGAGGATCGTTTGTACATTTCTGGCTCTCGCTCGGTTCTGATTAAATATTGTCGCCAAGCATTGTTGAGTTGCTGCCGGGGCATGCGCGGACAGTAAAGAAAGATACAGAGCGGCCAGCGCTTGGACGCAGCGCTAATCACTGGTTGAGAGAGATAGAGATAGAGATAGAGATAGAGATAGAGAGAGAGAGAGAGAGAGAGAGAGAGAGAGAGAGAGAGAGAGAGAGAGAGAGAGAGAGAGAGAGAGAGAGAGAGAGAGAGAGAGAGAGAGAGAGAGAGAGCAACAGAGGGAGAAAGACAGTTCTGTTGCTTCGTGTAGCTTCGGCAACTTTCGAGAAATGATGATTCGGTTATAAAAACATCACGGACAGCCAGAGATTGCAGGGAGTTCCTAGGAATTGCAGCTGTGAGCCAGGAAGCTGTTTATTGTGTGCGTGGACATTTGAAATGTACCGAATCGAGTCGAATGATTTGAAGGTTAATTCTGTTGTTTGTTTACGTGTGGTGAAGCTACGAGAGACCGTGTTGGTGTATGTTACGTCATTCTGCTGCTCAGGACTGTACAGGTGTCTTCCTACGGAAATAAAGAGCATTTTGAATTTTTGCAAACTTGACCTTTTATGAATCCACGAAGTCACAATATAAACCATAAGTAACAACTGTTATTCCTTTGTTTTAGCGTAAAATGGAACCCTTTAAGACCAAATCCCTAGAAGCTCAATATACATGCAACCACACATAGGAAAGGATTCCAATATTTATTAGAGTAACTCTTTATAACCGTGACCTGCATTTGAGAATGAAAATTATTGGTGACATTCACCATTCACTTTTCTGCTTAGTAATAAATCATTAGTTATAAATATTACCAGTACGTTTCAACGACGTGAAAATACCTTTAGCTAGCTGTAGTCCAATCAGTGCAAACTGATTTTGATAAAATATATTGGCACTGTTTTGTATATATAGATTCTATGCATTAACTTGGTTTTGATTCAGCGAAATTAAAGTCATTAATTCATTTACAATAAGGCTGCAAAAATATGGAAAGCTTCCTCATTATTTGAAGGAATGACTAAGCTTTCAGTGGATTGATCATCCCTGTAACTAAAAGAACATTTCAAACTGAAAATTTAAGTGAAAGTTTCCATCTTCAGATAATCAACATTTGACTCCACCCACCTGGTATCGTCCTCTATGTAATTGATCTATTGGATTAAAAACATTATTGAGGAACAGGAAAAGAAAGCAATTAACGCGTTATAATCGATGTGAAATGAAAGGTGGGCTAGTCTTTCGTCTTTATAAACGAATTTCATTATGATTGGTGCACTCTGCCTCGATTTCAGAGTTCCCTTTGGCAGCTCGACAAGATTTTGATGGTAGAAAAATAACCTGCCAATAGAGTGACCAGATTTTTTTTGTAAAGTAATAAATAATTGCTTTCCATTATGAACAGCTTTTCATACACTTCAGTATGCACATCGATTAGAGAACTTTCTTTATTTGAAAGTGTTACGTAAGAAGCCCAACTTTAATTCAAATGATCTTTATAGAATTTTGAATCCAAGGCTTGCCTTCAATACCCTGCATAGCTTTCAGCCTGCCTTAAGTAGTTTTTAACGCTCTGCTATGCTAATTGTACTCGGTTCAGAGCTGTCAGATTATACTCGTAGCACTACTCCCTAAGTGCTACTGCTAAATCCTCAACTACCAATCTGAAACACTTCGCTACTAATTGCACTGCCATGTTCTCCTGCACTCCATCGCTCGCTTCCCACACTCTTGAATCTGCATGCATTAAACGTCAATAAAGATCTTAACGTTCCTTTCTTATCGTGGCATTTTCCTCGCCTGGGCTACCATCATCAGTTTCGCCGCTGTTCCAAAGCTCGTCCTTGGTTTCCTTTTCTCTTGTTGAACATTTTATTGCTATTATTCTCATAAATAATTATAAAATGATAAAAGTTTGGCATACATCCAAATAATTCTTTTTTTCCCCTCATAAAAAGCGGATCAGGCAATATAAGTTGCGAGTGCTTAAGGGTGGGTCATCATAGTCATTATTTCTATTTTTGTTTTGAAACTAAATTAACCTCCCACTTCCGCAACTGACGACAACGATTATCTTTATAACTTACTACAAGGGTATCCAACGTTGCACAGTTAGTTTTTTTTAAACTTCAATGACGAATTAATAAATTCATTTACCTCTCTTTCTTCCTCATTATGTTGTTTAACAATTAACTAGATATCTATGGCTTATATTCTCCTTTATCCTCTAAACGTAACTTCATATAAAGTCCCGATATCCATGCAAAATAACGTGAAGCATCAGCAAACACTCTTATTTCTTTAACTTCCAAATTCTACTATAGATTCTATGTTCTCCAAATAATGTATAGTCAATAAGCATCCTTTGGCAGAAGTAATTTTTTATTTAATTACAACAGGTAAATTTTAAATCTAAGCACCTTCTTCTTAATCCTATAGTTATTTAATTTGCAAAATCTCATATTTTCACATAATGAAGAGATAGCTAATATATGCAATGAAATAGAGGTGAAGCTGGTGGATATGAGAATTCCGTAATGCAGGCCCTCAAAGTTAACATCTTTAGAAGAGACACATAGTCTTCGACCTGAGATTCTGGTTCACTGATTTCTAATGTTGGCAATGCTTTCTCTTTGTACAATGATTACTTGGCGTGAACTTGATTACAACAGTATAAAGTAAATAAATTAAAAGTTTTTCAAATCAGTATTATTAAGTATTTTGGTTTCTAGAAACTCCAGTGCCTACAAATTATAGAATTAAAATAAAGGTTATTAGAGATTTTAACTCTTTTCCTTATAGTATTAGAAACATATAATTAAACAATAAATAAAATATACTTTCAGACCATTGTAGTTGGGATGAGCATCGCATTTTAAGATCTATCTTTTGTTTGCTCTAGTGTTACATCAAGGCTATGTGCGATATTGCTTGAAACGTAATGCAACTGCTTTTGTTTTTACAGGCATTAACCAGGTTTTGTTTCATAAATCATTCAGCACAACAACGATTTTCTAATCCATGGCTTTCTCATGATAGTTCTTGAGTTTCAGAAGTTTATAAATAGAGACTAGTAGGTGTTTTATAACCCATAACGATAGCTTTCAGAGGTTTTCAATGATAAAATATTTATCAAAACCGTTCAAAATCGGTTGCATGGTTTTTGTAGTTCTATTACAACATAAAAACTGTATCCCTTTGTAATATTTATAATATAAGTATAGGTAAAGCCTACAAGACATAATATAGAGTTCCAATGCTTCTGTTTGCTTATCACAAAAATAGACCAAGCAACAAAATTAGCATGTATGAATCTTTCAGTCTGACACCACCTATCCAAAATGATTATTGTTAGTTTCACATATTTAAATACCAATTCATTGACCCAACAAAACCAGAATAAAACTGTATTAACAGTTCTGTGGAGATTCGACATTTGATAAGCAATTGATTGTTAGGTACATTGGAATTGAATTTCAGTATCAGCTAGGAAAGAACCCCAAAGCCGAGCAACTTACAACATTATAGTTTATGTTTACTTTCTCAAGATGCTTTTATGTTCCCTAGTGCACTTCTACTTTGAGGGAAACTGGTTTAAACCTGCGAACAAATTGTTTAAGGATGAACTCCATAACGACATCGTTAATTGTTATTGATACTTTATTTGCTGTTTCGTTTTGTTTAAGTCTTCTCTTCTGATCGAGATACTGGGAAGTTAACTTTTTTCGAAGTGTTTTTGTAGCATTCACAAGATTAGTGCTACAAAAAGAGTCAGGTAATGTACACCATGGCATTACTTGGTGTAACTGTGCGTGAACAAGAGAAGGAAGAGGAACTGTCTTAACAAATTATTATTTTCTTTTCCACACTCATACTTGTCACCCAGCAGTAGCTAGAGACACTATAATTACCTTTATCTATTAAATTTTATCTAAAGAGAAGAGAAAAGAGCAGAAGCAAGAATGTGTATCTATGTGATTCACTCCTTCATATCTAACCACTGCTTTAAAAGCCAACATCACATAATTAAGCTCATAAACTGCAAGGGAACGAATTTTACAGTTACTGTAGTTCTAAACAAACATTTCCACAGTGCTGTACAATTCTCATTTGTTATTATATCTCACGCACTTACTGTTTAAACTGATTAAAACTTGAAAGGCCAGACTGTCTTATATTCCCACCTAATTACTTTAATAACAGTCCTCGCCTCGTATATACCATAACTCTGACACAAACTCTTGCTACTGGAGGCAATGTATTGAAGACGATAACCGCATGTAATAGAAATGGCCATGGCCCACTACAATATTGTGATTCTAAACTTAACGCCTTGGAGCTTATAAGGTATTATAGTGGGTCACGTCCAACAGAATCATTTTCGCCTTACTCCTGATTATGGTCCACGGAACTTCAAGTAACTAATTTAAGAAGATTTAATATTGATAATAGAAACTACCATACAATAAATGTTCGTATTTTTCCATGGGTCGTATGCTTTGCCCCCAGTAAAAAAGATAAAGTAAATGGGCGCACGTTTCTCTTGTTACATTGTCTCAGAAATAATGTTCGAACACAATAGCTTTCTTCTCCGTGGAGATAGTCAACTTATACCTATCTTTTGTATCTTTAATGATTAGCATTCTAAAAGTATGATAATTCCTTTATTTTTATTCAGTGATTTTGCAGATACTGAATCCCTACTCAGCCTTCTAATTACGTTCTATTACTGGCAGAATTTAAACCTGATTTGCAATAATTTCTCTGGAAATTTGTGATGAAGGAATAGATGGCAATAGAAATAGGATAAAAAGAGCAAATTAGTGAGCGCTGTATATGTCTTCACCTAAGCAGGTGTATTAAATTCTGCCACACCAAATATAGGTTGATCATGGATTAGAATGTGTTTAGCGTTATTCAGTTTAAGGTATGATTCACTAAAAATCATCGCTTCCTCAGAATTAACAATTTTAGATACCATCTCCCTTTCCTTAATATAATCAAATTGAACTACCTATTTTGCAGCTACTTTCGGTTCGTCATATACATAGTTCTTGTCAATATTGCTACATTATGCCACCAAATTTGACCCAAATAGTTAATTCTGGTGTTGTGAACTTTAATTAAGTGAAATTGATCACAAGTTTATATGTAATTTTTATTGATTTTTGGTTCTAGATAAATTCGTCAAGGATTTCCTACGATTTGGTACCCAGAGACAATTCAAGAGTGCAGTGAACCAACTGAAGGTAGTAACAACGTGGTCTTGAGAATGCTGCAACCATGTGATTTTAGACTTTGCAGATATTCCCTTTATTTTACATATATTCTTAACTTATATGGTTATATATAGCACTTTACACGAAGAAATTGTTTATAATTTACAGTTAAATTACAGTTTTATTCCTGTTTTTTTCACTTAATTTTTGCTCTGTATCATACTACATTTACATTTATATTTACAGGCCCTGCGAAGAAAAGGAACAGATCAATTTAAATAAATACTTCATCACAATGGAAATGAGATCAACTTCAAACATCTGAATTGGGATGGCAGGCCAAAGAGGTTGTCTAGAATTTTGTTGAATTAAAGCTTTGGGTGAAGGGTATAGTATGCATTACTGTACGCAAATCGGGGTGCAGCCCTTAAGAACAGTTCATATACTCTCTCTTTGGTGGATATGGCAAAAGTATGATGGTTATAGTGTGCCAGATATGATAGGTGACTAGTTAACTTCCAAATGCATATGATATTCGCTGGGTTACAGGACACTGGATTGCCTTATAATGGAAAGTAATCCACGTGGTCCGCATCCACTTCTTGGTATTTTTAAGGTGTTAGCTTCACTGAACAAGCAGTAAGTGACCTTCCTTCAAGCAAGATATTTTTCCTTTTGGTGTTAAGTAGATAAAATGTATTCCACCCAGAAATTCAATGTGGATATTTCAACGGAAATAAATATTCTGAAGCTTCCTTAAACTTCCCTCCAAATTTTTGCACCACGTGGATAAACTGGTAGTCACGAAATATGATATGAAATACCAGAATTGGTATTTAATTTAAGTATCTTAAAAAGAGATAATAGAAAGATTTTAAGAAAATTTACACTGTAAACTACACTTTAAATTAAAACTTCTCGGTGTTTTCTATCTCCGCAAAAATGAATCATGACATTTTCATGAAATACCATAAAGGTATATAGGACATTTCGAGATCGTCGTGATACCTCAGTGGTTTCGTTCGCAGTTGTCTTAGGGTAGATAGGGTAGATAGTCGGCCCTATCCAAGCCTATACTTCTGAAGTATACTCACGTGAAATATCTCCAAAGCTCAACATGGTTTGAAATCTATATAAAAGCTGTAGGTCCTCTCATTCTACCACAATCTTCATCATCATCCGCCCTCTGGATGCCTCCATCTCAGAAATAAGTTCATTCATTAATTAGTACAATGAGTTTACCTCAGAAATGCTTAGAACATGTGGGAAGTTAATCCACAAACAACTACGTTGTCATTTGCATGACAATATTAAACGTCCGCTTTTAACTTTCTGTGAATAGACAGAAAAAGCCCTCCTTATTCGCGAAGTATTTTTGTACAGTTACTGTCTGCCCAACCCAAGAAGCCAAGGTAGAAGAATTCGTAACGTAATCACTTTTGCTGTGTTTATGCTCGTCTTCCGGATATGATGAGGGTGCTAGGTTCATGTAAAACACACAGTGTTGTCACAAAACTCACCTATGCATAATACCTATAACTGCAGATACTGAAACGAGCATTAGAACTGACAGCATGGGTGACTTATATGCACTCTCAAACTCTCATTCCTTGGTAAACAGATGCAAAAAAAAAAAAAAAAAAAAAAAAAAAAAAAAAAAAAAACAGAACGAATAAACAGTTCAAGCTCTCCTCCACTTCATTCACCGCTTGCCTTCTTGTGGTGGGTAGACAGTATGTTTAACGGGCAAAGCATAGGAAATGGACAACATTCTACATAAGAAATGTACAGCTTTTTGAAACACACAAGTTATGTCATATAAATTAATCTGTGACATCAGCCAATCTGAGATATGTGTTATTAATGGTTTGATTTCTCAAAACTACCCATTGAGTAGCTTACAAGTGCTGTTGCTATTCAGTTGTTTCTGACTTTAGAGTGCGAGAGGTTAGTGGAATACCGATTAGACTTTAAAACATACTTGAATTTTCCCTCTCTTGCTCCTCTTAAAATGAAATATATGACGAAACTCTTCTGCAAAGGTTAATTTCATTTAGCGTGAAGTATATACAAAAAAATAAAGCGTTTCAAAAATATTTCGTACAAGCGATACAAAATATAAGTTAAAATAGCTAGATAGTTATCCAGTTCTAAGTGAAGCAATTAAAAATGTCTGATTTCAGCTGTATATGTCAGATATAAGATTAACCCTCGATTAGTCGCGTGGGCTACATAAGTAGCCCAGCCATTTTGTTTTTGCAAGTACGAATCTTCTTCTGCTTTTATGGTGGTGGGGGTTTTGGTAGCTTCTTGACCCAATGTGTTCTCAGTGGTCGGTTGGCTATAATATATTTAAGGGAGACAGTATTTTTGTTATTTACGATTAAACTCACATATGTAGCCCGCGCGACCACTAATGTAACAGTTGTTGAAATGGCTACTAAGAGAAAGGTTTGTCGTGCGGGAGTGCCTGAGGACGATTTGCTAATTACACAGTGGCTTAATGAAGCCTTATATGAAATTAGTGGAAGTGACATTGAACTTGACGACATTGATGGAGAAGAGGATCTTGTTTCCCCAGATGTGCAGTACTCAGACACAGAGGAAGGGAGTGAAGAAAATGTATCAAGTCATGAAGCAACGGAAAGTGAACCCACATTAGTGCGATCAATGCCATGTGTATTTTCTTCTCCGGATCGGAAGTACGAGGCATGTTTTTTTCAGTCAGTACCGTTTTGGAATTAATAAAAAGACGTGCATAGATATCGAAATAATTTTATTTTTACATGAAAGCCTGTACCTTAATCTATTTTTCTACATAATTTCCGTGAATATTGAGGCACTTGTCATAACGTGGCACTAGTTTTTGAATACCCTCCTCATAAAAGTCTGTCGCCTGACGAGTTAACCACTGTATCACAACTGTTTTGACTTCGTTATCGTCTTGAAGACACTGACCATCCAAATGTTTCTTCAAGTGCAGGAACAAATGGTAGTCGCTGGGCGCCAGATCAGCGCTGTATGGAGCATGTTCTAGAGTTTCCCACTGAAAAGATTTGATGAGATCTTTGGTCCGATTAGCCACATATGGACGGGCATTGTCATGCAGCAAAACGATACCCTTACTCAACTTGCCATGTCTTTTGTTCTGGATTGCACGGTGCAGATCTTTCAATGTCTCACAATAAGACGCTGCATTGATTGTCTCATTACGAGGCAGAAACTCCACTAGCAATACTCCTTCTCTGTCCCAAAAAACTGTTCACATGATTTTCCGGGCCGAAATTGTATGCTTAAACTTCAGTTTTGTGGGCGATGATTAATGTCGCCATTCCATGGATTGTTGTTTCGATTCTGGTGTGACGTAGGCCACCCATGTTTCGTCACCAGTAACAATTTGGTCTAAAACATCTTCACCTTCATTGTGGTACCGCTCAAGGATAGTCAATGCACTGCCTAAACGTTGGGTTTTGTGTAAATCGGTCAACATTTTCGGAACCCAACGTGAACACAATTTCCGGTACTTCAAGTTCTCGGTCACAATGCGATACAAAACACTACGAGAATATTGAGGAAAATAGTCGCACAATGATGAAATTGTAAAGCGTCTGTTTTCTGTCACCTTTTCGTCCACTTTCTGCACCAAATCTTCAGTAACGACCGAAGGACGCCCACTCCGTTCTTCATCATCCACATTTGTGCGGCCATCTTTAAATGCTCTCACCCGTTTTCTTACCATTCCATCATTCATAATGTTTTGTCCGTAAACTTCACATATCTCACGATGAATATCGATCGGTTTTACGCCTTTAGCACTAAGAAATCGTATAACAGCCCGTACTTCACAATCGACGGGATTCACGATTGTCGGAGGCATCTTAAACACTCAGTAACCAACGTATACAATGAAGAATCAGACTGTAATGGCACCAGTGCGTAGATAAGAGATGTAGGTAACCAGCGTGCATGCGCGGAACGCCGACCGTAGCGCTGCGGCGGCGGAATCGAAAAACGGTACTGACTTAAAAAAAATGCCTCGTATAAGAAAATAAACAAAAAACAAACTTATTTATATAAATAAACAACACTTATTTCTTTAGACAATATCCTGGGAGCTCATAAAGCCTCAAATAGCAAGAAGAGCAGAACTGAACACTATATCAGTCTCACTAACAAAGCGTGCTAAGATTCTTCTCGGAATTGAAGACGTTTGCAGAACACAAGTCACAAAGCTTGACAACAAGCTAGGGAGGTGCTACTTATGTGGAATAAACAAGGATAAATCTACAAGGAAGAGTTGCAGCATGTGTCAAAGAAAGGTTTGCAATAATCATTCCACGACGGTGAGTAAATGACGTCTTCAAGAAGAATTCTAACCAAATAGTACTTTTGTGCTTATGTTATATTTTGAGGCAAGTACTAGACATTCATACGGCGATTTTTGGAGCAACATAAACGCTTAATACATTCTGGACCAAATATAGTTGTTTTCCCTATTACTAACTTGATTAATATGATTCGGAATGTAAAGAAACACCTTAAATGAGTTTACCGTGTATTTTACACGATACATAGTATAATTTAATTTAATATCAAATTAAATTGAAACAGTTCATAAAACTCAATTTGAATGTAAGTAAACACTATAAAGAAATAAAGGAATATCACAGAAAGTTACTAAAACAATTATAAACAATACACAAAGTAAATTATATAAGGCCTACATAACCCACGTGACCACTCACGTCACAAAGCATCACGCGACCACTCGAGGGTTAAAAGCTAAGCTTTAAATTAGTAAACACTATTTTCAAACAAAAAGACAAAGAATTACTTAAGGGAAAGATTTTCTCCATCTAAATAAATACAAACAGGCTAACGCTCTTTAAAGATCAGTAAAGGTCAGTAAAAAGCTTACGTTCACCTGCGCATATTAAACAGTTTTTCTCCTGATGTGTCTTGTATGCTTAATACTTTCACAGCACTGTCGATATGTAAAGATATCACTAGCGACTGCGGCAAGATAGTGTCATTGAGCATGTCAGAGGGATAATTTCCATACAAGTTGATGTAAGATGGCATTACAAGATATTCCGCCTGACAGCTTCAACTTAATGAAGAAGGTGCCCTACAAACAAAGCCTTCTTCTTCCCACCATGGCTGTCGTCTGCAATTCATGCCTCTAATGAGACTTCCAAACCAGCGCTCAGTTTCAGCTTCTTCCTCAGGACAATGCGTAAAGCAGTCTTTCAATTGAACAAATCAGCCAATCTATCAATCTAGCACAGTTATGCATATCTTGACAGGAGGGGAAATAAAATACAACATTCTCTCTTTCAAATTTTGCCATTTGCATTTTAATGACATCGTTTTTAATTGTAATACTCAGCAGCTAACGAGTATATATAAATTAAAGAGCCTATCACAATGTTCAAAGGGGGATATCTAACACATCGATCTATGGAATTACTTTGGTGTGTATGACCCTGATGGGGCGCCTACTCCAGGAAGGACGGATGAGATGAGAGAATACAAGTGTGACTTTACCTAAGGAGAGACAACAGCAGACAGCAGAGTCTCTTCGGCAGCGTACATGGTAGCATGTCTGCCTCACGTTCAAGAGGTCCCGAGTTCGAATCTCGGTCAGGGTGAGTTACCTGGATAAGGTTTCTTCCGGGGTTTTCCCTTATCCTTACAGACGAAGCTCCATGGACCCTGGACACATTTGAGCATCATTTCACCCATTTCATTCACCCTCCGATATGACTTAAGATTGGAGGACGCAAGCTTACAAAAAAGCATAGTCTCTAAAAATTCTAGATTTAAACTCCCCAGTGGCAGCTCATACGATTGGCTCCTTCATTGAGCGCCTACATATGGTTGAAGGGACCGGAATTGGAGACCTTACCTAGTTCGGAGAATGAGGAATTACTGTCATGCATTCCGAAATCCTGTCAGCATTCAGAACCTTGAAAAGTCAACCAGGTTAGTGGGTGATTTGAAACGAAAAGTGGGGTAAAATAGAGAATCAGAAAATTTGGAGGATAAAATAATGCTTCCCAATATTTGCCTAGCAACTCGGGGAAACACCCGGTTAAGCTCAAGGGTCAGGAAGGTCGGCTGTAGGAATCGAGCCCACGATCTCTATAAAACGTGCCCCAAACGTTACAACCTGGGCTATCCTGCTTGGTAATTTTGTGTAACTTTAAGCTCTAACGTACTCGGACTCATTTCAGAATCATTTTACCCTTTTTGTTCATTCGTTATTTCACTTCACTCTTCATGAACTTGGTCCCTTCAGGGCTGATCTACGTCGATAGATGTTTCGAGGGCAGCTGTCGGCTGAACTAGACTTCAATGGGAATATTCAATCTTTAAATAGTTTGGACCCTGCCCTCTTCTATGACTCGGCTCGGGGTGACTCTGTCTGCATTCACTTACCTCTTTCCCGGGGGACCTTCCGAGTATACGTATAAAAGGCCGTATGGTCGTGGTGTCGAAATCCACATTATCTTATCATACATTACCCGACAACGGTTTTCTCGGTGTGAGGGACAACCCCGTCCTTCGCCATGGCGTAGTGGGCTAGAGTACTTTGGTCCTCTACCACGGAAATTACCTGCAATCGATCCCACCCTTGGGAGATGTGGACTTTAAGTGCCGGGTATAGGACCAGTGTTCATCAGCATCAAGAAATTGAGGAGCTACGCTAGATAGCGAAACTTTGTCTAGAAAGCCGATCTTCCGGCTGGGGGGTGCGTCATGCTGACTACATCTCCTCCCCGTATCGATTGGATGATCGTCCAACTCTGCTTTGCGTATGTGGGCGTGAGGCCGGTAGGCGGGTTGACAGGCTCAGCCTGCTAGCTGACTGTTACGCCATGGTTACGCTTTTTTTTAAGGGGCAACCCTTGGAAACCTTATCCGGGAAAACTCAACGAGTTTTGTAGTTTGTTGTTAGAGATGGAAATATGCGGTAGTATATATAGATAATACTTATAGGTGATCTTCTTAGGATCTTTAAAAGGATTTTTAAATCACTATAACAATAAAATTACACCAGGTCCTCCATAGCAAACTATTACATATCTAATATAATTTTGGAATGTATCTGTTTACACTTGTCATTCATTTGCAAACATCGTCTGCTACGCTGTTCAGAGCACATCAAAATTTGTGGTACTGGTTAATGCATAAAATGCATTTTGTTTCAGTATTTCATCTTAATTCCCTTGCAATAAACATCTAATGTACTTAAGTTTTATTTATTATGAAATATATTTTTCATTTAAACACAAATGCTGTTCACAAACATTCTTATCAATCCTTCTACATCTTTATCCTTCTACATCATGTGTAAATTATGCATAAAGAGAAGAAGAAAATATAAATATGCTTTACTTAAAATGTGATGTTTTTCAGAAGCCTAGGCAATCGCTGCAGCCTCATTTTTATAGGGAAGGGAGGCGAGCTTAAGGTATTTTCGCTTTATGAACATATAAACAGAGAGGTCTGTTCAAGACCCTTTTCAAAGAAGTCTTTTCAAATTCTGTAGTAGCCAAGGAAGTAGTGAAAACTGTAAACAACATTAATTACAATTTATAGCTGCCATAATTCCTTCTGTTTTTGCTATCATGCTTATCTGCACGTTTGTGTTAGCCAACGTCGTTACAAAATACTTACTTGTAAACAAATATCTTACAAGACTGGACACAACAATGCCCAATCACTAAGTACTGGGATCAGAGAGGTCATGCTGAGATGATAAATGAACCTATGACCTTCTGAAGCATTATATGTACTTGGCACCTCTCACCTCTGCCACTACCGTCCCATTATAGAATTTAACTTTCAAAATCCGCTTCATTCCTACTATTGTTTACACATTCCCCTTCATGTTTAGATAAAGTGAAAGATAATTATTTTTGATCAGGTTGAAACTGCATGTGGATGATTAGGTCAAAACCCGATGACGCAAGGCGGCAGTGGCCCATTTCTCAAAACGCCTGAGGCCAGACTATGACTAAAGGCAAAATGCCGCTCATACAATCGGCAAAGGTATGACGGCGATGACCTCTCAATCAATTCTGGGAGGGAAACACGTGCTCAACACATCCTTACAATCGTTTCCAGTCGAGGTCAATGGATTTTTCTACTGAGAGAATTTCAACATCGCGGTAACTCTGGACAGGAAATTTAAAACTAGCTGTTCCGTTTCGCTGGAGGACTTGGAATGCATAAAGATTATACTTTAGGAGAAAATTCCCAGGTGCTGGAAGTCAACATGTGACACTGAGGTCAGGTTAACAAGTAATCGCCGCTTGTTTGAAGTTCTGATGAGTCAGAAATCTAAAACTTTGTTCCTAAGGAAAATTACTTTTCAGGTCATAACTGCTCTTTAGTTTATTCTTCTGAATTGGGAAATTTCCACTATTCTGACTGTACTCCAAGTGACATCAATCGGTAGATTTGAAAAGAAAAACAAAAGTCTCCAAATGGAATCTCAATGAACATTAAAGAATATCTGAAAACACACTTTATTATGATTAAAATGTTAGTTTTGGAAACCTTCTCTTACACTCCTATATAGATATTACGTTGTAAAACTAAACCAGATTTAAAAAATTCAATGTCCTGGACGGCACTGTAACTCCAGAACTTCGCTTTCTGTGGCCCTTATTGCTAAACAACCACGACGGGAAACCCGTAAACGAATTGAAAAGTTCTCATCCAGCTAAAGTATTCGGTAAAGTCATTTTGGATTGTGAATAAATACTGGTGTTTATGTACGTGTTTAGCATTCAGTTAAGGTGAGATAGCCAGTTAAAATTAACAAACAATAAATTAAAACATCTTTTTTTGTTATTTGAATATTTAAGATGACGTATAATAAGTTTACATATTCAAAATACTAATTTTAAGTATATATAAGACACTTAATTTGTATATTAATTAAATTTACGTTCAGGTGTAACGTACTCCCCTTTTACAAGTTTTATTTTATGTCTGAATTTCCTAAACTGCAAAAGATAGTTAAGAACTGCCTTGAAGAACACAAGAAAACCAAGAAGAACAATAAGAACTTCGGTCACAGTTTTGAAAACTTCTAAACAGAAAAATCAATAAAATTTTAAACTTGTATCATTCATTTTAATAACTTACTGGCATCAATAAGCGAAAATATAAATGAATTTACTAAAGTCTAAACAAATTATTTTAAAATGTAGATATTTTATCTACTCGATTTTAAATATTTTTAAACATATTTAATTAACTGTCCCAGACGCCAGCTAAAATGACATGGACGACATAAATCATTTTACCGTAGTGACTAAAAGTATAGAATAGTTCTGAAAATATTATATTAGGATTAGGATCTCATTACGGAGGGGATTCAGTACGTAGGCCACCGTGCTGGGCCCATTCTTCCTATGCCCCCAGGTGGGGGCACCCCCAGGAGGAAGGATGATGTGAAGGAGACAGAGGGCGGCCGACCCGAGGAGCCACGATAGTACAGAGGGCAGGGTCCCTACAGTTTACTTGGTTCGAGACTTCCCCCGACAGGCCAGGACAACGGACACGTTCTCCTACAGTGGGACGGCAACGAGCCCAGCAGCCGAGCCCCCAAGGTCAATGGCTGGCGTTCCCGAAATGGTCCCAGCAGAGGAGCGAAGACCGGCAACCGACCTACTGGAAGAGGAAGTAGTTTTCCTCAGAGCATAAATCATCCTGCTATGCACCGCCGAGACACCCGTCGACACTTCTGCCCTGAAAGAGCCCACCAGATGAGAGATGAAATGGAATGATAATGGAGATGAAATGGAGAGACATTAAATTCGGGGGATGTAATTAACCTACCCAGTATTCGCCTACCAACCCGGAAAACCCGCCCCAAAAACATGGGCCAGTAGGCTGGCCACGGGAATCGAACCTGAGCCTCCCGAAAGCGGGCCACAGACGTAACCACCTGAGCCATCCCGCTCGGAAAATATGATATGCATATATATCTTATTCACATATATTTATATCTCATACATTACTATAACATAGAGCATAGGCAACAAAAACTTTTAAGGAAAAATCCTGTATAATATTTACAAGCATTACATTACCGACAGCTGTTGTTTATAAAATTTAGTAGAATGACTATTTCGGTTATTTCGTTTAATGGTAATGTCACTTAACTCTTTAGGAGATATCATTTCAGGTATTTGCACATTTGTAGTGTCTCAGTACCATGGTACAACATTAATAACATGAAAAAATACGTATTTTAAATTGTTGTATAATACATGATTATATAAAAAATGCAGTCATGCTTAATATTGTTCAAGGAGCAGTGAAAAGTTCCTTAAAGAAAGAAAACCCAGAATCTGAAGGAAACTATTGTAAGTTTGCAACCTTATTGTAGCATTCTGGCTTTGAATTTAGACTCTAGCGAGGTCTGAGGTGTCAAGAGGATAGCTCTTCGCTGCACATGCGAATTATAATCACCAATATTATTGTGTATCTAAAACAAAATGTGTCATACTAGAAATTGAAGAATATGATACTTTTATTGTTGCAAAGTGCGACAGGGGCATAACCTGCTTTGTTGTAACATATTCCATTGTTGACTTTTCTAGCAGTTCAGCAGAGGACAGAAGACTATTAAGAAATGTAAAAACTGTTGCTAGCGAGTACTCATGTAGGCGTATCACAAATAAAATACGAGTTCTTTACTGAGTACTCATTTCAGAAGATAAACATGAATGCGAAATACATTGGAAGACCAGCCCAGCCCTGATAAAAGTGTGGTGAGTTTCACTAGGAAATTAAATATGAACATTTACAAGAAAACCAAATAGATTTCTTCTTCTTTTTATAAAAACTTCTCTAAAACCTTCACTTCATGGTTTGGGCATATTGCCCGTTCCGGCCTCATAGATTTCTCCAGCGTTTCCTGAGTCGTCCTCTGTCTGTTCTTCCTTTTGTATTTGGATCTCTTCCAAATGGATTTGTAGATATGAATTCATATATGCTTTATTCCACTTTATATTTCTTACTTTTGTTTTTGTTTTACTTTATGTCCTCCAACGTTAAGTCTTATCTGACGATGAATGAAATAAGTAAAAAGGTGCTTAACTGAGCCCAGGGTTCATAGGTCTCTTGAACCTCTTGAAGTAAGATAGACGCGCTACCATCTGCGCTGCAGAGGTGGGAGCTACTTTCTATGCGCTTTGTTTGGTAGCATTAGCTACTTAATAAGAGTGCGATGGATTTCCTTTGCGTGTGTGAAAAAAGAAAAAAAAAATGCCAGCATACACGAGTATGATATACTGCTTGGTAGTATATTTGTAAAATTTGTGGTTGCTGGAAACTTGGCTATCTATCTGAAAAAAGGTATTCTAGTAGTGATAGTACTAGCAACATCTACCAGCAATTTGCAGGAAATAGTTTTGGCACTATCAGTGCATTCATGTTTAACCGGTACGCACTACTTGCGTTGTAGAAAGAATTAGAGAATGTGCAGTAATACTCGACACGACACGGCTATCCTTAGTCGGAAAAAAACTAATCGCATTCTATGCCTTGCAGCTTGTCTGCGAGCCTTTATTTTACAAGCACATGTTTCCGGAATTGCAGTTAGTGAGGGGTTGTAATATTCATCTCAACAGATGAAGATGCCTGGGAGAGAGAGACGTCCTTGAGAGAAGCATCGTGACCGCTGGAAAGAGAGGGGTCACGTCTTGGATGCCCTTTCTGTGCCGGCACTCACCGTGGAGGTTAAGATCAGCACGCACCTGGTCCAAAACTATGTCCTTTCACCGCCCCTATCTACATAAAACTTTACCCATCTCCTGCTGACCTTTCATAACATAGACTACAATTGTAAAGGGTTATTTAAATTCGAAGTTACAGCGATAACAAGTTCTTTGAGTTTTCTGTATTTATGTATTATTTTTAGGAGTGAAATAAAATTATAAGTCTAGCCACAGGGTAAGGGAAATCTTCTGCAACGAAGAATATGGTCATATCGTATTAAGTCACCGTGAGAAAGGTAGCTTTGTCTTCAATATCATTTACAGCTTCATTCTTGGAAAGCCCTTAAATGAACGAGACAAAGTTCACATACTCATCTGTAATTGCCGAGGTTTGTTGGCCTGTATGAAAAAAATATATAATATGTTACATTCCCATGATCTTCTCTATCCATCGTAGTTTATTGTTATGCAATTTATACATATAGTTTTTTGAAGGTTACTTTTTTATCTATTTCCTGTTAATCAGAGAAACCTTTTCAGAAATAGATTTAGTACATATTTCATTGTAGGCGCAGGGGCTACAACCTCTAACCGAATCGATAGCCAGATATTTGAAAGCTATTCGGTATATTCTGACCTTTATGAAATCATGAGAAACAACCAAATACTCACTTAAAAGCAAAATGAAATAAAAGCTCAAACCAATAACAATGAATATCTGATAAATGTTTGACGGCACATAAAGGTTAAGTGAGATTAACTGTGTGCTTTACAGAGGTCTGCATTTTTATGTGTGCTTTTGTCTACCTATTATTTATCTATTTTATAAAAATATAAAGGCTTCCTTCCAAATGAAGAAGACTTCCCAGTATATTTCCAGAAATTTCAAGATATAAACTTAGGCCCAATGGACTCAAACTCTGAGATTGTCGAGCTAATGGGTCCTTGAAGGCATCTTATCTAAAATAACCTCATCTTCATCATATTTACTTATCTTTCACAACCATTTGGCTCTTACTTTGCCCAAAAAGTTCCCAATTCCAATTACATTTTTCTAGTTTTTACACTCATTAACTTCCTTGCTTGAATTTCTTTTGGTAGCCTTGCCCATTCCTTTTTACCTATCTTCTCCCTAAGCAAGTTAGTTTCTTCACATTCTAAAAGCAAATGCCATTCTTTATCCCTTTGGTGACGAAATAGGCATTTCTCCAGATCTCTCCCTCTACCCTACAGGTTCACCAGCCCTGTTCTGGCCCATGCAAAGCCTGCTCTTGCTGCTTCATCACAAATATCTATGTACTTAGTTTACTAAGCAGGTACCTTAAACTCAGGGTAATTAACATAAATCTTACTTAAAATAAGACCTGAAGCTTACCTGGCGACGAATACGTTCATTTTCTTCTCGGGCAGCCATTTAGGTGAAAAGACGATTAGAAACCGACGTTTCGGGAGTGTACCGCATTCTCTGTGAATGTGGGACACCGTATATAGGACAAACCGGAAGGACCATCGCTACCAGAATAAATGAACATGAACGGAGCTTTCGTTTAATGCAACCTGAGAAGTCTGGGCTGGCAGAGCATTGAATTGATAACGACCATAGAGCCAACTTTCGGGAGACGACAATCTTGACAATATGCAACAGTTACTGGGAGCGGAGAATTAAGGAGGCTTTGGCGATTTCCTCTAAAAGGAGCACGCTTAATCATGATGCTGGATTTGGGTTTAGCTTCTCTTGGAAACCGGCCTTAAAATGGAAATCCGTCTATTTAAGAAGCAAAGATCAATACCGCTTGATAATCAAGTTAAGTAGTTACGTTTCTTTGACACAATTTTCTCTACTCACGCCATCTCCTGACCTGGCATTTAATTTATTGAAAATAGTCTTTTGTTCAGTAATGCGAATTTTGATAGTGTTTTGTCTTTGTTTATGTTGGTGTTATATCCAGTGTTTCATTTGTGGTTGTAACATTTTATAAATACCCTGAGGATGGGAGTGATGCAGATTCCCGAAACGTCGATATCTAATTATCATTTCACCTGGCTTGTTGCCCGAGAAGAAAGTGAGCAGAAATCTTACTTATTTCTAAGTAATAAGAATATTTTGAAAATCCTGGATGTAAAAGGAAATTGGTGTTGCGGAAAATTTTCCTTTAAATATACAAGGTGTCTGTCTGTGTGTGTGTGTGTGTGTGTGTGTGTGTGTGTGTGTTTGTGTGTGTGTGTGTGTGTGTGTGTGTGTGTGTGTGTGTGTGTGTGTGTGTGTGTGTGTGTGTGTGTGTGTGTGTAAACTTAAAATCCATGTATGCAACGCCTAAAAGCTCTAAATATTTAAGAGGTTTTGTATATCAACTATGTTTAATTCCGTACCGGTTTCCACTAGATTTGAAACGTGTTAACAGAATTTAAATAATCCTTACTTATATGTATTTCGACTGCAAACATGTAGGTAGGAGTTCTCCAACCCGCTCACAAATGAGGAAAACGTATCTTCTGAATATTCATTTAAAAATGCCTAAAATCAATAATCAATAAAACCTTATCGTATTCAAGATATTGTTTATCAGTGCAACAACTGAGCAGATGTAGGTGAAGGAACGTTCGATTCGAAATCAGCCCAGAATTACCTTTGAAATAACCTAAAGGAGATACGAACATCTGAGGTAAAGCTTAAGAGTGAAAGGAGTGAGTTCAGGGGGAACATTTTTGAGAAATTCAACGAAATATATATGGTACGGCAAGAAGAAAATGTCTTCAGTTAAAGAACAGAGCACTCAGTGGCTCTCAAAGAGGGCTATATTTGGGTTTCCAAAGATATCATGTGCAAATAACACACCATCTGGAAATGCATTATATATAAATACTGTGACTTTGTGAGTTCGTAAAATTAAAAGTCTAGTTTGCAGAAACTCAAAATGCTCTTTATTTCCATAGAAAGACGGTTTGTACAGCCCTTTGCAGCAGCATAATGACGTAACATACACAAACACAGTCTCTCGTGGCTTCACCACACGTAAACAAACAAAAGAATTCACTTTCAAATCGCTACACGATCATCAGTACTCAACTTGCAACTCGATAGAGTTCAAATGACTACACACACAATAGACAGCTCACTAGCGACTCCGCTGCACGACTCAATTCACAAGTTCATAGACAACTTCAACTTCGTTTACTCCTAGCAGCTCCGCTGCACGGTTGACTAGCACGGCACGGTACGAACCTGGCAGGCTGTATTAGCCTAAAGATTGTTGCTGCGTGTCCACCCAGGATTGGGTTTAACTGCATGTAGGATTTTATTTTTCTTGGGATATTTGAGGATGGGCTTATTTGTATTAGGGTGATGGTTAGATTTGAGGTAGAAATTTACTCCTCTAGGAGGACAGGATGCTTACCGTTGCGCCCTGGCGATGTAGTAGATTTAATTTATTATGGATAATTTTGAGGCCAAACAACTCTTCGTAGATTATGGGAGCATAGCTTTTGCTGCTGTTGGATTTGCTCCGTGGTTAGCTCGGATGCCCGCAAGCCATGTGGGCGACACGGAATAGTCGGCGACGACTTCTGGTTGGATCATAATCACCAAGAGATCTAACCAGGGCACTTCTGTGCGATGGTAAATTTGCATACAATTTTGTAGCCCGGCGCCTAATTTCATCCTCCACGTATGAAAGTGATGAGGCTTCATGAAGGAACCGTACTGGGAAAGATGGACCGAAGTCCTATATTCTGAGCGCGTTGAAGATATGCCAGCCAGGAATCTGCGGCCATGCCCCAGACCTCGCAGGCATATAGCATCAATGGAACTATGAGTGCTCGAAAACGATATAACTTCACGCGGACTGGCATCGATCGAGAACCCAGCATAGGGTACAAGGAAGCAATAGCTCCCTGAACCCTCGCCGAGAGTTCCCTGATGTCTCGGCGAAAAGTCAAACCTCTGTCTAACTCAACTCTCAGGTATTTGATAGAGGGTACCTATTCCATCCTTCGACCTTTGAAACTGAAATTTGGACAGTCTGCGGGACTGTGGCATTTAATGAATAGTATGACATGGCTTTTGTCCAGGTTAACGGACATTCGCCAACGCTGGCACCACTCTTGTGTGAGACGGAGGTGTCTTTGTATTTGGTTGAGGGCTCTGAGAATGTGCCTCTCTTTGCAGAATAGCAGCACGTAGTCAGCATATTGTGCCATTTCGACGCACGGTAAACTAACTAGCAAACCTCTTTATCCCCTATTTATACCACAGCCATTGTTTCTCAAAAGTTGCCGAAGCATCACGGTCTTTCATGATGCAGCGAGGAGAGGAAATTGTCCAGACATCTCTCTGGCTCTTTCTCTCTCGACAAGTAAGGAGCGCTCTTCCGCTCCGTGTGCGTGGCTTGGGTGCTATCTGTCTCATTCACTCCCCGATTCTCTCTCTCTCTCTCTCTCTCTCTCTCTCTCTCTCTCTCTCTCTCTCTCTCTCTCTCTCTCTCTCTCTCTCTCTCTCTCTCTCCGGCGTTCGTATAGGGACGGGCCGGCAGGAAACAATGCCTGGCGACTATACTTTACATATGTAGTTTGTCTTCTTCATTATAATTCTGTAAAATAATTACGCCTTTGGCCCCATCTATCTGTTGCATTTAACATCTAAGGTCATTTCAGTGAATGTTTCTCATGGGGCATTTGATCATAGGCAATGATGTTCACTGCTTTACTTTCGATTTTTTTATAAACATTAAGTTTACTACGAACTCGCACACATACACATACATTCTTCCAGACATTGAGAGAATAAGGAATAATCCTGGCTAAAGGAACATTCCCGTGCTCCAGCGGCGCATCGAATCCGGTATCTCTGGATTTGGAAGCACATTAACCACCAAAACACAGGGGCATTCAATCACCTGCCATTTCTCACAAACTTCACACAAAATTAAGAGGTAATGCACGTACTTTCTGCTGTAAACCACACGCTAAAGGAACTATTTACTGGCTACACATGTTGAAGTGATATTTGATAAGATGGTTTAGGTATAACGTCTCTGCTGACATTATGGAGACCCCACGCTCAAGTAACTGGGGTTCTTCAAGGTTAATATTCAATTGCTGTTAAAGTGTTACGTCAACAGCCAACATGCCTCTAGGTAACGTGTCTGCCTCACGTTCAAGACGGCCCGAATTCGAATCTCGGTCAGGGCGACTTACCTGGATAGGATTCTTCCGGGGTTTTCCCTTATTCTGAAAGATGAATGTCGGGTAACTCTAAGCTCTATGGACTCTGTACTCATTTCAGTGTGATTTCAGCTATTTTCATTCGTTCATCGTCCGATATGACTAAACGTTGCAGGACGTAATACATTAGGGAGCCATATTCATTCCCAGTATCGACATCAAGGAACCTATCAAGGGATGCAGACAACTGTATGGGGTCCCTGGGGACAATGGAGGAACTACTTAATGGAATAGCGCTTAGTCAATGCCAGACCGCTTAAGGAAAAAAAACACATACTGTCTATGTGCATCTCTTACTACTCTTTGGACGGTACAAAAGCTGCAGCGACTATACAGTAGGGTTTGGCACGAGAGGGCGAAGATCTCAAATCCTTCAATATAAGGCAATTTCAATGATTTCGACACAAAATCTAAGAATAAAATTAAATGAAAACCAGCTACAGGATGCAGCAAAGGGCCAGGCAAAAGTATCTGCTCGGCATCACCCTGATTGACTACTTGTAGCTAAGCTCATAGCACAATTCACGTTTAGAGAAATCCTCCTTCCGATTAAAACAATTAACAATTAAATTATTGTACAGTGATGACGATTACGCAACTGATGCCACCTATCTGCAAGCTACTGAGATAGTATGGTGCCGAATTTACAACTTCGGCCAACTATCTGGCACTCGTAGATTTTCTGTACCAAATAATTCTCAGGCCTATAGCGACATGACCTCGCAGTTACATGGACGTTACATGAACTCCCCTCCCCCAAAAATGATGTATTGCCCTTCACAAAAACTTTTGCCTTGAAGTCTTACAAATTCTGACTTGGTTGAGGTCGAAATCGTCACAATTGCAGTCGTCACTCTGTCTTGTTATCAAGCCTCTGCAGCTTACATCAATCACAAATGGACCTCGCCCCAAAAGAGATAATGAAGGTTGAGTTGCCAGAACTTGGTCACGACTCAAGAAGTAGCAAAGTAGTTCCTTCTTAAAGGTTGACCTACCTCTGTCTAACAACCTGACAACAGCGGCAGCCGATGGTAAATCGTTATTCGGCACGCACGTACTTTGGCACTACAGTTCATTGCGTGCTCTAAGTAGACGCTGCACTCAATAATGTTCATGATGAAGTTAGAGAAGGGTCATCATGTTATTTTATCTCAGATATACTTTAAGTTCGTTAAGAGCTACATATCATGACGAGGAAAAGAACTTTTCATGCTACTACGAAAAAGTAGCTACTTTTCATGCATAAACCAATCTGATACTTCAGCACATTCCCATTGAGCACATTCGAATCCGTTATCTCTTAAAGTATGTAAACGAAATTGCACATTGAAACAAAAAACTATCGGACAACTTATTATAAAATTTCGTTTTTCTCATTCGCCTAAACATTCTTAAAGAATTGGATGAGAATCTGTGTCAGTTTTAAGTTATAATTGGCTTTTATTAGTCATTTATATTTGTTACGAATATGCATTAAGCATAAAAAAAACTAAAATGAACAATGCCTGTTTGATTTAGACTGAATTTCAGCCAAAAGCACTGGGCAACAATGAAAATGTTTCGGGCTTAAAATAGTGAATTTACATGTATTTCCATCCGTTGAAGTAAAAAATCACCTAAAAATGATAGATTATCTCTCGTTTTGAAGATAAAAGGACATTTCATTTTTTAGAGTAAAGATTTTAAATTTGGGGAATCTTTTATGGAGTTGGCACACTTGTCAAAAAACAAAACACAGTCAGAGAGAAATTTTGGAAATTAAGTGATGCAAAAGGAAGGCATTTTTGTTGGAACACAAATAAGAGAACTTGTAAAGGATCCTGCATTTGACCAATTTCTTTTGGGGGGGGGGGGGGATGTAAAGGAAGCTTGGGAAGCCTTCAAGGGTGTTGTTCTTGGATTTTTAGGCAACAAAAGAGATGACAACTACAAGTATTTGGTGACAGTACTTCTGCAAAAATACTGTAACCTTGGATGCAACATGTCCCTTAAGATCCATTTTCTCCATTCCCACCTAGACTTTTCCCTCCTAGTTGTGGAGCTGTTAGTGATGAACATGGGGAGAGATTTCATCAGGACATTTCTGTAATGGAACAAAGATATTAGGGCCGTTGGAATGAAGTAATGCTTGCGGATTACTGTTGGTCTTTGTATAGGGATTCTGCGGAAACCCATCACAAGAGGCAAGCTAAAAGACGACGAGGTCAATAGTCCACCACATGATTCTCTTCAGACACGACTATCTGCGAAGTATTTTTCCAGCAATTTAGAACTCTAAGCATGTAATTACCATTCTAAAAAATCAAATGCACTTGCATTGTTGTGAGCATGTATGTAATTAAAATGTACCCTTTTCTCTCAATCCGTTAATAAGTAACACTTCCACCTTGTTTATATCATATAAACTAGAGCTAATACAATTTTTTCACTGTAATATTTGTTTTTCTCAACCCAAAATTAGTAGCAATTGCCTAATGAAGTGCTCGAAAAATTCAAATATTACTTTTTTGTTGCCCAGTGTAATTAGTCAACAAGCAATACTTAGACTAAAATGTATGCACCTTTTGCATTAGTTTTCAAGATACTACTTTATTTTTATTTTTGCTGATTTGAAAAATTATTCCGAGGATCTAATTACCTTTAGAAACAATATTTTGTAATTGAATTGTTTAATAATATATTAATGTAAGATGATTAAATTATCCTAATTTGGGAAAAAATGAATGTTTAAAGTGACACTCAAAGGTTACTTATAAATTTAGACATTATGAGACTTGGTAATTAACTGCTTTGTACTAGGTCAAGTTTAAAGGTAGAGTCGGACTTAAAAATGAATGACAGCCGGGTTTGAACCACGAATTTTCTGTTTCTGTCCGGTTACTCTGAGCAAAAAGCTATTATGGCAACCACTTGCTTTTTTTACATTTTTCCCGATGAACCACAAGAACTTAAATTAATTTTCACATGACATATCCCAATAATAATTTACGTTGTGGAAGTACTATATCTCCGGGATTCAATTGTAGCAATAGGACGGAAACTAAGAGACCTATAGAAAGTGTCAACATGAAAAATTCAATGCCATGGCCGGGATTTGAACCACGGATATCCTGGTTTCCGTCCAGTCGCTCTAACCCATTGAGCTACCATGGTCAACGTGCCGTCCTGACATTAAATTCCCCATTTGACTCGTATATTTCCCCGGTAGACCATTAGGGGCTCTCGCATTCGAGAAAGACCGTTTGTGGCGACTATGGTAAGTACTTGAGTCTCAGGCTTCATCATTTAACTCTTATTATTTTAGTTAATTGATGGAAATGAATTTCTCCAAACTAGCCGTAAATAGCCTAAGATTTTGGATAGAAAGGTCAACATGAAAAATTCAATGCCATGGCCGGGATTTGAACAACGGATATCCTGGTTTCCGTCCGGTCGCTCTAACCCATTGAGCTACCGTGGTCAACGTGCCGTCCTATCCAAAATCTATCAAATTTCTATCCAAAATCTTAGCCTATTTACGGCTAGTGTGGAGAAGTGATTAATTTCCATCAATTAACTAAAATAATAAGACTTAAATGATGAAGCCTGGGACTCAAGTGCTTACGATAATAAGTCGACACAAACGGTGTATCTCAAATGCGAGATCCCCTAGTGGTCTACCGGGGAAATATGAGTCAAATGGAGAATTTAATGTCAGGACGGTACGTTGACCATGGTGACTCAATGGGTTAGAGTGACTGGACGGAAACCAGGATATCCGTGGTTAAAATACTGGCCATGGCATTGAATTTTTCATGTCGACTGCTTCTATTCAATATCTTCGCCTATTAAGGGCTAGTGTGGAGAAATTATTAATTTTCATCAATTAACTAAAATAATAAGAGACCTATGTTTCAAATTCCGTATATGACATTGAATTTTTCAGCCTGTATTTTTCGTACCTTTAGAGATGCTTAACACCAAAACTAAGCGTATTAACAAAATTAATTTTATCATTATCTTGTTATTCATATAGAGCTAACAAATTTTATAAATGCATACAAAACTACATCGTGTGAAACAGGTTCAGAATGAGAAGGTGTCAATAAACAAAAATTGGAGAAAAAGAGCTCAAAAGCAACGTTGTTATATTCTATATATTGACCTTATACGTTATAAGAAAGTTTATAAATGCTTTTATTTGCCATGATAATAAAATAACTCAACATCGGCATCGAAACAATGTGTTATAATTACATAATTGAAATTGATGCATTAAAATATTTTGTCATCATTTAAATTGTAGCAAAATGGGTGTTACGGTTTTCTTTAAAATTAAAAATGAACCTTCCTTTGTATTATTTGGGGATATATTCAACATTTTAAGGACACAGTGTCAAAACTGTTTTTAGTCTTTGAAAATGTATTTTGATGCATGTTAAGAAGCAATTTTTTATGAAGTGCCTGCAAGGATTTTCATATAATGAATAATTGTTAATATTTCTATTCAATGGAGATGAAATATTCAACTTTGCAAATAATGATTTACAGTGATTTTCTGTGGAACTTCACACATGATTCTAACGACCGTATTCTAGAGAATCCATAATGCATTTATATATGCAATACGACTGTGAATTTGTGCGTGATAAAAACTTAAGAATTTCAATGGAAGATAATGCTGGAAAATTCTTAAGGCAAATAACTCCTTATTATTTTCATGTGAAACGTAAGTAATGTAGTGTCTATCGCATAAAGACGAATACCTAGAAACTTAATCCATTTATTAATACTAGAATGGCTTAGATTAAAACCTACACCTACAGTTTTCTTTATTAATATACAAACTGTTAGCTTCAGAAATTTGAAAATTTTGTTTGATGGATCAGGAAGATTTATATCTAAAATGTGACCTACATGCAGTAAGATCATCTCCAAATACATATATCTGCTGCACTATTTTATTTTCGATTGATTATTCACAAAATAAGCAAATTGATGCCTATTTGAGTACTATAGTAAGTTTTTTATTTAGGCTTTACGGGTGATCGGCCGTGTCAAATTTATGAAGATCGAGCTTTTGGCCATAGAGTGTAAGCTTATTTCTTGATAAAGGCCATAGAGTGTAAAATGGCCGAAAGCTCGATCTTCATAAATTTGACACGGCCGATCATCCATGAAGCCTTAATCAATAACGCTCGCCGCGAAAGCTTCAAGTCCTAAGTAAGTCTTTATTTGTACTCCCAAATCTTACAATCTCAATTACACGTTTTACATTTTTAATCTAGGTACAAATTTGTTCGCTGCTTATATTACGGGCTGATAGTGGTGTTGACTCCTGGGCCGTTTACCTCTATCCTAGCCCTTATACGACCTTGACCTAATGTTCTGATTGTGTCTTCCATTTCTCTACCTCTTACTTATTTGCCCTTCTCAACCATTTCTCTTTGATTTTGTTAGAAAATTTCCCCACCTCCATTATTCTTTTCTCTCTTTTCAATGTAAGCATTTTTTATTGTTACTATGTAAGCCCCTTTATTATCCCAGTTCTTATCGCAAATTAACTTCCTCCAGTTTTCAATTTCGTTACACTCCACTACATAATGCTCTAAGCTTATTTTCTTTCCACATAGAATGCACTCCTTTGGTGAACCCCCTCTCAATATGGTCTCCGTACTTAACCAAGCTAAACCCTCCCTGTCATATCCATCACATATATCTATATATGTTTCGCTTCCCCATTCTGTCTTCATTTTAAGCTATACATTTAGTGATTTCTTACTTATGAGATTTCCCCACGTCACTTGTTTGCCAATGTCCTCTTAAATTTCTTTCTCTCTCATGCCAGATATCCCCCATCCCTATTTTGACCAGTGTTCCTCTAGCTCTGCCCACCAGCTGTCCTTACATGTTGAATTCTTTTGTTGTCCTAGACAGATTTTTAATGTATTATCATCATCATTTTTATACAACTATACAAAAATGTTAAACATATTTCTATAATTACCCCAGATCTGCAGGTCTTCCAAGTTCCACTCTAGCTACTGCATTTGGCGTTGACTTATTCAGACCTAGTATCTCTTTAAGGAACTGTTCATATGTGTGTTCAACATGATTTCTTATCTCATTAGCCCTCCACACTATAGGCCATTTTTTATTCTACTATTGCTTCATAGGTTCTTTCATTCAACTTTACTGAAATATCTGGTAATTTGAATACTATGATTTAAGAAAATTTAAATAATTGTTATTGAAACTGTATTTTACGTCTCCTTCGTCATCTGCTGCTTTTTCTTCACAGTAAATTTGGTATTTAAAGATTCTTAAAGTCATCTGTTAACCATCTGTTCCTTTTAATGTTAGCAGAAGTATCGTTTTTGCTACAATGTTACAGGAAGCTGGACTTACAAGCAGACATTTAAATCGCTCTATACCATGCTTTGAATGATTGTACAGCTATAAATCCTACACGTAATTAGAGAACTTTTAGTGTTTAAATAAAGCTCAAGTACATATTTTTGACCTTTGCAATTGTATTCCTTTTTCTCACAGATGGATCCTCGATGGTGGTATAAGCACGTGAAGTATTAGAAAAGCATCTTATAAGAACTAAGGGTTGTTTCTTTAGAGTGCCAATTTGTTAATGGAGATATCAGCACAAGAAGTATTAATGAAAGCATGTGTTACAACCTGGCAGCATATTGAAGTGAAAGAAAGTATCACGTAAGTACACAATGGACAGTGTCCAACACGATTTTTCTCAAGGTTTAACGGCTGTATTATTCGGGAGGTGCTCCTGATGATTTATCTGACGTTCTGTACGTAGGACCAGCCCTGAATGATCGGGGGTGTGTGTCAATGCCCCGCTGTGACCCTGGACCATTGTCTTGTCTCGCGAAACGCAACGTGGGCTACACCCACTCCAGGAATGTGACCCTATCCGTCAGTTCTATTTCCTACAGCGTGAAATCGTGTTTTTGAAACTACCGTCGTACGGTTTGCATCCGGAAAGATATTGTTTGGGCAGCGGTCCGGATATTATCTTCAGCACCTTCACGTGGAGCGAGCTAATAGCTCCATGCATGTGGAGCTCCTTGTGTCATGGGTTCCGATACGATAAAAACTGAAAGTGAATGAATGGATTTGAAAAACATTAAGATTAAAAACAGTATCTAAGATGTGTAAATATTTCATTTGCAAGAGGTTTTAAAGAAAAGTTATGGATTGGTAGTATATGAAGTATATGAATAATCTTATTCCACTGAATGTTACAGAAACGATAAAAATTATATATCTCATGTGAAAATGCTTCATTTTTATAATTAAAACTATCGAAACGCACTCGATAGCTGTACGTTTCAAAGTATATAGTAAGTAATTTGAGTGTCACATAATATGGTCTGGTTTAATGTTACTTCCAATCTTTCTTATGTGTTTTCAGAAACTACGTTCTGTGCTACAGAGATTATTTTGAAACTGGGAGTTAAGTGGCATGCAAGGATTTTGAAACTGAAGGAAATATTTAACGTACAGTCCAGTGCACGGAAATTTTCCGATATGAGGAAAAGCTGTTTAGGTTGGTAAGTGAATGGCACCACGCCTCCAGCTCAAACCACTGTCAGCGATAGGAAGGCATGCGCCTGCCCTTTTCTTCGCAATGGCGAAGGTGAACCAAAAGCCCAAACAGTTTAAGCTACATTGAAACATATAATTCAGAATACGTCACATCGGACTTTGATTATTTCATTATATCCTTGTTTAGTAGGCTCAATTAATTTCGGCTTGTTGTCAATATTGTTTGCTCACTTTAAACGGCATGCTTAGCATAGAGGATACTATACATTAAAAAATCTGTTTCATGTAACTCCCCCCTTGTCCTCCTCTGTTCCCAAAACGTCATCAGAGAGTTATGACATCAAGCCAATGAGCGATGGATACAGCAAGGAGGTGATGTTGACAATCGTTCCACTAAGGTTAAATTACTCCTTAGCCCTCCACTTGCACTACGCACCTCGGCTATGCACCTTGTTCATCGGTCATTGCTTGTGTTATTGGATTTGGAGATTGGCACAGCCAGGACTGGTGTAAAGCATGAATAGTGAAACGGTTATGCCAACATTATATAAAGTAACACACCAAAAGATACCAACAAAATCGGAAAATTTCCGTGCACCCGACTGTACATTATTCGAGCTTGAAATGGACACAGAAAAAGAATAAGGTTTATCTTCTATGTGCTTTCACCCAAAGTATTACCACTATAGTTCAAAATACTGTCTGGTTAATCTTCCTTGTCAGTCAAAATTATTACGTAAATTCAGCGTCAGCTTTAATTAATTTTGCTGAAAGTTGAGGTCCCTTTCTAGTTTACAGATGAAACACTATATAAGGAAACAAACAGCAAAATTTATTTGTAATCCAAATGAAGAGAAGTGTAATGTGTATTCTCCTAGTTCACATTCATTCTTTAAGAGATTCTAGCGCATAATTTAGCCAAGTAATACACTAAGTCGTTATGCAAGACAGTGACAGTGAAATATATCCTAAAGTAAGGATGTCACCAATTTCAGCTCACCTTACACACGGAGGTCATCATATTCGATTACAACGACGTATTTAACCGTGTAACGGAAGTTGGGGTTTTGTTGGTTTGTTAAAAAAGAAACCGCAGGCCAGCGCGTCTGTCTGGCAAGACATGTGGCCTGGAATATCACCCACACTTGTCCCTAACAGTTTAACAGAAACTGCAACACCAAACTGTCCACAGCTCTGATAAATGTCAGTATAGCCTTTTTTTTCGGACAAGAAATTTCCGATAAAAGGCCCAGCTGAGATGTAGTTGACATGCTTGCTTCTTCAACTGAAGGACCAAACTCTGAATCTCGCGTCGTATGATTTGGTTGGATAACCAAATCTTACATCTACGCCTTGGTCTTCCGGAGCGTTTCAATCCAAAGGTCTATTATAACTACTATTTCCGCACTCCTTCTTATCCAATCTTTCTAAAGGGTCCCAAATTACACTGCATGCCTCCATTGTTCTCTTTATTGAAAAGATTATTAATTGATTCCACATATCTTGATTTCTTATTCTATTAAGAGGCAAGTAATGACTTAAAGGATTTTAATTTCTGTATCTTGTTTATGACTATAGCCTTTTGTCCCAGTGTTCTGGCTTCACTGCCATAAAGAAGCACCGATACTGTCATCATAATTAGCTAAGCACTGTTTTTAATCTTCATTGCCTGTTATGTCCTTAACTTGTTAAGTTTATCTCTATCATAGCGAAGAGAATATAAAAATCCCGTGCGAGGGGTGCCGGGATCAATTTCCGGCTGGGGTGGGGATTTTTCTTCAACCAAGATGATTCCCCATTTTCCCAGAGTCTGGAAGTTTGAATGCGAGTGTGAATGCGTGCGTGATCTAATGATTAAAAACGAAAAATCCAAAGTGCCAGCAACCCAACATCTACGAGAATTGGATACCTCCTTACTATAACCACTGGACTCAATCTATGCCATTCATCTCCCAAATTCTGATTTTTAAAATTGACATTATACGTTTCCAAGAATGAATAAATGAAAAGCATTTTCTTAGCGAAATTGAAGTATAACACTTGGACTTATTTGTGAAACAAATTTATCGCAAATGAGCGTATAATTACTCCTTACCTAGAAGTTCAATCTATGAAAGATGCTGTTGCTGTTTGTGCAGCACTGAAGCAGACTTCTTAACAAACAAAAGCAAACTATAAATAAGAGGAACAGGTTACAGTACCCCTGCCACCTGTTGGACATAATAGCCGTTTCCTTCCTCCCTAAGAGAAACGGGGAGCTATGATTGTATATGGCTTCTTGTGCACTTCTTATGTTTTGCATATTGAAGGTTTCACAAATAATGTGATTTGTATCAGCATACGACATTTCCACTCCACGCCTCTTGCATGCAGGTTAATTATTTACAGTGGTACATTTGTTAAGTGACGGAAACAAAACACAGTTGTTGAGTAAGATAAGGTGACCTTAGCTGCTCTTCCATAGGCATTTCTTTATCTTTATTGTAATACTGTCGTACACCATTATTATAACATATCTTGAATGTAATTTGTCTACTTTGAACTGCAGCATCACGATGATTCGAACCCAAACAAGGAAGTACAAACTCCTCAGAGCGAGTGTTAGGTTAGGTTCGCTTATTTGGAGATGATCTATGCTAAGAACACAGATAATGATCGCACAAATGTGTGGCTGATCGCAGTGGCTTATGGCGCTACTTGCAAAGACCGCAGCTTTATTCAAAAGGTTGCCCCCCGAGGAGTCAATTCATCAAGAGGAAAACCTGGGCTGAGTTATACTACCACCTGTTGTGACCCTAGAGGCCACATGCCCTAAATTCCACTGCCCGGTCGACCCTACCTCTTTGAGATACGCATGAATAAATATCAATATGACCAGAGAAATTTTGCAACGGTAAGCAGATTCATGTCAAGTGGAATTTTATAATATATTCTTCAGCTAATTATATATTACTCTAGCCTTCATAAACGCCTACATTGGGATGAAACGTGAAACGCTAGTGGGAAGTGTAGAGTTTGCTTAGCATATTTTGCCCTCTGTCCATAACTTGAGGATGAACAAATTTTTCTTCTACTGCATTACAGGCAAACCAGGTGAGGAACGTTAACCCCAGAGGAAATATGATATAATGCATACAAAAAACACTTCACTAAATGTCTTGCAGTTATTTGTACTCAGCGAGCTTCACAGGTCACTTACTCTCCTTTCAGTAGTTTGCAGATGAGGAGAAAGCCTTTGCTGCATGCTAAATTTCCAATCTTGTGTACAATCAATACCAGGGTGTGCCCTAGAATCAAACTAAAGCGTCGGCCGCTTTCACATTGTTTGCAGAATTGAAAGCAGTATTCTGTGTTTTATCACTTTTATTGCGATCGCAAAATACACAAAATTGGTTATGACTAAAGGCCAGAAGAGAGAACACGGTTGTTAGTAAACTGAAGAAATGGCTCCACAGGAAGCCGCTGGCAATACTTCTATGTTACACACTCTCCTTAGTTAACGGATAATCCTTTGATTTATGAAACCAAACAGACCTTAACAAGCAATTAAATTATACAACAACTCTAAGAAGACTCTGGCGCGGAAAGCAAATGTATGTCTTAAAGCTGAGCAAATCCTTTTGAATTATGGATGTTCCTATGTTGCAATGCTGTACGTCTAAGGTATTCTTGTAGTGCTAAGGCAATTACAAGGAAGTAAGAAAACTTTGAATACACTGTGAAAATATCCAGTAGTAAGTATTAAGTTCTAAGTGGCAAAATTATCCTTTTTTATATCAAAGAATGGCCTATAAGCGTTCAGTTGATGTGTAGCAATAATTTTAAGAACAATAATGAATTTGAAGCCGCGGTACTCAAAAGCAAAGTTAATACTTAACGAATTAGTGTCCTCAGGGAAATACATGTTTTAGGGCATATTGAATAAAAAAGACATTTATACACAAAGGCGAATGTGTGAACAATATAAGTCCAAAATGAAATGGTCGATAAATACCATACTTATGCCCGGTTTCACCAACACAAGTTTAGCAACAGTTACAACAAAAATTGTATTTCACCAACAAGTGTTAACGGGTGTTAAATATCCTGTTAAACTAATAAGCTAAATCTCTGTTGTTAAGTCCTTAACAATTGTAAATAGTCATGGTTTATATGGATCACATGTATATAAGAACGGGAAATGTGCATTAGCGTTATAAAGAATATTTAATAAACCATTTATTTTGCAATATTGAAAAGTTGCAGTTTTCAGCGTAAATTAAAATTAGGGTGGTTCCGTGTTGTAAAATTTGTTTGTATTAGCGTAGAAAGTGTTTAAATATTGTAAACATAGTTTGCAAGACAAGTTGTTTATGAACCTACACTTATTACGTATCCTATGTATTTGGAACATATGGATTAAGTAAAATTGAAATGGAAGTGTATGATAGACTAATTGTGCAGAAGTTTATTTCGATTAAAACGAAAAAGAGTCTTTCCTAGAATACCTATAGAAGTTTTACGAAAGTAAACGATACTATTCAGAATGTCATGTGAGTGTAGCTCATTACATATAATATTTTTTTCATACGATTTTGTTGTAAATCTGCAGCATCCTGGATAGAATAATTAATTCAGGTGTATCTTGTTGCTGCACTTCCTTCAATGGAGAGCAACTGAAGCAAATTTGGGCACCACCATGCAACACCCATTACCAAAGGACACAGCTTCCCGGAAGTATACGCCTTACACAAAAACGGCTGAGATTGTATTCACTCCTGCCACACTCTCTATTTGGGACGCAGAGTGCCCTCAAAACCTCTCTCAGTTATGAACATTTAAGATCCACAGTCCGCAATCGTATGAAATTTATTTAGAAACCTGTGCGCTGAGTCACAAAGTGGTCACAACGTTTTCCGCCGCTCCATGTTCGGAACTAACTAACGAGTTGTTTTACAACTTTTTACAATCCTACTTTATTTTCTTGTAACCCCAAGTCACTGCGGTACTGGTGCGATTGTTTATGTAAGGAACCTTTTTAAGTGTTCAACAACTCGGGCCCCAGTGACGCCGAATAATATAGTGAAATAATGCCCAAATGCGCCTAATCAGACATTTGTTTTGGATATGGATAAACCTCGCGAAAGAAAACGTGTCGAGACCTGGATTTTTGGGTTGAATCCTGCGCACCTTCCCCCATACCATAAGCACTGTACCTAGGTATTACTCTGGCATAGATCTACACAGTAAAAATCTAACTTCATAACTTAGCAACAAAAAATAATTTTTGAAAGTTTCGAGCATTTCATGAGGCAATTCCTACTAATTTTGGGTTGAGAAAAACAAATGTGACAGTTAAAAATTTTATTAGCTCTATTTTCTAATGATATATACATACATGCTAACAACAATGAAAATGCATTTGATTTTTTTTAACTGGTAATTACATGCTAAGAGTTCTAAATTGCTGGAAAAATACTTCGCAGATAACCGTGTCTGAAGAGAATCATGCGGAGGCCTATTGAATTCGTCGTCTTATAGCTTGCCCCTTGTGATGGAGTTCCGCAGAATCCCTATACAAAGATCAACAGTAATCCGCAAGCATTACTTTATTCCAAAGGTCCTATTATCTTTGTTCCATAACAGAAATGTCCTGATTGAATCTCTCCCCATGCTCATCACTAACAGCTCCACAACTAGGAGGGAAAAAGTCTAGGTGGGAGTGGAGAAAATGGATCTTAAGGGACATGTTGCATCCAAGGTTACGGTATTTTTGCAGGAGCACTGTCATCAAATGCTTGTAGTTGTCATCTCTTTTGTTGCCTAAAAATCCATGAACAACACCCTTGCAGGCTTCCCAAGCTTCCTTTACTTTCCCCTCCAAAATTTTGTCATATGCAGGATCCTCTACAAGTTCTCTTATTTGTGCTCCGACAAATATGCCTTCCTTAACTTTTGCATCACTTAATTTCCAAAATTTCTCTCTGATTGTGTTTTGTTATTTGACAGGTGTGCCAACTCCCAAATAAAAATCCCCCAAATTTAAAATCTTAACTCTAAAAAGTGAAATGTCACTTTATGTTCAAAACAAGAGCTAATCTGTCATTTTTATGGTGATTTTTTAATTCAGAAGATGGAAATACATTTAAATTCACTATTTTTAAGCCCGAAACATTTTCATTGTTGCAACGAAAACATGTTTTGGGGAAAAACAATTTAATATTCTGTACCTGCTTCTTCTTCCCTATCTATCCTTTCGTATGGAGTATTTGCACCTCGCAGGACTTACAAGTGTATGGGATCAAGCACTTTCTGAGGAGCAAACAAACTCTGGACGCCAGAGAATATTCAGTATGGAATATCAGTTCGTACCTCTATGGAGATGATGAAGTTGATATGAAATGGTAGTGTAACGAGTGAAAGGAAAAGTAGATGATTATGGTACAACTGAGGAAATTAAATGGCAGGGGAAAGCGGAGAGCCCGGAGAAAACCCACCAAGCCCGTTTTGTCCATCACAAATCCCACAAGCGGTTCTACGAGACTGAATCCGGATCGCCTAAGTGAGAGGGAGTGGTCTAACTACTCGACCACGGCGATGTATGTTTTTGTTTACAACTGGGAATGTTTATATAAAGGTGCAACAATTGCACTATTATCTCATGGTGCGATATATTTATTTTTTCTCAAACGCAACATATTAATAGCATTGATGGAAATTAATCATTTCTTCACACTAGCCGTATATAGGCTAAGGTTTTTGATAGAGTGAACATAAAAATTTCAATACCATGGCCGGGATTTGAACCACGGATCTCCTGGTTTCCCGGCCATGGTATTGAATTTTTCAGGTTGACTCTACCTGTCCAAACCTTAGCCTATACACGGCTAGTGTGAAGAAATGATTAATTTTCATGAATAAACTTAAATAATAAGAGTTTAATAGTGAAGCCTGGGATTTAAGTACTTACAACAGTAAGTCGCCACAAACGGTGAATCTCGAATACAAGAGCCCCTAGCGGTTTACCGGGAAAATATATACATATATGAGTCAATTGGAGAATTTAATGTCAGGACGGCACGTTGGCCATGGTATCTCAATGAGTAAGAGCGACTGGACGGAAACCAGGAGATCCGTGGTTCAAATCCCGGTCATGGCATTGAATTTTTCAGGCTGGCTCTATTGATCGAAAACATTAATAGCACTTCGTAATCACAATATAAATGCGCCCTTCACTGTAGTTTTGTATTGCCTCTGAAAAGGAGGGATGAGGGCAATGACCTGAAGGGCTGCCTTACCTAGATTAACGAGAGATACAAGCATTGTTTCTAGTTCGAATGCATCTGACGCCGATTCCCGCTGCTACAGGTGTCCACCCCCGAGAGACTGGGCTCACCGCATAGGTAGCACTCAACAGGCATAGCCGGGGAAGATGTCCGAAGTCTCCCGTCCCCGATCCTACATGTCTTCACACGACCAGGTCGAACCTAAACATCAACAGAGCCAAGTCTTAATTGAGCTAGTCACGTACAGCCGCAATCCTCCGAACGTCGTCGCCTGGTCCTTCAAATCTGAAATGGAGAAGGGGATGACGGGTGCAGGAAATCCTTAATATGAGAATGAGCACCCCAGCATTCGCTAAGTAAAAAAAAAAAAAAAAAAAAAAAAAAAAAAAAAAAAAAAAAAGATATCAGGATATTGGGATATCGGAATACCACACGAATCCACAAACTCCCAAATGCGAGCCACTTGCGCTACCACCTGAGCCACATAGAAGGTAGCATGGTCGAAGGAAAAAAAAAAAAAGGCTCCTATGTAATCAACCTACATTTTATACTGAAATTGAAATCCCGTTTGGTCGATGTATTCGTCACCATGTACTCTCATTTCCGGTTTATGCATATGGGCAGAACCGATTACGCCTATCGTAGGTGAAGCAGCTTCCCTCAACTTCATTAAATTCCTCGACTGACTTTGAAATTTAATCCATATATTTACTTTGTCCAGCACTCTACCAACAACTGTGATAATTTTACGTTCTGTGTTCTGATGAACCCTGCCCTCGTGACCATATTATTCTGTTAGCTGAACTGAAGTCAAATAATTTCAAGCAATCCTTGAAAGTAAGTGCAGCACCACGTTTCTCTTCTCTAGCGCGAACTCTGCTGGCCAGCACTCTTCATTCATTACGTTTCTACATTTTCCTGTAATCCTCAGTAGCAGCAATTTAACGCAATTTATATGCCTTCTTCTTACGAATGCACATAAAAGCAGCCAAGCTGATGCAATCTATGACACTTTCAAGTTACTAATACCTTCGCTTAAGGTTTTTCAAGTTAAAGCTAATAAAAGAGCTACTGCTAAATAGTTATATAATGTCAAGCAATTGCTGTAGGATTATAGGATTACAGAGAGAAAAACACTAGAAGAATATTTAGTAAAAAAACTCACAACTAAAATTTAACTTGCGACCTCTTGTGAGGCAACCCCTCTACGTCCTCACACAGAGAGGGCAGCTGCTGTCTTAATGGGATTAATTGAGTGAATTAGAAATAACACTAGATTGATTCACACATAAGCTGCCTATTAGCTATAAATTACAAGCTTACAACAAAGAAATAAGAAAGGAAGGGAGGAAAGAAAGAAAACAACCAAGAAAGACAAAAGAACATAGATTACTTCATGGAAGAAAACCAAAGAAGATTGTGATTTCATCTCAGCAGTAATACTGGAATTGCTCTAGAGCGACTTTACAAAGCTAAACACACCGCATTTATTCGGCTGGATTTAAGTTTAAATTTTTAAAATGGTTTACACCCAGTTTGACATCCCCTGCATCCCAGATTTACAAAGACTGGGCGACAATTAAAATGTTTCGGGCTTAAAAATAGTGAATTTACATGTATTTCTATCTGCAGAATTCAAAAATCACCATAAAAATGATAGATAAGCTTCTTTTTTTTATTTACTTGTTCCATTTATACCCCGCCTTTAACTACAATGGTCATATCGGCGGCTGTTCTCCTTTGGAACATACCGAAGGTGCTAACACGTATTCGTTAGTTTTTTTTTTAAATCATTAGATCACACACACAGACTCAAACTCTCATTCATACTTCCAGACTCTGGGGAAGATGGGGAATTATCTTGGTCGAAGAAAAATCACCATTTCCACCGCCAGTAATCGAACCCGGGACCCCTAACACGGCAGGCAGGTTCTCTACCGACTGAGCTACGGGACCAGCTAGATTAACTCTTGTTTTGATGATAAAGTGACATTTAATTTCTTACAGTTAAGATTTTAAACTTAGAGGAATTTTTTGGGGAGTTGGCACACCTGTCAAATAACAAAGCACAAACAGAGAGAAATTTTAGAAATTAAATGATGCAAAAGTTAAGGAATGCATTTTTTCGGACCACAAATAACAGAATTTGTAAAGGATCATTTGACCAAATTTTGGAGAGGAAAGAAAAGGTAGCTCGGGAAGCCTTCAAGGGCGTTGTTCATGGATTTTTAGGCAACAAAAGAGCTGACAACTACAGGCATTTGGCGACAGTGCTCCTGCAAAAATACCGTAACCTTGGATGCAACATGTCCCTTAGGATCCATTTTCTCTACTCGCACCTAGACTTTTTATCTCCTAGTTGTGGAGCTGTTAGTGATGAACATGGGGAGAGATTCCATCAGGACATTTCTGTTATGGAACAAATATATCAGGGCCGTTGGAATAAAGTAATGCTTGCGGATTACTGTTGGTCTTTGTATAGGGATTCTGCAGAACTCCATCGCAAGAGACAAGCTAAAATGTAGGCCACCAAATGATTCTCTTCAGGCACAACTATTTTCGAAGTATTTTTCCAGCAATTTAGAACTCTTAGCATGTAATTACCAGTCAAAAAAATCAAATGCACTTTCATTGCTGTTAGCATATGTGTAATTAAAATGCACCCTTTTCTCTCAATCCGTCAACATGTAATACTTCCACCTTGTGTATATCATAGAAACTAGAGAAAATAAAATTTTTTCATTGTTATAATTGTTTTTCTCAACCCAAAATTAGTAGGAATTGCCTAATGAAGTGCCCGAAACATTCAAAACTTTTTTTTGGCCCAGTGTAATTACAGAAAACGTCTAAAATGCAGGATGCAGGATCTCATCCCTATGCAGGATCTCATCCCAAACGAGATTTGAACTCAATCTCAGGAATTAATAGACAGGAATCTAAACATCATTTGTTAGATTTTCTGTAATCCAGCTTATGATTATATTTTTATATGATTTTCCTCTTCTTTTTTATCAAGGTACCTCAAATAATGCACTTCAGTCGAAACCTTCCTGTGGTTTCCGTAGGTAAACCCAAGAAAATAAATATAAAGTTTTGGATGAATAATTTGAAGGATATATAATACAATGATATACGATCTGTGACTATTCCTCACATAATCTTCTCTTTTATCTAAGGATAAACGTATTTTTGCTAGCAGATCAGTGAATTATGACTCCCAGTAATGGACATAGCCAAATCTTTATGGATATTGTAATTTTACTGTCGTTTTCTTTGTCTGCTTTACCTTTCGTGCGAATTATATATTCATGTTGTTCAGTTTTTATACAAGATAAATTTGGCAGCTGAAACTATCCCTCCCTTTGCAAATGACTTTACAGCCTTCTATTTCAAAAGGTGCAGTACATACATTTTAGTTGCTCGCAAATAACACACTGGCTGGCAATCGCCTCAGGTATGCAACTTACGTTCTTTTTTTTTCATTGCAGTGTACATGCACAGGACTTCCTTATGGGATAGGGGTCTTGTAGAATCAATCATAATTCCTGTACTGACAGACAAAACATGCAAGCATAGAGACTGCCTACGTGTATGTGATGCTGTGTGCTTTTAGAAAGTTAACGCGTGTACGTCCGTCCATGCAGATTAGCTCCTGAATTAATTACCTAACGATTTATCGTTGTTAGTACATCGATGCGTTACGCAACAGGTGTTTGCGCCAAGAAGGCAGTTAAGAAGAGCTCCCCACCGTATAATTTATGATTTTCATTTAAGTTATCGCATTTTCCTAAGAATTCTTAGGAAGAAAACAGAGAAAAATAAATATTAACGGTAACTTTCAACCTTGAAAATTTCCTAAGCCTGTCCACAGAGCAATGGTGCTACAACAGGCCACAGAGTTCATTATTTACCAACCATTTGGCTTGTTTCCCAAGAAGACATAGATTATTAATTGCTAGTACTCGATATGCGTTCTTTCCCAAGGTGCATATGCTGTAGTCAGCTACTTTTATTGGCTGTTTACTGCGTAATTTCCGCTACCATAAATCTGTACAGATCTTGGTCGCTTTCCAAAGTGGCTGGAAGCACTGAGATTGGTGTATCATTGAAGACCATTTGTATGCTTTCTCCAGCGTTTCTGTGACACCTTTTGATATAAATTTAATATTTCTTAAGGACCGCTGTCTGCAGTAATGAATGGCTATTTTGGGTTTGTAGCTCACAATGAAGCAGCTATTTGCACCAGTAAAAAGTGATGGTTAAACACCTATCTTCTTTTGCAGACTCTCTCTCTCTCTCTCTCTCTCTCTCTCTCTCTCTCTCTCTCTCTCTCTCTCTCTCTCTCTCTCTCTCTCTCGTCCGATCAGGTTAGGTTTAGATTGCGTTTGGAAGAGGTGCACATGCAATTGCATAAACCCTTGATTAAAGGGTCAATTGTTGCAAGTGACTCACACAACGAATCACCTGCCATAGCATCTCATACAATTTCGAACATTGCTGGCCCCGTAGCTCAGTCGGTAGAGCATATGCCCGCGGCGCTAGGGGTCCTGGGTTCTATTCCCGGCGGTGAAGGTGGCGATTTTTCTCCGATCAAGATAATTCCTCATCTTCCCCAGAGGCTGAAGGTATGAATGAGAAAGCGAATGTGTGCGTGATCTAATGATTAAAACCCAACAAATACGAGTTAACACCTTCGACATGTTCCAAAGGAGAACAGCCGCCGTCATGACCATTGCAGTTAAAGGCGGGGTACAAATGGAACAAATAAAAAAACGTTATCCAATTCTTTACCCATCTAGTACCCTGTATAAATGTTCCTTGTGTTAGCTGAGTCCTGTTTTCATTCCAAACGTTGAACCAAGTTGAGTTCTGTTGACTGAAAGCAGTACACGAGTCCTGCCTTTGAAACAGGCATTGTTATTTTTGAGTGCCTGTGTATACTTCTTACGTCTCTAATAGTCCATACAACAATCTATTGAACGCATCTGTTGATTAATAGCAAATCGGTTCCGGTTTTACACAAAACGTATGTCGTTTTACTGTTCTGAATTCCCATATGTCCAGACAGCAATAGCGGCAGTTTGTTGTGCTCAATCAGTTCCGGGGTCATGCCGTGGCTGAGTGGTCAGACCGCTCGATTATCACCAAGGCGGCCTGGGTTCGTTCCCAGGCGACGCAAATTGAGATTTGTGCTGGACAATACGGCGTTGAGGCGGGTTTTCTCCGGGATCTCTGGTTCCCCTGCCATCTCATTCCACCGGTTCTCCATCTCCATCTAACATCTGTTTCACCGCCTGCAGTGTCGCATGCAGTAAAAGCGGACGTTAAACACTACACATTTCATTTCAATTAGTTTCATGAAGGACCCTCGGCAATCTTACACCAGTTTAGATTTGACTTCATTCGTTTCAAGAGAAATTGTGAAATTATTGTAATATGCTTCTTCACATTACCCTTGTTTGTACCTTCCCATTGTCCTGCGCCGTGGTGAGGGGGTTAAGGCATCATGCTTTGGTTCCCTGACACGGAATGCGTCCCGGGATCGATCCCACCCCTGGGAGTGCGGCTTTTAAGTCCCGGGGTATAGAATCGGTGCCTACTCAGCATCGTGAGTTTACGATAAGTAAGCGGCTCTGGTCAAGAAAGCCAACATTCGGCTGGGGGTCCCGAGATGCTGTCCACATCTCCTTCCCGTATCGGTTGAATGATCACTCACCTCTAACTGGCGTATGTGGGCGTGAAGCCGGCAGTCGGGTTGGCAGGTCCTAGTCCTGTATGGGCTGTCACGCCATGGGTTATTATACCTTCCCATTGCTAGCCAAAATAGCAAATACTTCAGTTCCATTTCATCCCAAGATTAGTTTTTGAGTTACAATACCCATAGACACGCGCACTCAAACACACGTGGACTATTTTCTAATACTGACTTCTCTGTATTTAGAGATCTTCAAAAATATTTCCGATGAATTCTGAACAACAAATTTTTGGGTGGAGTACCTCTTAACGTAGCAGAGAAAGTAGAAACCTAACTTTTAGATGACTCACTCGGAAGTTCCACGGTTCAAATCCTGCCAGGTACCCTTCCTTCCTGGTAGAGGTTTATCCCCCATTTTCCTCAAAATTCATAATTGGCTAGTGTCTGGGAGGGGGGGGGGTGCTGTAAACTTAGACCTCGAATGTTTCCTTTTCTATGTATAATTTCATGGCATGTATCATCAGTGTCATCCGGTGGGTGTGGTGCTTAATGTAGTCAGAACGGGCGTTAAACTCAACTTTAAAAAAAGAAATAAGGAAAAAGCCATTTATAAAATGTACTGCAACATATAACATTAAGATTGGAGGACCTGTCAGAATAAATTTCTGATTAAGGTATTGACTGCTTTCATTATGCGAGAGGTTCTTACTGACTTCACTTAACTTTCATATGAATTATTAACACGTATACAAAATACTGCGTACAAAGTAAAATTCCAAATGTAAAGAGTAAACAAAAAAGTAAACAAAAATGCTTCTTTAGTTCTCCACAGTAGCAAAAGAGGGAACATCGTTATCTATGAGCCAATATTTCCTTGATATTAAATGCATATAAACAGGACCTCCAAAAGAAGGTAAAATTGCCTTAGCTACATAGAAATTCAAATAATAATTATGGGCTCTAAAGTAATCATCATTTTTATGTTATAGGATCTCGAATATGTTAATGTGGAACATCAATAATATCTCGAGCTATTAATTCTGTGTAGCAAGTTATGAAATTAAGCACAATGGACTGCAGAGTCAATAAAAGAACAGTTCTTCTATGCTAGAACACTCTTTTCCTGCTTTGTTGAGAAGCAAAAGAAAATTCAAACCAAACCAGTGAATATATCCTAAACGGCAGGTAAAATTTAAGAAAATGTTTCTCAACTCGTAATATATAAAGAGTAAAATAAAGCCATCAAAAAGCAACTGATTAACTACCGCAGAATACCACAGGAAAGAAAGTCTCCGGGGAATTAGACGCAGGGTTGTTGGAAAAGTTTCCTACACCCACCATCGGTAGTTTATGACACTCCATGTCAGTTCAGTTATAAAACATTCAAAAATATTCTGACGGCTTCTACTTTTGTGAATTAATCTTCTCGGTTTTAGTGTATTACTCCATAGAGCTTTGAGGCGTATTGACCTTCAGGTGACCAGCGCTGTTATCACTCTTATCGGGTCTCATCTGGTCGATTAGAAGAGTGAAATATTAGTAAGATTAGTAAGTTGATGTACAGTAAGTTACGAAACACAAATAGAGTGATTGGAAGCTGCGTGTGCCTATATGGTGTTTTCTCGCTCCTGCGGATGTATGATATATTGCTGTCTAGAAGACATGATTATATTTGAACAGAGTATACATACACTGGACTCACCGTGTATTTGCCATCAGCTTAGGTAAACATCTCTGTGTTGCGAATTTTTCCCGATAGGCTTTCTCGCTTTGCCTTGTAGGACAGAGTATGAGTTCTCTTTCACACACATTTGCTGTCCTTGCCCCACTGAGTAGGGAGGCGCATTCCTTCCAGGACAGTACATATATGAGTGAATGAATAAAAGGACATCGAATAAACTACTTGTAGCTTACGTAAAAAATGAAAGACTAATGCTAATAAGCATAATAAATAAGCTAATAAGCATAAACCAAACGGAAAAAGATATGGAGGACAACTAACGGAGGCTGGAAAGACCAATTCAGAATTTGACACAGGATGAGGCTAATAAATCTGGACCATAAAGACGATGGGGAGGTACGTTTATTCACGCCCGCCTCGGTAGCGTAGATGATAGCATGTCTGCCTCACGTTCAAGAGTTCCCGAGTTCGAATCTCACTCAGGGTGAGTAACCTGTATAAGTTTTTTCCGGTTTTTTTTTTCCTTATCCTAAAAAAGACGAATGTCGAGTAACCCTAAGTTCTATGGATCCTCGGACCATTTGATCCCTTCATCGTCAGATATGACCTAAAAAAAGTTAAATTACGTAGATTTATATAAAAAAGTTTGTTCACAAAATATACTGTGCACAAAGCATGTATCATAACAAATTACTTGAAATTTGCGGACTTCACTTGTTTGTATATAGAGAGGGTATACTCATATTTATTTCTAATTAAATAGTAATACTGATCGCAATAGTTCAGATTTAAGATCTGAAATTTATTTTATGTATAACTATGCTTAGCAACATTTCTCAAACAGTAAATAAGTAAACATTAACATACAAATAAATAAAAAAAACATGTACGATATACTTGAAATGCTATCATTAAATCTTGACGTGGTTAAAAAAATTATCTGAAAGAATAGATGATGTTTTTACTGCCATATGTCAAGGTCGTCTCTCCCCCTCCTCTAAGCACGCAGACCCAACAGGCAATTATCACCGCTACGGCTCCGATGCGCATCTGTCAATTTTCAGTTTTACATTCAGTTATACGTTAGACTTGCGGACCTAATGTCTTTTAGCACGTTAGTAGTACGTGTATGTTTTCACACATTACAGTATATTACCTGCAAAAGGTGTGCAAGTGCTGGGAGTGCAGTTGACATTGGAGCCCGCGTGCCAGTGACCTGAGTAAACAAAAGTATTGCCACCATCACCTAGCGGCTTTTATTGCACATTTTGTTTGATTTACCACTTGGCTGTTTCTGCTTACCGACAGAACCGCCGCTTCGGTAGAAATGCAAACAGCCAACCCGCTACCTGCTTGTTTATTTACATGACATTGTTAACGGCATTTGTTTATACTTAAATCGCATCTGCAAGTCGTTGTCTGACTGTATTTATACTAGATTTGATTAATAACATTTTAAACATACACAAGCTGATCGAGGATATTTATTTCCTTTCTATTTTCTGCATTATTTTTTTAAACATAGCGCCTAACTAAATATGTAGTTAATACACGTTTTATCCTAGTAAATTATTACTTAGATTTAATTTTCGTCACTCACAGAAGGGCCGTAAAACCCAGAGACCTAATTATAATCAAAAGTGAAATATGCCCCCTTACATCTGCTGCCAAAACTTAACAGCTTTGTTCAAAGAATGTATTCCAGAATCTTTAATGTATGTATGCCAAAACTTGATTTTATTTCACTTGTAAGCTATGTAGAAGTTTACACTTCAAAAGATTACATTAGAAATTTTGACATTTTTTCAGATGTATCTGTGTTTTTTTCCAGTATCAGAAGTAGAGGAAAATAACTAGAAATAGTACCTGGAGTATAGAGGGAAACTGGACTTCAGGAACCAATTCTAAATTACAGACCAGAAGGTTGTAAGCTTACAAACGTTATGTTTCTGAGTGACACATTTAAATGTATGTGTTCTCTATCCATACTGTTACACGCTATTCTTAGAAAGGCTTATTAATGTATATGTTTCATTTAATCGAGCATAAATTTGCGGAAATGGTTTAAGTCACTAATTTCGTTGTAGATCAAAAGACATTTCAAAAGTGGGTGTATGTGAGGGCTTTAAAATCTCATTCTCCTTGCATGATACGAGAAAAAATATAATAGCTATTTAGCAACTTTGAAAGCTTAAGATACAGTACAAGCCACATAAACCTGAACCATTTCAATAGGCGATAACGTTTGAACCAATAATAGGACACGCGTGCAAATTTGGGATATTGGTAGATCACATTACATTACTTGCAGCCCCAAAAATGATCGAAGTGTACTCCACCAGCATTTATACATGTTTGCGCTCGTCTCACCATATTCTCTGAAGTTTTACGGAGATGCTATTGAACTGAGAGAAGGTTATTTCCAGCAAGATGGATAAACGTGCCATACATCTAATGGCACCATGGAACTTGTAACCAGTTTATTTGATAATCGAATAATCTCAAAAGATCCGTGGCCCCCTAGATCACCTGACCCAACCTAGCTGGATTTTTTTTTCTTGTGGGGGTATCTAAAAAAATAGAGTGTACAGGAAGAGACCACGCACAATTGATGTTTCGAACCGAAAAAAGTAACATTGGCGAGGATACTCTCCGTAAAACTTCAAAAAATATGGTGAGACGAGTGCAAACATGTATAGATGCTGGTGGAGGACACTTCCAACATTTTCTCCGAGATGTAAATAGTGTAATGTAATCTCCCAATTGTGTATTATATTCTCCCAAAGTTATGCGTGTTTCCTGTTATTGGATCAAAAGTTATGGCCTAATAAAATGGTTCAGGTTTATATCGGTCGCACTGTATTTGGCGATCTAAGCCAAATACCTTCAAGAATACCTTAGAAATAGTTAATGATAGAAAAAGTAATTCTAGTGAACTGTGCTGACTATTTCATGAGGCCTTGTTGGAGAAAATAAATGAAAAGGGCAAGATTGTTTATTTTGGAGGATTTTTATGTGTCTTGAAATGATTCAAAGTAAATTAATTTCTTTATTTTATAACAAGTGTTCCTGCCATTGTATATATTTATAATGTAAGAAGTTCTGAAGTTCTGTAACATTGTCTGCATGAATACAGTGTAAAATAAATGCATATATGTTTTAATGTATCTTACCATCATTTGAAAAGGCCTCTTCAGCTAAAATAGACCATCTACAGAGAAAAGAATTTACCACTCATAAGTACTTATGCGCGATACTTCAAACATTACATCTTCATAAAATTAAAATATTATCTGTAAAGGTAATACAAAGAATCCTGCTTTCCTCTGCAGAGCCTAACAAGTATTAATGAGGGAAAGACTTTGCCTTAAATTAGAAAAAAATTGCATTTTGATTTAAGTTTTTAATTCTTTAAGAAGTAAATTTTAAATACAACTTCACATTTTAGTATTTGTGAAAATATTTCCGAATAAGAAATAATATCTTTTGTAACTCCTTTAAAACTTGGTTTTCTTGGGCATAATATGATTTGAAATTATGCTCCTCTTTTAGTCTCTAAAACGTAATAAACAATGTCTTAGTTCAAAGTATAAAAATTGAAAGAAGCATAGAGACGGTGAAGTACAAGTTAAAATAGTTAAAATAAAAGTGTGTTTTAACAGAATTATTGGTACTAGCATTTTCTCTGCCTCTTACATTTTACCAATTATGTAATAATAATCCGTAACGAATGAAGAGAACTTCATATCTATTCTCAGAAAATTCAAGGAATATCTACATTTTATTTGTCGTCTAAATATCTTGAACGTAAATTACCTGAAACAAAATGATTAGAGCTATTTTTAAGAAAACACAAATAAGAAAACTTTCTAAAGATTAGTTGGGGTATTTTTTTGAAATCTTTGTATCGCATGTTTGGAACATTCTAAACTTAAATACCAAGTTAGATATTTAAGGAATTTCGTTTTAGGGTCGTGTTGCCCGAGCATGCCATTTTCCTAAATCTGGCATATTCCTTTACAGTCAGGCACTTCAAAAGGTGTGCTTTTGGTGAAATCTCGATATCGATTTTTAAAGAAAATGCAATACTTCGTCTACTTTTACAGGTAATTCCAGAGATAGTTATATCATTAGGTACATCTAATTTAGTTCATAAGTCTCTTTTTACTTGTGTTAAGTGCTCAAAATATCATTTTTCTCATGTTCTTAAAATCCGAAGTGCAGTAGAGACTCTTGTGATAGTGTGTCTACCTCACGTTCAAGAGGTTCCGAGTTCTAAACTCGGTCAGGGGAGTTGTCTGTATAAGATTTTTTCCGGGGTTTACACTTATCCTGAAAGTTGAATGTCGCATAACTAAACTCTATGAAAATTGACTCATTTGAGCATCGTTTCATTTGTCGTCCGAAATGACTAACGTTGATGGACGTTAAAAAACAACAGCAGCTTCAAAACGGCCCTGATTCATTGTTTTTTTTTTAAGACTGCTTAAAACTAAGTTCCATGTCAGTAGATTTACTGGCATGTTAAGAATTCCGGCCCACCGGCGTCACTGACAAGTTTCTGTACCTGTATAGTCCGAAGTGCATTTGTAATTCGCCCACCACATATTTATCTCAGCTGTGCCTAGGTAGATGATCTAGTTTAGCTAGCGACTGTGTCTGAACCCGTGACCACAGGTGCCGAAAAATGATACATGCACTCACTCGTTTGCTAGCCACCCCTTGAAACCAAACAAGCGACGCGCTACAAAGGGTTTGGATTTCCACGCCAAGGCACCGTATCGAATACGAGAGTTTCTCACGGGAGACATTTTCAGGCCGTCACAAGCCTGTCAAAGGCCTCACACCGTTGATTAATTACACCACAAACCCCTATTTACATTTCACAAACGCAGTCATCACATCGTCCTGTCAAGGGGTATAACAAATTCGTCTGTTTTGTGGTAGATAAGCGACACAACCGACAACATCCTAACACACCATTTAAACCCAAAACACAAGAAATGAATCAACTGTCACCCGAATACCTTGAGGAGCTCCCACTGACATCAACGTTTACAAACACTCGGAACGTGATGTTTGGAAGACCTTGTCTAGTATAAATAGTGCAGAACATCGTCCTAAGTGATGCATGTTGTCTGGTGATAAATAAAATATGAAGTTATGGTATAGCCTGCTACATAATCAATACTACTTTAGGATTTCTACAAACTTTTTTGGATCTTCTCTTTAGTTTTTAAAGTATTACTGTATACCCAGAATCGGATTCTGCTTTCTATTCATTGTAAAAAATAGATTTTCAATTAGTAGTTTCGAGGGAATTATAGCATGTTTTGCAAACCAAGAGGACACTCCAAATGAAGTCACGTTATGCTAGTCGTGTTACTAATGATAAGCTCATGAGAAACCAAAGAAAGATAAGTAATATTTAAAATATACCTACTATTTAAAGTGCAGAGATTAAAATCTACTTCGTAAATGTCTTATACAACAAAGATATTTACGATGAATCATTAATATACATAATTATTGCCCTGCAAGGGTCTTAAATTTAACATATTTTTAAAAAAAGTAGGGTGTATTGTACTCACAGGACCTATCCTACACACTCTTTTAAAACTATCTTACAAAACCTTATCCTTCTAATTACTTTATGTTGATCAAGATAACCTTTTCTTAAATAGTTCCTTGAAGTTATGAGAATAGGGAAATGCAGTATGTTTAGGAAATAGTCAAATTTTTAACAACTGGTCACTAGTGATAATTTTCAAATTCTGTTAAAAAATTAATTGTGACTTTCCATTCGAAAAAAGTATGTGTTGGAACATTCAAACCAAAACAAGGAATAGGAATTAGTTAATTTCTTACCTAGCATAAAGTATCAATAGCAAAAAGTATTTTTTATTATTTTTTATGTAAAGGACTTCAGATGTTAAACCGAAACAGCTCAAGATACACTTTCCATTTTGTATAAAAATATCTCAAATCATAATCAAAATCCTTTAAGTATTTTTGAGAAGATTAAACTTCTAAAAATGTTTCTTTCTAACGCACCCCTATTAAGACTGAAAGTTAAATACAATTTTTTTTAGTGACCGACTTTTCTTTTTTTAATTAAGCTGTTAACAAACGCACAGACCTTTTTCTAAGAGGTCACGGAGTTTTAAAACATGCATATACGCGATTCTCAGTATTAATTTTTGAGTGGAAACAATACTTCCTCTTACAACAAGTATGCAATGCACAAAGTAAAGATGGTTTAGATTATTTTGAGAAAATAAAAAGTTAATGAAGCAATCTCTAAGCAGAGTTTTTGATTAATATGGAGAACATCTCGAAAAGCTTCTTCTCTCAAATTTGGTGTTATTTTAGAATTATGCAGTTCACAGTCAGACAAAACAAGAAATATAGTCAGTCTTTGTGGCCTGATTGCTTGGGCACTGGCCTGCTGATCCCTAGGTCGGAGTTCAAACCTGGCCCAGAAGCATGCCTTAAAGCAGTTCCTTACAAACCACGGAAAATTCCTACAACACCTGCATAGGATTGGGAAAACACCATCAGGAAAGTGTCCGTACTCAAAAGACAATCAAACAGCCATACACCTCCTACACCACTGCAAATTACAGAATAAACATAGATCGCCTTATATGGGAGTCTCCAACATAGTTCTAAGAAAAGTTATCTCATCTCCACAAACAATCAGGTTTATATATAAAATCTACAAGACACTTTAAAATCTCAATGATTATTTTGTTTTATTTCCCTAAAACACTAACTCAAAAATGTGTATTATACTTGTAAATATTATGAATTGCTTTCGTACTAAATAGTCTGCAATATACCTTCAGAGTAAGACGCAGGTTGTAAATAGAAAGCTAAATAGAAAAGCATATAAAAGAAACTCTGCGGGACGACAGAGCGGACGACCGGCGGCGCTGATATGATCCTTGTAACTGACAGTGTCTTAAAAAAGGACAATGACCTCCTTGCTATGGCAGGAAGGCAACTTAATGACAGGCAGAAAAATGTCCAATGAAATATTAAAAATATAAAACTTTGCACGTTTAGCAATAGTTCGTAATTCAACGTTCCTCTCGGAAACGAATCAAGAGGTACAATTGTACTATATTTGGTAGAGAAAACTATACAATACTAATTATCACAAAAATGAACGTATGTGGTAATTCTTTCATTTACACATTCCCTTGAGTGCAAATAAAGATTATCATAACAGGTAATGTAGTTCTATAAAGAGTCGTTCAGTGGTCACTTTTTAGTTCTGAAATAAACTGTTATTAGCTAATAAATACGCAAAATATGAAGCTATTAACAGTGAAGGAAACAAATATATACAAATATAACCATTTTTAACTTATAACTCCACTGATCTTATAAGAAATGATGATAATTTTCTTATAAATTGTCCGAGATCGCGATTTCATGTAAATCTTTTGCACATCTTTTAAACATGTTTATAAATTTGTTTTATTTTCAGATTTTGGTACAAGTGAGTGAAGAAAAGAATGTATGAAAAGAAACTGGATTTTATAATAGCCTATGTAAGATAAACATATAGGGAATTCCTTATAAATAGAATACTTTAACCGAGGTCTTGGCTTTAATTAAGAGATAACATTGAGCCTAAGTTGCATATTGGTCGGAGAGAGAGAAAAGTCGAGACAATGAGGTTAAAAACCAATGATAACTGCTGTGAGTCAGTTCGAATCTTAGTTCAAGGTGCCTGGTGAAGGTTTTATTCGTGATTTTGAGTGAAATTAATCAGTTTTAAGACTAAATTTATTACACGCTTTCATTACGTCGTCCAGTACTATGTTAGGTTACAGCATTTTGCTTAAACTTTAAATACATGATTAAACATTATACAACATTCAAATTTCTATTAATATTTTATGCATTTTTAGATAAATAAAGAGAAGAATACTGAAGTGCTTTATGTTTTATCGTTTGGCGGGAAACTAATATAGCATAAAGAAGTTAAAAAAGAAAAGCAGAAGAAATTTGAAATTTTGATAGGAAGAAGTGTGAAGTGTATAAACAAACTAAGTAATTAAGCTGTTCCTTTTTCAAGGCGTATACAAAGATAAAAGAAAATGTTAAGGATTAGAAGCAAGAAGAGAGAGATTGCAACAAAGAAATTGGCTGCTGCGCAGGAAATGAAGAAACTATTCCGTAAGACATTCGTAGGAAGGAATGATTTATGATAGAAGGAAGTAAATTACATTTAGTATTTAAGAAAGAAATAAGGAAAGGTTTGGACTTGCATTGAAGATTCTTCCATTGCGCAGAAAGCTGCTATGATTGCTTAGCTGATTAATTACTAAAAATAAACAAAATAAATATGCATTACATAAATATCTTCTGTTATTTATTTGTTGTATGCAAAGACCAGAACAGCGTTATCTGCCATTAACATTTCCCTTGTTTGCTCGTTGCAAGATTCCAGAGAAGCTAAATGTGAGTTTGCTATTTTTAAATTCTTTGGATAGCTACTATGAGGTGAAATAACAAAAACAACTTTCCACCACAATTCTTAGCTGTGTCGCACATTTCACCATTAGCCTTGAGCTGAGGACTTGAATGCAAATAAAGGCTTTCTTCAAAAACAGCAATACAATTAATATATGAAAGTTTGTCTCCTTTGGAGTCAGTAAATTATTTCTGATTTTCTTTTATTTTATATTACCTTCACTTATGTGTTTTTAGCATAGTGCGTTCCATAGAAAGCTGAACCATTCCAATAGGTCATAATTTTTTAACCAATAATAAATGACGATGAGTATAAGGGCGCTCAACTGCAGAGGTTATCAGCGTCCTTTTAAAAAACTAGTCATGGCAAAAGCCAGATATAAATTTCTCTAAAATACTATAAAAATGTAAACAAACTTACAAAAAATACATGCACATTCAAAACTACAAAAACAAAAAGAAATATAAATCTAAACTGCCAAAAATTCTCTTTGCTAAATCCTAAAGTCTAATCCAGAAAAGAATCTAAAAACCTTCTCCACTACTGAACCAATAGTAGGACACACGTACAACTTTGGGAAAATATAATTCACAATTGCAAGATTACATTAAACTATTTACATATCAGAGAAAATGTTGGAAGTGTCCTTAACCAGCATCTATACATATTTGCACTCGTCTCACCATATTCTCTGAACTTTTACGGAGAGTATCCTCGCCAATGTTACTTATTTGGGTTCGAATGGATTCCTTGAGAACATCAATTGTCCGTGGCATATTCTTGTACACTCAGTTTTTTAGATACCCCCACAAGAAAAACTCCGGTGAGGTTAGGTCAGGGGAGCTGAGGGGCCAAAGATCTTTTGAGATTATTCGATTATCAAAGAAACTGTACATCCGTTTTCAGTAAATAAATTTATTTTTGAAAATATGTTCCATCTGATGAATAGGTGGGTGGATGGATATTCTTGAAAATTTGTTTTGCACCCTTAATAGATGCTAAACCTAAGATTAGAATTACAATGGAGGGGATTAGGCACCGAAACCTGCGGTTTATTGTACCTAAACGCCAGCATTCACCTGGCGACCCGGGAAAAGCCCCGAAAAGAACTCATGTGTCAGGTAGGTCAGCCAGGAATTGAACTCTGGTCTCCCAAATGCGGGCCACAGACGAAACAGCCTGAGTTATCCCTCTCGGTTGCTAAACTTAACGCTTATTGAACTTTTCGGTTTTGATTTGTGCTTTTCACAGACACAGAAACAAGACATACACACACTATTTTTTCTAACACTTTTTTTTGGGGGGACAGGGGTTAAAACGGCCTCAAAAATGTATTTTCGTGACATTTTGATAGCGAAATTTTGGGTTATACATTCATCTCTTCCTACCATAAGCAGCACGAAAAGTAATATTACTTCCTGCATTTTTCGTCGTGTTAAAGGTAACTCACAAGAGAACGGTTAAGGCAAGAACAGAAACTAATTTACATTTTTTGACATTTTCACTACCTTAGTGACCAGTTTTGCCACAACACGCACTTTTATTTTATTCAATCACTGGAACTCTACTCCATCCATGAAACAGTCATGGAGTAAACAAACGCACGTAGCACAGCCTCAGCATGCCTTTCAAGCAAATTAAAATAGTTCTTTACTGCATGTGTTGCTGTTCTCCATATAATAAACGGGATAAACAATGGTAGAATTTTAATAATAGTTTCTTTTAAAAATAATTTAAATAACTATCTTCAAATTTCTGGTCGTGACCATGTATATATTGGGTTTTAAGCGTTGTTTATTGGAAGGAAGCAACAATTCAAACCTTGCTGTGTTTCTTAAGTTGCGATCGTGATTGAATGTATGTGAAATAAGTACTGAGGTGACGAAACAATAGTGAAGAAACAATAGTCTTGAATATGCCCAACTGTTTATTTCAGCGTTATGATATCCTTGGTGTTAAAGAAGTCATGAAATAATATTGGAATAAACCGTTATTGTTCGACAGGCAGACATCTGAATAACGACTCCAGCAATATTACCCCTTTGATTCTGAACTGGGTGCCTGTATGACTACTCCGATAACATCCAGTCATTGTATACCTTATAATTTCCTCTTCCTTTCTTGAATTAACACATTTGGTTTGTTTAACAAGTATAGAGTGAGCGTTTAATACTCAGTGCTGATGCAGTGAAATATATAATAAATAGAATTTTCAATTAAGGCAATTTCTTTAGCTTCCGAAAGTAAAGATCTCAGCAGTTCTTACCTCCTCGGTGTGTTCAGGAGATGTCAACCCACCTCGGTAGCGTACATGGTAGCTTGTCTGCCTGACGTTCAAGAGGTTCCGAGTTCGGACCTCGGTTGGGGCGAGTTACCTGGATAAGGTCTTTTCCGGGGTTCTCCCTTATCCTGATAGAGGAATGTCGGATAACTTTAAGCCCTATGGACCCTGGGCTAATTTGAGAATCACTTCACCCATTTCCTTTATCGTCCGATATGACTTAACGTTGGAGAACGTAAATAAAAACAACAACAACAACAACAACAACAACAACAACAACAAAAGGTGATGTCAGTCGCGGAATGATTCTACGTGCACTGTTTATGTTGGAACCCTTCGAGCTAGCTGGATTATGTACAATAGGTAGCGTGTGAATATGGCATCTCAATACCTTTTATATCTCGTCCTCTTTCTATTAAATACTCATAATCTTTAGGTTACCAATATTGCACTGTGTTCTACGTCCTTTTATTGAGTCTATAGTATAATATATTCATTTTAATTTTATTTATTTTCATTGAATTCTTCGAAGGTAACCTTTGTGTTTGATAGCTATGAGGTAGTTTACATATTTGCGTTTTATATTATTAATACGCTTTGTATTATTAATATGCTTAAATTTAAACATTAGTTTTCTTTTATTCTTTCGTTAAAACATTGGCAGATATGCTTCAGTTTAATATTTTTCATTAAATATTCATTTTTTTCACTGAAATACACAAAATAAGTACATTAAGAATTAAACATTATAAGAAAGTTTATCATACCCACCTCGGTAGCTCAGGTGATATCGTGTTTGTCACTCGTTCAAGAGGTCCCGAGTTCGAACTCGGTTGGGGTGAGTTACCTGGATAAGGTTTTTTTCCCCAGCATTTCCTTTATTCTGAAAGATGAATGTGGCAAATCTAAGCTCTATGGAGCCTGAGCTCATTTTAGCATCACTTCATTTATCGTCCCAATATGATTTTAATTGGAGTACGTAAATTCAAAAAGTAATCAATTGCACGTAATGCAGTAAACCAGTTCACAGCGATGTCAGTAACAGAGGGCGTATTCTACTCTGCGGCGGGTGTGACCTTACCCAAGTTAGTAGGTATGTGATTTCCTTATTTACTTGCAAGAGAGAAAAAAATAAGCAGTTGCCAAATATCTCTGACTTTCTACGTGTTTTTCTATTCGCCTACAAAGATGAGGCGAGATTTTGACCCAAACCTTTTTATTTATGCAATTATTTTTTTTAGTGTGCTAATCCAGTTACTGAGCGAGATGGCCTCGCATAATGTGTGGGGCTCGCATTCTGAGGTCCCGATTTCCATTCCCACCTGGCCGGCATGTCTGAACATGGTCTTTTTCGTGGTTTCCCCAAATTTGTAGGCGGATGCTGGGATACTTCCCTTTGTAACTACATATTTCCTATCATTACCTTTCGCTATCATTACTACATTTCATCTTGTTCGTGGTTTAGGGTAAGGCGACCGGTGTTCTGCGGCAGACAGTGCAGTGTGAGCTTTGGAAAAATTTCTCTCAGTTTCGTTTGAACTACTGACGCATATCTTGGTCCAACGGATCCTCCGGGGCGGGCGGAGGGGTTCATGTAGCCAACATTTGAATAGCCAGTGCCAGGATGTATCATTTTATTCAATAATATTCCGGCTATTATCGAACATTTTCGAAATATCCGTTATCAACGTTATGAATGCTCAACACTTCATTCTTTAACGTAACGTCGCTGTTTAGTTGTTTTAAGCAATGTCTTGGAAAGACATTATAGAACAACATATATCGATTCCGACTATCGATACCGTTTCCTCAATCCTCAATGGAATTTCTAACTAATTCTTTAAAGATGCAATTGGAAAAGATTTGGCTGTCACTCTCGTTTATTGTATTTTTATAGAATATACATGCAATGTATAAATATGGGAAGGTGGTTTTACTTTACTACCCAGAAATAATTGAAGAAAATGTGTTTACATGAATTGTTTATGCAAGAAAGATTAAATAAAATAATGTGAGTCTGCCAGGTTTATTCATTTTTATATTGAATATTCCGTATGACGCTCGTTGTCCTTCTGTTATTCTGTTTTTCGTGGGTTCTGCCATCTGAAAAAGCCTGATATTTCTGAATTATATTTTAGACGTTGCTGACCCTTTTCTTATAGGATAAAATATTGGATGACATTAATTCATCTGCTACAAAACAGTTGCAAAATACGGTAACGTGTTCGGAAAATAATGCGACTTTGTTGTAACTGTGGCAGAACAATGGATTTTCTTACTGTAGCACAATGGTGAAAGGTCAGCAGCAACGATAAAACTCTTACGAAACCGTAAACTCTAGTTTTGTTACAGTAACTAAGTGAGGAACAGCATTATCTACTCTGACTCCGATTTATAAAAAAAATACTTCTTGAATGTTTATCTGAGACATTCCTCATTTCGCGTCCTTTTTAATCAAAAGAGAAATCATGCTGTGATCTTTTATTCGTTTATATTATTCCTCATATAACGACAGCTCTTTTTTTAATTAAATGACTTCTTTATTTCTGTAACACTTTCTCAGCTGGAAGTAATAGTTTATTGAATTCAGAATTCTAATATTGCGGTTTCATACAGTACAAGTTCTTGAGTTACTTTCAATCTGGAATAAAGACTTAGAGGAAAGAGGTGCGAGAGGTCTTTTATGCGTGTGCGTGTGTGTAGGTAGCTAGGTAGTCATTTCCAATTACTTTAACATATTTACCACGTGAAATATCTTGAAATTCTCATAAGCATCTTGAGAAACAACAAAAGAAACACATTTTTTTTTGCTTGTTCCATTTATCCCCCGCCTTTAACTGCTATGGTCGTATCGGCGGCCGTTCTCCTTTGGAACACACCGATGGTGTTAACTGGTTATCTTTGGCTTTTAATCATTAGATCACGCACACATTCACACTCAATTTCATACTTCCAGACGCTGGGGAAGATGAGGAATTATCTTGGTCGGAGAAAAAACTCCACCCCCACCGCCGGGAATCAAACCCGAGACCCCTAGCACGGCAGGAAGGTGCTCTACCGACTGAGCTACCAGCCAGCCAAACACAAAATTATTCTAGGAATAATGCGTAGTATGCATATATAGTGCGATCCACATAAATCTGAACCATTTCAACTGGCCATAACTTTCGAATCAATAATAGGATACACGTGCAACTTTGGGAGAAAATAATACACAATTGGGAGATTACATTACACTATTTACCTCTCAGAGAAAACATGTATAGATGCTGTGGAGGACACTTGCAAAATTTTCTCTGAGATGTAAATAGTGTAGTGTAATCTCGCAATTGTGTATTATATTCTCCCAAAGTTGCACGTGTGTCCTATGATTAGTTCAAAAGTTATGACCTTTTGAAATGGTTTCAGGTTTAAAAATTATATATATAAAATTTACAAAACATTTCCGCTTTAAAAAACTTTAAAGTGAATATTGTTTTGTCTTTTAATTTTTATACCACGTCAAGCGAATTTTGTGCAAAAATCTCATGTGTTGCTCTATATTTACACAAATTTACACTTGTTCTTCATTAATTAAGATAGACATTCTTCTGTTAATCTTCCTGTGATGTGGAGAGAATATGGGAATACACAGACTCTAAGAGAGAGTCAAATATTTTAACAGCAAAACTCATTCAAGGTGTTTTTTTTTTTTTTTTTTTTTTTTTTTTTTTTTTTTTTTTTTTTTTTTTACTATTTGACTAATAGTATAAAAAATAATAGGGAATATCTCCAAAATGAATTTACTTCACAAAATTAATAAATAAGTAGAATAAAAAATTACAAAATTATTATAAATATTTCACACAAAATTATTTGTTTTAACAAGCTCTAAATTTTTCCTGCAATATTACCTCTTCTATTTATTATGGTTTATCAATAATGTAAATGTTATCCATAACATTTGTGATGGCATTTACAGAAAATTCAAGATATACGTTCAATTTGCAACAAAAGTAGTTTAACGTATGGAATTTCAAACAAAATCGTAACAGCCATTTTTGAGAAAATAAAAAAGTGTTGGAAAAATCTTCATGGAAAGGTTAGTATAAGATAGGGGATTGTCTCTAATATCTTCATGCTGCATTCTTGGAAGAAATAAGTTTCGTGATTTAAGAAACTTTTGGTTTTTGAGCTGTATTGTACATAGAACCACACCAAACACAGAACTTTTTCGTGAAAAATAAATTATTCAGTATATAATTCCAGTGAAATGTTGGTATTCCTGTATTGGATGGAGTGTAAATCTTCTCTACCTACTAGGTTAGTGATACTATAAATAGTTTATGAAGAGTAGAGAGTTTCTCTTAGGTATCAGATTTTTAGTTTGTTTCTTTTGTGGTTATTTTTAGGGATGCTTATATTGGGTAATGGAAATTTAAACTTCTACCTTCCTCCAACAGGGGTTCGTGCCTCACTGTTTGAAAACCTTTACAGAGTAGGAGAGGTTCAGAAGGCCTTATAAACCCCGAAGGAAGTAAATGATTTACTAAATACTAAAACAGTAAATTTGTGCAAGCTGTAATTAGAGGCTTCACATATCTGCATAAAGTAACTGTAAACCTTAAATTCCAGTCCTATCATTGGACACAAAAACGAGTTTGGCAACCGTTTTTCCTTACAGCTGCTAAATCTTCTCTGAAGGTCGTTTATTTGCAAAATTACATGCATTTTTAAGACGCCTGAGGGAACGCAAACATGACGTCCTGTAGGTGAGAGGTATCACTCTGGACAACCCTGTTCACCCTGGATAAATCGCGTTCTTAGACGGTCGCACCAAATCGCTCCACATGTACTTTTTTGCTCTGCAGCCCCGTCACAAAATGAATTATGTTTTAATTGGTACGTTTGCAATACTGCTACACTTTGAAACGGCTGCAGATGAAGCTGTGAGACAGCGGGACATATACAGATGCCTCTTGACAACCAACTTCCTTCTTTTTGCGTCGCTTCAACCTTGTTATGATAATAGTATTTGTGGTGGGGAAATAGTACAATGTAATAACTAGAGTAAGCATAGAATTTTCTAAGAAATCTTTGGTATTCTTTGTGCTCTAATGTATGTGCGGTGCTAATACTGCAGGAATGCATTAGATAAATTTTATCTTCACTTCACCAGAAGTGGTTAAAAACATATACTGTATAAGTGTGTTAAGTGAAGATTTGCAGAAAATCTTCCAAGCCAAACTGCCATTAGCATTAAGCATTTTTCACTATTGTTCATTTTCTTTAAATAAATATGAGAACGTTTGGGTTTAAAATACCGTAAGTTTAGAACCCTTTATAAAATATATATTTCTTGTATTTCCTCTAAATAGCATTTCATTCTAAATTAAATATTAATTGTATGTCACTGGTAAAATATAGGATATAAAAATCACATTGCACGGAAAAGTATAGGTACTTAAACTAGGTACATCATGCAGTGTTCTTTGAAAATATTCTCTAGAATTAGAAAAGTGCATCTAAATGTACCTAATTTCAGTCTGCAATTGATATTTGTGTTTCAATCTACAATTATTATGAACGAAAATATAGCATAAAAGGTCTGGTTGGTTGCAGTTGCATGACATTCTCTACTCTTCAACAAACTATTCTTACAAACATCTATTCCTCTGTCTACTTCATGTTATTGAGATAAAGATTTGTAGAAATTTCCTCATTCCTAATTTTCTTCTACGTAAAAAAGGAATAGAAATACAACTAAGCTGTAAGGGATAATAGGATAGTTAAAGAGCTGATCGCTTTTGAAGTTGCCTTCTCTTTCTAGGCCAACCCATAAAAATGGATACTGATTTTGCATTTGAAAAAGTTTACGTATTGGAAAATTCAAGCAAATAACAGATATCCAAAATAGTTCACAAAAGTTATACAAGAATCTACTTCACATAATTGTCTACCTTAACAAACTCCATATCTTTTTCTGTAGTAGGTTTTTGTGTACCTCTTACGGTTTCCAAGTTATGCAGAGGTCAAGTTACACAGAATGAACAGGACTGATGACAACATTCCGATAAAAATTAAGGTATACATTAACTTAAAATTATTTGAGCCATTTTTGATAAAATCAATTTTAAAAAATGTTCCATGTAAAATTTAACTTTGGGTTACGAAATTTTCTTGAAAATCTTTGTGTTGCATTCTAGGAAGATGTGAAACTAAATACTAAGTTTATATTTAACTGACTTTCCGTTTTGAAGTCATGCTTACACACAGTCAGAAACATGGACACACATAAACATACATGCACGCACAGACACGTGGTTCTTTTATTTATTTTTTAAGATTCAGAGGAACTTGAAACATTTATTTTCGATGAAATCTTGATATCAAATTGTTCAGTGTTATATAATATTTCCCCTACTTGATATATGTAACGGAGAAAGTAAAGCGTTGATGAAATTCTAGCAAATTAGGTGGTAAAGCAATACTCAACTACCAGATAAAAAACCAAAATAATATAACAGTGTATTAATAGGGGGATTATATGACTATAATTGAAATCTGACTTAATTTAACAATTTAACTTGCCTGAAATTAAATATATAACTCACACGACAAATGTTTACGTAGTGTCTCAACTAATGGATATTGGTAAATAATGACTTAATGAGAAAGTAGCAATTATGTACATGCGCGTTAAAATTATCGTATATTACCGTAATTATTGTATAGATTGGCAATTGTGGCCCGTAGTAACCAGATAAATTTGCTTTATCATCATGCTGCTGATTGTATTAGCTTGCAACGCTTTCAAAATGGATGACAGCAAACTGCACAGTAAAGTTTTTCTCCTTTATGCGTGCTTCTCTTGTGCTATTTTATGTTATTAAAAGGAGGTTCTAGAACTGCTTTTCCATTGATGTGTGGAATGTTTCGTTTTCTCATGTTCATGGTTTGTTTGAAGAGAAAACTGAAATATTTGAAAAGCGCTGTATAGAGACAATAGAGAATGTGAGTGCAAAGATAAAGAAACTGGCGGACCATGGACTACTGACCATCCAGACATATTTTCCTTGTATACCTGCTTTTACCTGGGAAAGGATTCCCTGGGACTGCCTCTCGCGACAGGTAACCTTCTTGGTGTCTACTGAAGGAGAGCGAACGTGCAAGTGAATTGATTCAGCTAGTCAGAACATTCTGGTGCATTTTTGAAAGCTTCTTGCTTTGCATTAGCAGAATTCATCAGTTTGTTAGCGTTATCAAATGCAGAGACGATTCTCGCTGTCTCTTTTTCTCTCCCGGAACTGTCCGTCCTAAATTCTGAAACTCTAAATAAATGTTTCCTTTTCTGAAGTATTAACAAAAAATAAATAAAAAGCTTGAAGTAAATTAAAGCTCTTTTTTTAATTTCTTTTTTCTTATTTTCTTCTATTTTCTTCCATTTTTTCGAATAAAAAATAAACATAATCCGATACTCAATTTACTTTAACTGTACTAAGACTCAAAAACACCTTTCTTAACCTAAAGGACAGAAAAGATGAAAACTTAAAATGACGCTTTTCCCTCCGCAATTTGCTGCAGCTGCAACATCCTGCAATTAGCTAGCATATCATTTACTTAAATTGCATGTTTGCAATAAAACAATAAGTAAAAATAAACGTAGGCCTATTATACGGTTTTTAACCTATGAATCATAAGATATAGCAAATTGAAAATGATACAGAGAGAGAATTTTTCTTTAACACTGCGAATAAATTTGGGCGTCAGACTGGTACCAAAGAACTAAAAAGATTCGGTTCAATGTACTTTCAAGACCTGCGTAGATTCATCTAACAAGCAGCAAAAGCCCTCATTATGCTTTTGTTAACAAAAGGATCATTAAGGAAATCGGAGGCTAAATCATTCATTATCAATCATTTTGCAAAATACTTAAGCTACGCATATTAAAGCAAAATAATGCTAAGACATGAAAAAGTTTATACAGATAAATTAAATGATCTGGTAAGTTTTATATGTTTTGGTACTATATTTTATGTGTTTCCTAGAGCTTCCCAATTGTTCTTAGAGAGTTGCTTAAAAATACTACAATATGTTTATTTTATTCTTCATACCATTACTCAAATGTGCGAATCCTTAAAGAAATTTTTAGAGATATAAGCAATAACGAATTTTTCCCTTGTAAAAGGTTGCTTAGGAATAAATGTTTTCGTTTCACTTGAAGACAATGCGTGAAGCAGTATTTCAATTGAATAAATCTATAGAATCTATAGAAATGTGGTAGTATTATCCATATTTCGACAGGAGGGGAAAGAAAATACAAAATTCTCTCTTTCATATTTCACCATTTGGATTTTAATGACATCGTTTTTAATTGTAATACTGAGCAGCTAAAGAGTATAAATTAAAGAGCCTATGATAATGTTCAAAGGGGGAGACCTAACACATAGAACTATGGAATATCTTTTGCGTATAACCCCAGGAAGGACGGGTGAGATGAGAGAATGCAAGTGTGACTTACATATGAAGAATATTAACACTTAACATTCATTTTAATAAATTGTTTTGCTTCCCCACGTGCACACACTTGTTTCAAAATTTTTTCGGAGGTTTCAAGGAAATCTTAAAACATTTATGAAACTTCAGCCAGCATTTCGGGCAAAAATACAGTACTATCTCTATCCGATGGTAGAGCATTGTATATTAATAAATTAATATAGATGAATTAATAGCAGATGAATTCCCAGAGTTAATTAGAGACTTTATGAAGCACTTATTAGCTTACACTGCTTAAAAAACGCCTAACATTTTCATTATATGGCCTGTAAGGCATTAAATATAGCGTTTATTATTTTTAAACAAAGTTTTCACTATATTTAAAAAGAAAATCAAATTCAAGACGACATCTAAGATTGTCCAAGAAGATAACTGTGACTGATTGATTTATTTATTGAGTAATATCGGTTTTGTATAACAATAAACAGATGGATTCCGCCAAGTCACATATGTATCTATTTAAGCATATTCATTTCCTTTTACACTGTCTGACTCTGGATACGTTAATTCATAAATTTTCTTTGAACAGCATCGTCATCTCTGAGGCCATTCAGAAACGCCAATAATAAAACCGGTCGTTTATCCATAGAATGGTCCTTCTTTGTTCGTAATCTGCAGGCTTCGGTAATTGAAATAATGAGGATTGCAGCGCTCAAAACATGTCAGTCTCCGTAAATGTTTTCATACGTCTAGTAAAGATAGCAATAAAATTCTTGCTTATTCATTCATAACTCTTAACACACATTCATAAAACAGTGTGGTACTTGAAGCCATCAGTTTATGATTAACAGCACAATAAATGCTAGTCAAGCGCGTTACCCTTATGACTTGGCGCACTTGCCATATGTGGTTAATTTTTGCATGCTGTCTAGACTTTTATCTTCATTGACATGGAATTAGGAACGTTGCTGAGCCGTGCAATATCTCCTGGATGTGTCGAAAGAGGTCATTTGCTGTAAACGTGGAATATTTAATTTTAATTTCTATTAAAAGAAATAGGACTGAATTTCATTTCATTTAATATTTTGACGCTTGAAAACAAGGGTCGGTAATTTTAAAATTAAAAAGGCGTAGATTGTAACTCATATACGTTCGCAAAACACACAAACTGCAATTCATAGTACTTTAAGATGCGACCCATTGTTCTTCCTATTATGACATGTCGATCGCGCGTTTCTCCATTACAGCAATCAAGTAGGAAGAAAAAACCTATCCTCCCATTTTCAGGCCTATGACATCATAACTTTGTTCTATGCTCGACCATGCCAAACTTTATATTCATAAGACTGGTAGCAGTACTTTAATGGGCCTCATTAAAGTACACCTGTTCATTAAAGTATTGGTATTCGACCAATCAGAAGTGGCCACGTAACATTGTGAAAGCGCAGGTATCGATTATTCTCGTTTCAATCGACAACGATACTAGCGCCAGTTTAGATAAAGTCAAAATGTCTGGCACTAGTAACAGTAAAATTGAACTTACGCCCCCAGAAACTACGGCAAAAGCACTCAATTTTACCAATAACGTGTTGCCACAAAAGTCAATATAAAGTACGAGAAATTCTATTCACAATTCTCGGATTGGAGAAAATCAAAAGTTTTAAATTCGTTCTCAGAAAATTTATTGCTGGTGTATTTCGAAGAATTATCTCAAAATAGGAAATAATCGACCTTGTGGACTCACTAATCTATTTTTAAATCAACACGCAACATTAGGCACCAAATTGACTTATCTAGAAACTCAAAACTGAACAGCTTACGCAAATCAGAAGGATATAAAGGGGAAAAAATCCAAAACATTTACACCTGATGATTTGAAAACATTCATAAATGAAGCACCTGTTGTTAAATACTTCATGATGACGGTAAGCTTCTTTTCTTAATGTTAGCAATGTTTTGATGTAATACCTTTAGGTTAAACGTGTCACACGTTAAGAGTGTTTATAGGAAAGTAATCAGTATTTCTGCGCCTGCGTAGGTACTACGTATTACGTCTCACTTTAGACAAAACAATAACGCATATCACTAAAAGCAGATGTGAATATTGTCGTGACTAGCGGCGTTCGCCCACAAAGAGACAGTGCAGCGCGGAGATAAGATAGTGGAGCGCGGAGTTAAAGAGCTTGCCGAAACAGATAAAGATAGCGCGGAGATAAAAGGCTTGCCGCAACAGATAAATTTAGATAACTCAAAGGTTATAGTATCATCTTGTTCATTCTAGTAATACGAAAAGAGGTATATATAAGAAATTGCGACATGCCAGCAGGGGGGTCGAAAATCGGAACTGTTATCGTGTGCCTATTGCGTGTTTTGAAAGTGAACTCTTTGTTTGTGGTCAACTACCTTGACGTTTGTATTTGTGTATGTTACGTAATTCTGCTACTGTAAGGGTTGACCTAGGTGTGTTTCTACGGAAATTAAGAACATTTTGGAATTTCTGCAAACTGGACTTTTGATTCTACAAACCCACAAAGTCACAATACTTTGAAATGAAACCATTAATTTGAATACATGATCGAGCATAATCAGCCGTATAAAACTTGACTATAATGGTAATTAAAACGCTCGTATCATAATTATTAATCTTGCTTCTACTATTTAATTACTACCATTATAATCTCGTTGCATAATATACTATTATGTTGGTGCAAGATTAAAGTATTTATGCATATTTCTTCTTTAAGTCATGAAATTACAGTTTTACTATTTGTGCTAAATTTTCATTTTAAAAGTCGGCTGTTCTTTAGCTTTTGTTATTGTTTGGCGCTCATAGCATCAGTGCTGGGAACATGATCTTTAAACAAAAGAAACGTTACAGAAGAAAATAAAATAAATGAACGCAATAAGTCAATAAGAATGTTATAATTAAAGAGATACTTAATTATCGTATTTATTTTATTAATTTGATGTAATATGCCGTACATTCCTCCGGTAGTAGCATGTCTGCTTCACTTCGAGAGGCTCCGAGACTCCGAATGTGACTTATCTGGATATGGTTTTCCAGGGGTTTGCCTTCATTCCATAAGATGAATGGTCCCTAAATCCTACAAGCATCATTTAACCTATCTCATTCATTTTCCGATATGACAACGTTGGAGGACGTAAATTAAAAAATGCTGTAGATTGCGAAGAACTCAGTAATTTATTTAAATTATAGGTGCTGATAACATTAATTATGTCGTTTATGTTGAAAACATGAGATAGTGGAAAACTCTATGGAGAGTTTTCCTTATCTTTCATAAAGAATTTTAGGATTCAAACAATACATCAATTACTTCATTCGACACAAGACGTCTGTTCATAGATGCACCAATGGAGTTCTGTAAGTATATTTTATTCCTCTTAAAGCTGTTATATTAAATTTCTAGCTTGACTGCAACTAGTTAAAAGCTTTACTTTCAATGCCAGCAGTTTTCATTTCTAAAGTTTGTTTCCAACTGTCTGTACAATGAAGTCAGAATCAGACTGAAATTGCATATACAATGACCGCTAGAGCATTAATTGTTCAACTTCCTATGAAAGGAATTACAACTTTTGATCATAAAGCTTGTTGAATAAGTAAACTCAGCCGGATAGAAACAGCATATGTAATTCGTCTTCTACCCTTCCTTTTTTCTTATTCTTTTCCTTTTGTACCTACTTGTTCTTCCTTTTTTCCTCTATAAGTATTAGGTCTATTTCAGTGTCAACGTTTATATAATTATTGTTATCTAGGTCTTCGAATTTGGAGGCATTTGGAGGTATTAACTTCCATGGTAATGTATCACAAGTTCACTTTCATGTGGTTAAAGAATAAAAATGTTTGATGCTGCTTTTAAAACGTTATAGAAACTTTGTAGTTATCAGCTATTTATTTATTTACTTTATCCCAGCCGTTACCGGAGCAACGAGTGAATTTTGTTTACTTTGTCCCACTCGTTTCTCTAATAACTATCCCTTTAATTTAAAGCCCAGGTTTTCATATGTCGTTTCTCCATAGCAACGATGTCTATTACAAGTATCTGTAGTGTAAGTATAATTTATTTAAGGTATTGGCTTCAGAGAATGTTAAAAAGAAAAAAAAAAAAAAGAAAAAAAGAAAAAAAGAAAAAAGATACTCGCTGACGTGTTTAAAAGTTCCCAGTTTTTAAGATGAGTATGTTTTGAAACTTTAATACCAATTTTTACTTTCTCCATATTCTTCAGTACGCATTTATAATTAGAAAAATTAGTGTTGCATTCCACCCTAGCATTTGAAGTGCAAGTTTTGAACCCTCCTGAACATCTACCAAAAAGCACGTTTAGATAATGTTTCGTGATGTATCTGTCTGTCTGTCTGTCTCTCTCTGTCTCTCTGTCTCTCTCTCTGTCTCAAAAGTGTAACTAAAATGTCTATAGTAAGTTAGGGATTCCTATGACTGAAGATTTGAAATCCTGACTAATAACGCTGCTTTTTAAGATTTATGTCGTAGATATAACTTAGTGCAATTATGATACAACCCAAATTTTATCAACTTCACTTTGATAGTTTGTAAAATAGGGTCAAAGTTATTGATTCTTGGTTATGTCATCTAGAAAGTCCCTTGCGACAAAATAACTTAAATTTTGGTCTAATATTTTAAAAACAGGTTCCCAATACGTCCATTTTTTAATTTGCCCTGTGTTTCTCTGTGTTACAATAACTTTAAGCTCCAGAAATTTTTAAATCTATGAATATGGCTTTTTTGCCCAAAATTTGAAATTTTTGTGTTTTGGAGTAACGAAACTGTGCTTAAATGCATCTTACAATAAAACCCAGGGCAGTTTATATCCACTGTGTCTCTATGGACATGTGTATCAGGTTTCATTAGTCTAACACCTAAACTGCGACACAAAGAGCATCTTAAATGACGAAAAATACTGAAATTTTAAATAGGGAGTAAACAAGCATAAAGAATTGTAACTCACATTTAACACTAGCATTCACGCAATTTTCAAACTAGATTAGAGCATTTAAGAATAACTGGCGGATGCTATCTGAACATTCTTTGGATTCAGGAAGGCTTACACTATTTTACAGACTAAAAGGAGGAAAAGGTAATTTTTTGAAAATTTTTATGAAATTTTAGTCATACATATCCTTAAATACCAATTTCGATTTATCCTGTATCATACTGCACAGAATATGTATATTTCGCCAATGGGCACAATGTATGTGAAATAAAATGTTTCATGGATATGAACATTTCTGAGTCATTCTTTGTTATTTGTTTGAATTTTCTAATTCTTATATTTTTTCTCGTGGTCATGCCAAGAGCTTGGAATTTCGCACTGATCATTGAGCAACTTAAATATCAGACTCTCGTTTCACCTACTGTAATCTACAAAGAAATGTATTAAGCTGGGTTAACTCAACTAAAAGTAGTAGAGAGGTTAATCCGCCTTTGAAAGGATAGTTAGTACAAGGAGTATAGAAGGTCATGCAAAATATCAGATTTGCTTTACAACCTCGCTGTTAGCATTTATGGCTGCCTTTATTAACAACGGACTGCTGCCTCAGCTTCCTACTCACTTATCGTGATATTATCTAACAGAAGTTATTTCTGCATTACGTTGATTAATTATCCTGGATTTGAACATCGTGTTATATCAATGTTTAATATAACCCGTCTTAGACTAGTATGATTGTGTTGTAAATACCTATGGGAGGCGAGAAAGAGAGAAAGAAGGTACTTTAGGCTGCTGATTGGTGCAGGAAACTTCATGATTGTTTATTATATATCACTTTCTTTCTGGTCTCCCATATGTTTACAACAGGATCTTTCTGATTATAGGAATCCTATGGAAATGGCAACAGTAAGTAAACGCCGTGAGTGTTACACCGAAGTTGTTTAATATTTGACAGATTAAAGATTACTTCCGGCATTACACTTGAATTAAATATAAATATTAGTACGATTACTTCGCCAGGAATAATTAGGCCGCAATTAAACCACGCCTTTGTTGCATAACAGAGGTTCTAGACAGCAGTGAATGCAAAAATAACACTCTTTAAATTAAAGGGAATAGAAATGGAGTAATTATACAAGTTAATTATTTTACACCATGAAACTATCACTGAGTTATACGTGACATTACTGCCAAGAGCACTCCACATCAGAGTGTTTTCAATATTACTTGCAGCCTATATATACAACTGACAGCGCAATTAACACTGAAGTGCATACGCTCTCTCCCTCTCTCTTTTGGTGGAGGGAGGGAGGTCACACACTGGCAATAAATAATACAAGATAGCAAGCCTCTGATCGCTAAATTATATTTTGGTATTATCCTGGGCAGGATTATGAATTACAGAAACATCTAGACCTCAAATTCTTTTAGAGCTAGAATTAATGTAAACCGAACTTTAAAAAAATCCAATCTTTCATGATGTAATATTTACATGACCTTCTCTTCGTAACCTAAATGATCACAAGAATTACTATGCCTTTCGCTGTCTTCGTTTCATTTATTTATAAGCTATATTGATTTTGAAAAGGAAAGCCAAATCATATCTCATAATTTACTTTAAACATGAAAGCCATAACCTATATTGCATTTCTTTAATAAACGTTCAGTGTTTTTATTTAGCGAGTTACGTTCTATATGCTGATGAAGCAGTTTTAAATAAATGTAACAGTTTTAACGATTAATACAAATAATATATGTGCAAAATAAAAATATTCAAACTCTTCTCAGGCTATTCAATATTATAATTGACAAAAAAAAAGAAAGAAACAAAGAAAAGAAAAATAAAGAGAGAAAGAAACAGAGAAAGAAAGAAAGAATGAAAAGAAAGGAAAGAAAAGAAGGAAGGATAGAAAGAAAGAAAGAAAGAAAGAAAGAAAGAAAGAAAGAAAGAAAGAAAGAAAGAAAGAAAGAAAGAAAGAAAGAAAGAAAGAAAGAAAGAAAGAAAGAAAGAAAGAAAGAAAGAAAGAAAGAAAGAAAGAAAGAAAGAAAGAAAGAAAGAAAGAAAGAAAGAAAGAAAGAAAGAAAGAAAGAAAGAAAGAAAGAAAGAAAGAAAGAAAGAAAGAAAGAAAGAAAGAAAGAAAGAAAGAAAGAAAGAAAGAAAGAAAGAAAGAAAGAAAGAAAGAAAGAAAGAAAGAAAAAGAAAGAAAGAAAGAAAGAAAGAAAGAAAAAAAGAAAGAAAAAAAGAAAGAAAGAATGAAAGAAAAGAAAAGAAAAGCTGGCTGATTTCGTTTGGGTGACCAGCTGACGCCCTTCCATTCATTTCAGAGTCCCCAGGTTGAAGATAATTATGGCAGGAAGATCCTGGAGTTACATTGATGTTATTCTGGAATAGTTAAGGACTCCGTCTTTCCTAGTGCGCATCGTTGTCCATATATGGTCCACCTAGGAACAGCTCTTTGTGCCTACAACAAACACGTTGGAAGCACAAAGGGAATACTACAGTGTACCTGCAAGGTTATGCTCCAGTGGCTAGATAGTGACTTATCCTATCAACAGTCAGCAAACGTCATTTCTTAAGTGCTAAGTACACAAAACTTGAATCTGTCTGTACAGAAAATGGAAAAGGTGTGAAAAAGTATAGCTTTTACTTCGTAGAGTGTAGATACCTATTTAAGAGAGGGAGAGAAAATTTGTGTGCGTGCGTGCTTGTAAGGAAAGGTAGCATCATGGATATATTGGATCTTAAACGTGACTAATAAGAGTGTAGGTACAAACCGTTGCTTAATATCACCTAAGATCCTGGAGAAATAGGAGTGGAGGGAACTTTTACACATACATACATTGTAAACATTTATCTCTATGAATGTGACTCACGCCCAAAATCGCTGTGATATGGCAAATGCGGTTTTATGTTGAAAGTTCTCCACCAAAGGAGAATGACATATGGTTCCATGTGCCCACTCTTTTAAATGATGGATTGCAGAATTATTCTATTCTTTGTCGGCAAAAAACTACTGGTAACTCAACATGAATATGGATGCTCCATTGCTTACTTTTGAAGTTTATGTAATTCTTTTTTGGCGGAGATATGCGTACACCTATATAATCTTGTTAACAGAGGGTGTTACACTGACACATTATGCAGCGATAACTGCAATGTCTTGCAAATTACAGCGACTCAGCATATTACAAAGAAATTTTGTAAGCAAAATCTGATGTGTACACTCACATGAATTTTCTACTCTTTTACAAACTGTCTCTTAATCTCTATCTACCTTATGTTTATAAAATAAATATTTGCAGGAACTATCGCACTGCTAATTTTCTTCTACATGCAAAGGGAATATGGAACTGTAGTAGGCTTTAAGTGATGGTTAAATCGTTAAAGAGAACTGGTCGTTACATGATGCTTTTCATGGCCTAGGGATAAAATGAATATTGATATCCCACATGTGATAAGTATTTAAAAATTCATAAAAATAACAATAAATATACCGAAAACCGTTCATTCAAAGGACATGTATATGACATAAATGTTAGTAAGATTTTGGTTGAGCACTTACAAGTTACCAGTTATGCAAAAGTCATTCAGAATGGAGAGAAATTCTGAGGACATCCCCAGAAAATTCAAGATGTGGATACATTTCATATGCCATGAGTATATTTTAAAAGTATTGAATTTTAATGAAAACGTTAAGAGATATATTTCAGAACATCAAAAGTTTCTGAAAATGTTACATGTTATGCATAGCATGAGAGGGACGGATTTTCTTGAAAACTTGTTTACGCATCCTTAGAAAATGTATAACTTAAATACTAAGGTATTTCATTTCTGAGTTATGTTGTTTACAGGTGCACACATAAAGAGACACATACATATATACAGGCACACAGACACAAGTGCACGCACAAAGACTTTTTTTTAGATTCACGAGTTTACAAAATATCTGTTTCAAAATATTTGATATTGATATTTGGTTGGAAAGTGATGCTTCACCCAAGTACTTACATAGCAGAGAAAGTAACAAATATTACAATATTGAAATAAATCACGCTAAATAATAGCAGAGGATGCATTTGTAGTGTACGTATTTACTCCAACATTGAAATTTCTTTAACCATGAATGCACATTTAAGTACTTCAGAATACCACAAATGCAATTTGAAAATAAGGTTCGTGTACGGACGTGAGGGTGCAAGATGAAAACTTTTATCAAACTCTTCTCATTTAATTAAATATTTTAATTGGGGAAAGAAATGTTCCTTTTTATTTTCTCAAAAGCGATTAAGCATGATTCATGAAACATAATACCTATTTCTTAATCATCCTCTTGGTGAATAAAATGAACAGCTTAAAACTTCCATTGTATTTCATATAACTGCATCATGATCATTCAAAGTTTGGAACCTAGGATTTCGTCCCCATTAATTAGTACATCTCCATCTCTTTCTCGGTCTTCCTATATTTCTTTTACCTGTTGGAACGTAATCGGGCACTATACTAGGTAAACTGTCCTTGTTCATCCTCTTCGTATGTTGCCTCCATTTTTCTTTATTCTGTTTAATCCTTTCTTTAAAGTTAAACATGGTCAATCTGTCTTTATTTCTTCATTTGTTTTATTATCTAAAAGCGAGTATCCCGCCACTGATCTTAAAAATCTCATTTCTGTTGATTGAATTTTTGTTTTCTGTTTGTTGTCTAATGCCCATGTTTCTCTTGAGCACAGAATACAAGAACTGACGTGGTTTCATAGAATTTAATATGTGTTTCTCTTCTAGGCTTCCTTCTAAAGATTCTTTTTATTGGACAGCAGTTTATATAACTACGACTTCACAAATTTTTAACAGGTTCAACTACGGAAAAATAAATCATGTAAAATGTAATAAAACGTGTGATTTTCTTCAAATGATCATGTTTACATTAACAATTTACAAAATCTATTGTTACTTAGAATTTTACCAGGATTACTCCCATCACAGATTTCTTACAAATGTATTTTGGACGGGAATTATTTAATAAATTTGGCTTTAATTGAACATCTGTTAGATACTATAGGTTTTTGTACTTTTTAATTTATTTTTACTCGCAAATTTACTTTAAAATTCACACTTCCAAACAATGCAAACGCTATGGTAGGGAGGGAATAATCCTAATTAAGAAAAATACCCATCTCCACTGAGAGTCGAACCAGGGTCTTCTAGATGAGAAGTCGCTCACTATAGAAGCAATCATGAAAGTTCTGTTACCTACCCACCCAAATATATGGATCCAATAGCGATTCTGTCTATTTGCATACGCAACTGTCATTTCCATTATTATATAAATACATACGCCTTTATGTGTGAGCAATAAAAATATAAAAAAGCGTACTTTGTTTGCATGTCTGTATTTACATTAATTTTTTTCAGTAAGATAGTTCGCTGACACATGTTGAAACATTTAGGGAATAGGACACATGCTACCTTACTTTTCCGAAGCTTAATGAAAAATATTATGAAGCAAACATTTTATTAGCATGGTTTTATAAAAGTATTGTTGTTTACAATAATACAACGGGATGAATAGTTCAGAATTTGCTGTTAGCTCACCTAATTTTTTCTTTTCGCCTTTTGAAAATCTTCACCTTACATTCTGACCCAAGCAATAAATTTGTGCTTGTTCTAATTTCGCTTCTGCTGACATACAAACGCAGAACCGCCTTCACTTTAGTAGGCACAAGCCTAAGCGGTAGAGAAAGTAAAAGTAATGTCATATTTTGCGGGTATCTACATCTACTCTGGATTCCTCGTTGTTCGTGTTTCGGTTTGTAATGGAAGAAACACAACAACCGCAGCCTTGTGGCAGTTGTTTGCTCTTCTGTTTTAAGCCTAGGCTAAGAGGACCAAGAAGAGGAGGGAATTCCATCTTGTTTCCCATCAACAATGGGTTAAGAGGCAGACGACATAACCACTGTGTTTGTAGTGCTTTCTGAGAATGTCTATGAATTACAAACAAATGATCCATGTACAGGCCGGAACATCCGTAATTTCATCTCCACATGGCCCTGGGCTGCTGATGCAACAGAGAATTCCTTTGGCCTGCTTGGCATGACTGTACCGATAGCCGAAGGCCTCGAGATCATTTCGGTCAGAGAAAGAAAAAAGGGGATAATTTCTTCCTGGAATTCAGGCTCTCGAAACACACCTGAAGGGAAATCCCTTTGTGGGATAATGCGAGAGTAAACAAGAATGGAGTCTTCGAGACGTGCACAGTGACCGTTATAAAGTTGGATGTAGTAGTTACCTAATCTTCATCACAACCTTTATACAGTTGCAAGTTCTTTGATGAAGAAACGAGGGGCCATTAGGGAAATATCAAGAAGATCTGCAACAGCCATAAGTCTTACGTATAGATAAGTATCACATGATCATCTCCAGCAATTACTGTTTATTTCCAAAGCTATTCTACCAATTCACAAAAAAAAAACTTGTTTTCCTATTTTGTCCTTTTAGGGCAATGTTTCCATATTTCGGCAAAAAATGTTTTCTACTTTATTACTATTATTATTAGTATTATTATTATCATTATCATCATTATTAAATTATTCGTACCAGTATTAAATTATTGCTCGCACTTTCAGGTTACATAATTGTTTACATTTTACTTTAAACCCACAAATAACAAAGAGGTATTGTATCATTTAAGGTGTTGAAATTCAGATCTCTCTATTTTTTTTTTTTTTTTTTCAATTCCTCTTCCCCTAGAATTCTTTACAATTCAAAACGCTCCTTGAACCGCAGCAATATTTACTAGTTTAAAATCTTCAATTGTACTTCGACAAATACACATTTAAACATTTTTGCTCCGCAGTTAAAAATATTAAACAATTCAATTGATATTATTTTCCATAGCGTACACGGAAAATTAAATAATATTGACATATGTAAATATTCTTTTTCTGTTAAACGAATTAAAATTAGAAAAAGCCTGCACAATAGTTCCTTTAAGTTTGCATACTAAGCAAAAATTAAAAATTTGGGAGCGACACAAGCTATAGGATACTTCATATTACCACATCAAAAGTAATTAATTATGAATAGCAAAATTAATATATTGAGAAAGGTTTGAATATGCTCATTAAAATGTTTGTGCATATAGATTATGACCTGGATATTTCTTAAATAAATCACAACAGTTAGAAGAATACTTTTGCTGTTTTTTTAATCACAGTTGCATTACCTCAAACACAAGAAACAGTCAGCAGAAATCATAACCACGGATAATATACATTTTGAAAGCATAGAGCCAGACTGAAAAATTCAATGCCATAGCCGGGATTTGAACCACGGATCTTCTGGTGGTTCAAATCCCGGCTATGGCATTGAATATTTCAGTCTGGCTCTATGCTTCCATAGTGCGTCCTATACACGGCTAGTGTGACAGAACAATTAATTTCCATTAATATGCATTTTGGTCCACAAATTGCTATTATATAACAGATCGATAACCATTACTGTGGCAGTTACACTTTGAATAGTCTCCAAAAGGTGTCTTAGCATTTCAAGGAAGGAAAATCAAAACATTTATTTTAAATATGGTTGCAAGAATGGACGCTATGTTTTATACAGGTAAACTGTACTCTTTATGAAGCTTTACATTTTTGGTAAAGTAAGCTTGTGTTCGCCTTTCGAACATTCATTGGAATTAAATATGCCTTACTGGCTATTTACAGACAATTTAAAATGAATATTTTTATTAATTATTCAAAAATTTCAATCTCTAACACTTTAATCAACGTCAGAATGGAGTGGAAGATTTTACGAAATTTCCATTTTCCTAGAAATAACTAATTAGAGTACCATGTAAAATGACATTATTTTTTGTACTAAATTTTACTTTTATTACATGACAAATAAAATTTATAGCTTGAAAGTACCTGAAATAGTAGAAAAGGTTTTTATTTGGAATACATTTTGTTTAATGGAAATTAATTGTTCTTTCACACTAGCCGTGTGTAGGGCGCACTATGAAAGGGTAGAGCCAGACTGGAAAATTTAATGCCATAGCCGGGATTTGAACCACGGATCTTCTGGTCTCCGGCCAGCCGCTCTGACCATTGAACTACTATGACCAACATGCCGACATATCATTAAATTCTCCAACTGAGTCGTGTTTTTCCCGGTAAACCACTAGCAGTTCTCATAAACACATGAGACAATTACCTTAATGTCATGTTGGCACGTTGGTCATAGTAGCTCAAATGGTTAGAGCGGCTGGGTGGAGACCAGAAGATCCATGGTTCAAATTCCGGCTATGGCATTGAATTTCTCAGTCTGGCTCTACCCTTTCATAGTGCGTCCTACTCACGGCTAGTGTGAAAGAACAATTAATTTCCATTAGTTGTACTTAATAATATTGGTCCGAACTATAAAGTCCGGGCCTTAAAGTACTTACAGCATAGTAAGTCACCATTAAGGTAGTGTCTCATGTGTTTATGAGAACTCCTAAGTGGTTTATCGGAAAATATACGAGTCAGTTGAAGAATTTTATGTCATATCGGCACGTTGGCCATAGTAGCCCAATGGTTAGAGCGGCTGGACGGAGACCAGAAGATCCGTGATTCAAATCCCGGCTATGGCATTGAAATTTTCAATCTGGCGCTACCCTTTCAAACTTTGTTTAATTTTGTACAAACTGGTGAACTTAGAGACAGACTAGAAGGTATACATACAAAATATCCTAAATATTCGTTGTTATTTGTTTGAATGTTGCAATAATTTAGCTTTAAGTACTGCCAATCTTGTTGCTTCTCGTTAAATTATAACAGCACACACAACTAATTTTAATGCCAGACTTTATAAACATGTGACTGTCGGTTTATACATAGCCCTAAAGTAAATATAAAATAAATAAACAATTTTCATCTATTCATCCTCCAATGTGACCTACGAGGTTTAAAGTAAATAAAAAGGACAAAAAGTGAAAAAAGAAATAAAAATTGAATGAAAATAAAATATTTGAACTAATATTTACATCAGTTGGTGATAAAAAAGAGAAATTTTAAAAGAAAAGAATGACTTTTGCAAGCTATAAACATATAAATGATACGGAAAATCACAGGAATATTAAGTTATATATTTTATCTGTTACTACATGCTTCTTAGGATTAAAAAAAATGTATACACGAGAAGCTCTTCAAATTCAAGGCCACTAAAATAATCTATTTACGCGCATACGGAACAGACACCGTTTCGTCAACCGTGAACATTTCACACAAACTAAACATCTATTGTTCTCAGCTGCGCTATTACCCACGTGACTTCTAAGAAGGTTGAACAGTGTTATGTTATTTTTGTCTGGGATAGGGTGATGGTCAGTAGGGCCCGTTAAAGCTAGGTAATCGAGGCAGGTAAACGACACCCAAGGGATGCAATGTTGCCACAACTATTTTTAATGTTCCAGGCCAGATAACGTTTGGAATACAGCCACCTTTCACTGATTGTATTTGCAAATACACCTTCATAACTTTTAGAATATTTCTTAAATCTTGCTATATTTATTAATCAGATATACCAACTTCAAAATTTCCATCTTCATTACTACATTTTAAGTATTCATATGATCCTATTTTCAATAGGAATAACTTTACTTAATAGGTTTGTAAATGCATGCATAGCGTCAAATTTCAAGTGTCCTCACATAATTATATAAGTAATAGGATAGAAGCATTGCCATTACGAATATTTGGAATATTACTATATTTTAACAAATATGAATTTTAGGAAACACTATGTAAACAATCTGCTCTCCTCACGTCAGAACGAAAAATAGTTATTTTGTAAAATATTTGCGATTGTTATATTATTATTCCCTGTGTCAAATAAAAATGTGCTTGTTCTATTTCGGAGTACAAATGCATTTTCTAGAAAACAAAAGAAGGCGAAATAAGGCCTGAAGCTTTCCTGGCGACGAGTATGTTTGAGATCTTCTTGGGAAGCAAGCCAGGTGAAAAGACGATCAGAAATACACGTTTATGGAACGTGCATCTCTCCTATTATCAGGATATTTTAAGAACTATTATAACCACAAATGTACAACTGGATATAACTAAATATCAACAAAGACAAAACACTATCAATATTCGCATCACTGAACAAAGACTTATCGGTAAATTAAATGCCAGGCGCGAGTATAGAAAATTAATTCGGTCAAAGAAACGTAACTACTTAACTTGATGATCAAGCTGTATAGATCTGTGCTTCTTAAGCCGACGGATTTCCGTTTCTAAGGCCGCTTTAGAAGAGGAGCTGTCCCGCGCCGTGGCGTAGCGGGTTAAGGCAGCATGCCTTGGTCTCTGGACACGGAAAGCGTCCCGGGTTCTATTCCACCTATGGGGTGCGGATTTTAAGTCCCGGGCATAGGACCGGTGCCCACTCAACATCGTTAGGAAAGTGAGGAGCTTACACGAAAACCAACATTCCGGCTTGGGGATGCCAAGATGCTGAGCACATCTCCTCCCCGTATCGGTTGGATGATCGCCCACCTCTGCCGTGCGTAAGTGAGCGTGAGGCCGGCTGTCGAGTTGGTAGGCCTTGGCCCTCATAGTGCTGTCGTACCAGGGATTTTTATTCGAAGAGGAGCTGAACTGAAATCAAGCATCACGATTACAATAATGGCCAGAGCCTCCTTAACTTACTGGGAGCGGAGAGTTATGGAGCTTTGGCCATTTCCTCCAAGAAAGGCACGCTTAATCGAGATGCTGGATTTCAGTTCAGCTCCTCTTGGAAGCCGGACTTAAAACTAAAATCCGTCGGCTTAAGAAGCACAGATCTATACAGCTTGATCATCAAGTTAAGTAGCTACGTTTCTTTGACCGAATTAATGTTCTATACTCGCGTGATCTCCTGATCTTGCATTTAATTTACCGATGACAGTCTTTTGTTCAGTGATACGAATATTGGTAGAGTTTTGTCTTTTTTGTGCTTACAATATTTGTGCTTATAACATTTCTTAAAATATCCTGATGGTGGGAGAGATGTCCGCTCCCGAAACGTCGATTTCTAATCGTCTTTTCACCTGGCTTGTTTCCCAAGGAGATCTCGAACAAAAGAAGGCGGTGAATGAATCAAAACATAAACGGGAAAATCATATCGCTTTGTTTTAGAACATTTTACTTCCGTATATTTGTCGAAAATGAAATATATATTGTGTAAGCATTTCTTTATTAGTGGAAGGACCAAATTATTTTTCAAGTTTAGCAATTAATCTTGGAAGCGATGGAAAACTCAGAAAATAAGACGCTAAAGTTTAAAGATAAATTGGGCTATAGTTTTTTGTTTTAGTTTTGTAAGCTTTGAAAGTGCTGATTAAATCAACATGATGCATAACGATCGCTATTACATTTATTGCTTCTCAATTATTCTTTTACTTCCTATTGGAATATGATATAAGAAAAGGACTTTTACTTGGGTTAAGCTGGATTCTATAAATATTTGAGAATCGTAAATTACCTTTGTTCAACATATATTTTTGGTAATTTTCCTTGTAACGTAAAAGGATGATGGTGGTAATAATAGTAATAATAAATATATTATTAATATAATATATATAATATTCAATAACATTCAATGTCATTTGTATTTAATTCCGCAAGAAATATGGCCCATTCCTTCTTTTCCTCGGTTACATTTGCACATTTTTTAAAAAAAAATCAAAATAACGAAAGCCAGAATATTTTAACAGATAAAAACTGCTGATGCCATGCATTAAGCCGGTCATAATGCTGTGTTTTTAAAAAATTATTTCTCGCTATGCTACTACCGTAGATATCTTACTTAACGTGTAAGAACTCTTCTTTATGAATGATAACAAAGTAGTATACCTACTTCTGTGCAGACAAGAGGAAAAATACAAAGCAAATCACTGGAAAATTCTAAAGTTACATCGCAGAATGTGTGAAATTTTACATTTATAACCTATGGGATAGTAAGACTGTTTAAGTTTTTTAGCACCTTAATAAAAATATAGAAAAATAAACCAAACTAAAAATGAAACATCGTATGACAACCAACATGGTATCCAAGTTCAATGTCTTACAGGAATGTGATATAAGGTTTCCAAGAAAATAGTCTCAACCCAAACTATTATTTACAAGAAAATATGATCTGAGTGAATAATAAAAAGGCGTACATTTTTAATTTTCTGGGGAAGGCTTCTGAAGTCCTCTTCATTAGGAATGAATTTTGCATAAAAGATACATCTAATATATTATCAAAAGTTTCCTAATAAATCACAATATTTTTTCTACATCATCAGCCATTTGAAAGATATTCCATGTTACTGTTATAATTTATACTATACATATTTTGTCATAATCTCGCTATCACTCATCATGTAAGGAGTATTTGTTTTGAAACCCAACACACAGCTGCCGCTTTTGAAAATTTGGCTTTCGCTTAAAAATAAATGTATCGTGAACATATTTCTGGAAACGTTCACCTCGATTAATACATATATAATGAGTATTTGTCAGAGCACTGCTTAGAATCACATAAAACTAAGAGTAGATAGAGAAATTAGGAATGTAATAGGATAGGTTTTTATTATTTATGCACCTTTGGCCAGATTTCAGTAAAGATAGCACAAGAACAGCTTAAGATTAGTTTTTGCTGAAGCAGTAAACATTTGAGTTAAATGTGTGCTTTTTCAAAGTTTGATTTGGTGAAAATTTTAGTATTTTATCATAACTTTCTGGAACCTAATATCAGTTTCATTTAAGCAATTAAAAAAACACGTTTATCTAAATCTGTATCTTTCAATACAATATATTTTACGCAAGTAAATACCTGCCGCTCCTTTCTTGTTTAGCATTTATTTATTATCCTTTTTTGTTTTGTTTTATAATTTACGTCCAACAACGTAAGTCATATCGGACGATGAACGAAATGGGTGAAGCGATGCTCAAATGAGTCCGGTGTCCATGGAGCTTAGAGCTACCCAACATTCGTCTATCAGGATAAGGGAAACCCCCTGAAAAAGCCTTATCCAGGTAACTCACCCTAACCGAGATTCGAACTTGGGACCTGTTGAACATGAGGCAGTCACGCTACCATCTACGCTACCGAGGCGGGCTGTAGAATTGTGTGATTATTATTTTACCCAAAGTTATATTTGAAATATAATTTACAATTTATAACATGAATATTGTAAAATTACAAGACGTAAAGTTTCAGAAATATTTTGTTCAAGAAATTAAAAAAATATTGATAAGTTTTGTAATTCATCAAAATATGTGTAAGTGGTTTTGAAAAAGTGTAACCTAAGGACTGAAGCAATTATTCTAATTCATATCTTTTAAAAATAGGAGTATGTGAGGGTTATCTTGAAGGTGATTCCCACAGCTACAGTCAGAGGATTTAATTTTGAATCGAAATAAGAAAGCAGAAAATATGCCATGACCAGTTAACAATTGAGGGAGAACATAATTAGGATTAACGAATTTACATTTATGCGTATCCGTTCAAGAGGTCCTGAGTTGAATCTCGGTTAGTGTGAGTTGCCTGAATGAGGTTTTTCCAGGACTTTACTTTATCCTGAAAGACGAATGCTGGATAGCTCTAACCTCGATGGACCCCGGGCTCATTTGAGCATCATTTAACCTATTTCATTCATCGTCCGATATGACAACGTTGGAGGACGTTGGATGGCAAAATTTGTAAAAGCGTTTTGCAATGTTTACTATCCTGTACAAATGATTTGAGATTTCTTTGTTTAGGTCTTCAGAAACTTCTGATAGATGTGATTAATACTAAAATGATGTATCACTTTAACTTTGAAACTTTCAATAATAGTTCTAGTCAACTGATCCTGCTACCGATGTTAGAAAATTTATTCAAAATGTTTACTCGTAATAATAACAGTTGAAATAGCCAAGTTGAGAGAAGATTGTGTTTTGCAACCACGATCTTAGAGCTTAAATTTAGTGAAGACCGTAACAGATGGGAATTTGTAGTACTGAAGCAGTATTTGTAGTATCCTCAAACTAGAGTTGCTAAGCTGTTTCTTCATAAAAAGAAAAGAAAAAAACTCATAAAACTAAGCATGCAAAACAGAAAGCCCAGAACTGAGGAGGGAACTCGAGTATCCTCCAGGAGACTAACGTAGGTGCAAGAAGGCAGTTTAACCTTTGCTGTCTTCGGAATTGTGAAGATTTAGTAATGAGTGTACATTTGGTATATTTCCTCACTGTTCTCTATACTCCCTAAGCATAGCATATTTTATAAACTGACATCGCAACTAAGGTGTTCATAGCAGCAAATCGGAACCAGTTCCTATCACGTGATTTACTCCACGTAGGGAAGATACTCTGACGTCTCCGTTGAAGTTAAAATGAAGCAGTAATGCAGGCACATTCTTCATTACCTGGAGTAGAGTTAATTACTAGCCAATCAGAGAAATCAGAAAATATCCTCCACGTAGAGTAAATCACGTGATAGTTGCTGGCTCTGCTTTACTTCTGTTGACACGTTCGTTGCGATGTCAGTAGAATAATAAAAGGGGCTATGCAATTATATATGCCTCTGTGATACCCTACCTTATGCCGATGACAGGTGACATGTCCTCCACAAGTTCTGAAAGTACCAGAACTGTAGTTCCTGTGCCGTGTTGCTGTTGATAGGCCTGATTGAGGATTTGACCAGGTTGCTGCACCACCACGGAGACCGTGGCGGCGTTACTTACGGCTGAGGCAGGGGTGGCCACGACCGTCGTGGTTTGTCCAGTACCCGGATCCACCAAGTGAACCTCTTGGAGGGTCTCGGTAGCCGCGTTGGCCGTATCCGGCTGGCCCTGCTCTTCGTATACCACGTCGTGTTTGGAGTGATCATCGTCGTCTCCTCCTGTCACGAACTCGTCCGTGAGATGCTGTTGCTGAGGCTGCTGTACCTCTGTCTTAATGATCTGAGTCTCGAAAATTAAAGGAGCCGATTTCGATCCATCCGTGTGATCGTCAAAGTCCTTCGCCTGAGGAAGGCCGATGACGCTAACGGGAGTCATGGTTGCTAGCATTATTGGGGGGCTGGAATCTTGATTTGGAGGAGGCGTCGATGTGGGTGCGGGAGACGCCATTGGGGGTGGAGGTGATGGTGGAGTGTCCTGGGGTACCGATCCTGGATTTTCGAGGCCTCTTTTTGTCATTTTGTTTCTATAAGATATTCAAGTCTACAGAAATACTATATAATCTGCTTGCTAGGCTTTATTAGAGAGCTTGAGGACTGAAGGGTAGGCGAATACCTCAGCATCCATCATTGGACATCGTTCCGGGCCACGAAGAAGCACTGCAGGTGTCTCATTTTTCACACTGACAAGATTGAAAAGGTTTTCAGGAAGCTGAGTGGGGAAATGTATGCAGTGACAACCAGTATGGCACGTGGCTCGGTGGACCGGTTTTGTCTATGGTATAAATACAGAGTGGAACCGGAATGGGTGCCTTCTTCTGTTTAAAATAACTCCCAACTTTCCGAATGAAGTAGTAGTAAAGTAGTAAAGTATATAGTAAGGTGTGTGCGTGTGTTTATGATGAACCTGTTTCTACTGTTTCTCAAAGAGGGGGAGGAAGGGAGGGGGGAGGGCACAACGGAAGGGTACACCGTGCAACAGGTTGGGGGAAAAAAGGAGGGAGGTTCCCTTGTGTGTGGTTTTTTTCTCCCGCTAGCTTTTCTGGTTTTACTCGATAGAGGTACAGGTTGGTACAACCAGATCCCAGTAACACCGGTTTAGTTGTTTCGGTGTTAGTTCCAACAACCAGTTCCCTTCATATCCGCCGTTTCCGTCTTTAGTACAGCCGCGCACTCCGTTTTGTCAACGTCTACTTCACGCCAAAGTTCACCAAAACTGCACTATCGCGCTGTTCGTCGTCGGCAACGGCTGCAAGAGACGCAACAAGAAGTCAGTGTGACGTAGTTCTTGGATATCACCACACGCACAGTTGAACACCGCACCACAACCACCTGGAGTTTCTCACTCAACGTCTTTCTCACGTGGACTGCACTGGCACTGGAAAATTCACGCAAAACATCCCATGCAAACAAAGACGCAACTGTCAGGCATCACATGTTCGAATCCTTCGCAGTCGGCGCTTGGGATTTTTCACGATCGGAAACACAGTTTCAAGTGTCAATTTTTTGTGTCCTGGTTTTTTCTTTTTCTGCGTAACATGCATGAAAAACAAAAGAATAAGAGCGAGGCCAGGCCGGACGGTGTGTAACCACTGTTAACTATAGCTCTACTGGTTGCTGGCTTGGTTCTCGCTGCCTTCTCTTTCTTTTCTTCCTTCGTCCCTCCGTCCGTCCGTCGGTCCGAAGCCAAGCTAAGGCAGGCAGGCACGACTTCTAAAAGTTGTAATGGCGGCCGAAGAAGAAGAAGGAGGAGGAGGCGAGGCCAAGAGAACCAAAAGCCTTTACAAGCAGCAGCAGACAACCAAGAAATCCCCTCGGGGGCTCTCTCCTTCTCTTTCTCTTGGCATGTCTCTGAACCTCCTCCCTCGCCCCTTAACTGCGGCTGGGATCGCGTTACCTACCTGTCTGCTGCAGAATACCACATGCAGCACCTTCTATGCAGCATGGCTAGAGGCTCCCAGTAGATTCCCGTTGCATGCAATCCAATCGATTTTTAGACAGCCACCTAATCTATGATTCCTTTTTCTGAATTTTATGTGTTCGTTGACGTGGAGCACATGTGTCATTGTCATGCACAAAACAACCCACAAACTCACATATATGCACCTGATTTAATAATAATAATAATAATAATAATAATAATAATAATAATAATAATAATAATAATAATAATAATAATAATAATAATAATAATAATAATAATAATAATAATAATAATAATATAATGTGTGACAAAACAATATCTTTTATATAAGTATAACAAATCAAACGCTAAGAGCTCCAAATCTTATTGGAGGGGTGTCCCGCCCACCTCGCTAGCGTAGATGGTAGCGTGTTTGCCTCACGTTCAACAGGTCCAGAGTTCGAATCTCGGTCAGGGTGAGTTACCTGGACAAGGATTTTTCCGGGGTTTCTCCTTATGCTGAAAGACGAATGTCGGGTAGCTCTAAGCTCCATGGACCCCGGACACATTTGAGCATCATTTCATCCATTTCATTCGTCGTCCGATATGACTTAACGTTGGAGGACGTAAATAAAAAATAAATAAATAAAAAGGCGTCCCAAATTGTGTTACAGTATTTCCACAAGCTCCCTGTAAAGCACATTTTTCTTTAATTTACATCCTCCAATGTTAAGACATATTGGACGATTACTGAAACGGCTGAAATGATGCTCATGGGTCCGTAGATCTTAAGACTTATGACATTCGTCTTTCAAGATAAGGGAAACCCCCGGAGGAACCTTATCTAGGAAACCCACCCTGACCGAGATTCAAACTCAGAACTTCTTGAACGTGATGCAGACACGCTACTGTTGTCCAACGCAAAGAGAGCCCCCGAGAGGAATGTGCCACCCTTACACAGTGGGAAAGGACAGCGAACGCATGCTACACAAGGAGTACAACCGTTATAAAACAAACGCCCTATTCACTCAATACACTAAAACCGAGAAGATTTATTCACAAAAGTAGAAAACATCAGAATGTTTTCGAATGGTCTGTAACTGAACTGACCTTATTGTTATAAGCATGTGTTGGAACCTTCTCCAAACCTCGTGCGTCTCATTCCCCTGGGACTTTCTTTGCTGTGGCAAAGAGTACCCTTTACGCTACTGCGGGCTCGTAGGGCACAGCGAGTTTTGAACAGAACCACTATACCTTCCTTTTATATCTTAGTTCCTATTACAAACTAAATAATTTTTATTAAAAGAACTTTTTCTCATAAAAATTACTGTATTCTTTGAGCTGCGTATACATCAGTACAAAAGAAACATGAATGAATAAGTAAGCCTCTAAACACAGATGATTATTTTGAATTGTGCTCAAAGTACCCTTCATTAACACCTAAACACCAGATGATTCTTTTGGAAAGTTTTTCATAACTTTCACAACAAACATTTTTTTTAATTTACGTCCTCAAACGTTAAGATATATTGGACAACGAATGAAATGATGCTCAAATTAGCCCAGGATCCATGATATTTGTCATTCAGAATAAGGGAATACCCCAGAAAAGCCTTATCTAAATAAGTCACCATTATTGAAATTCAAGCTCGGAAATTCTTAACGTTAGGCAGACACAGAGACGGGCAATAACATACTGGGGGGCTAAGTGCGACAAGCTTCACATATTCTGAATTTCATATTCCTTTTGGCTATTGGTGCTTTAACAATGCCTTTATGCTTTATTTATCTAAACAAAAGCAGTCCAAGGGCATTATGAATACGGAGGCCTTATAATGGGAACGGCACATCCAATCCACCAATTAGCAAATTCCTGCATTAACAGATGACGAATGTATATTGCAAAATGTAGGGTTGTACCATCCTGCTCTTACTACATTTCTTTTCACAAAATGTAAAGTTTTTTCCCCCCTCCAGAAAAGAGGTAATTTATGACTGAAAATTGGCAATATGCCTTCACTTCTATTTCTACATGAGAAACTGCCGTTTTCTGAACGTTGAATAACTATAGCAAATAATTAGCATGGCCAACTACATCAGTATTGTACTTTGAGAGTTCAGGTGACTTTGAAACCACAATACCTGTATCCCTTCATTTAGTATTTCATTTCCTTTCAGAGTTATTGAGGTGTATTAACTACAGTGAAACCATCCTATAACATAACAAAATAATTCATTTTAGAAAAAATGAAATGTTAAAAAAAAAAAAACAACAACAACATTGCTTAGTTATTGAGGGGAAGCAAAATATAAAAGAAAAGTCTAGATAATTGTTCATTTGAAAATCGAGGAATATGTTATTTGCTAAAGAAGCTCTCAATAGCCAGGTGTGACGGTGTTCCGAAATTTGGTCCCACAGTTCTTTTATATGCCAGTACGTCTGCTGACACTGTCGCACCCAGGAATACACATAGACACATCCATGGTAGCATCACCATAGGCCTCACTCAACTAGCGATGAATTTCAATATGTGTCACACCACAGAAATGAGAAAACGAATGATTACACGCTGTTCTTGCAATGAAAACGTCGACATTTTAAGTATCAAAAACAGTCCTAACTCTTGTCGATACAACTAAAGTTCTATGCACTGCAGTACTGCCATTTCTGTCACTCGTTGACAAAGAGTCCACGTGTATTTATAAAAACAATCAGAAGTTCCTATCCTGTCCCAGTCCTGAAGAAGAAATAGGGGTTTTATAACTTGAACGCACCTACTATAAGTGAAACCTCTGAAGAATGGGAGCTCCTTATTCAAATTCGCGCAATCGAGGTTCAAACTTGGACTTTCTGAATATTAAGCTCTGAAGGTGGGCAACAATTGCGCTGACAGCCAAAATATATTACGTTTTATTTTTTTGTTCTTCGGATGAATATAAGAACTACTGTGAGTCAGTAGAACAAACTTCCCAAAGTTTTCCTTCCCCCTTCCAACAAGGTAAACAGACTCCGCTACAGTTGCTCCTAAAATAAACATTTACGTTTTACCTCTTCGTTTCAGTCCCAGAGTTTATGGAGGTGATACTTTCACTGATAAAGTAGTTCAGAGATTCTTATTTATGGAAAAGGATAGAATATTTGAAGAATTGCCTTTCGTTGAAGCTGAAGAAAGCGCGAAATGCAATAAGCTCTAAAAGCTTCGGAATTTTATGATTGTTAAAAAGTAAATTAAGACGTGATAGATTTCATTACCAATGGGGTTAGCCGGACCAATAGAGGGAACTTCGATATTAGATGTTATCAGTGCACCAGATAGTGCAGTATTATATTACTATTATAAATATTAATCCACGAAATACCTTGCAGTATCTCTAACCTGCAGTATTATATAGTGACAAGTTTCGTTATTTTCTGCCCAAGGAATTTTCGGAAAAAGTATTCTGATAGGTGTCAGCACAGTAGTATCGCAATTCTTGACCAAATTATTTCGGTGAAATGCCGCGTTTGTTCACACTTTTGAACAATCTATACCTAATAAATGTAATTACACATAGTAAATGCATTGTTAAATACAAACTCCGCTGTTGTTCATATTGATGAATACTGTTGCATTTTTTTTTTTTATCTTTTGGTATGTGCTGCCAATTTTTCACCTCTTTATCTACAATGTCGTTGTTATAACTGTGCTTAGTTTTCAGATAACGATTATATTGGGTTTGACTCAATGTTACTTCAGCCAACTTTACACCCTGAGAGGATATGATGTTCAACCAGTAGAATATACTCTGAACAGCGTTTACGAATTGCCCAGCCCACACATTTGATTGAGGTGTTCGATGAAACCAAACTACTGAACCAAAGACCAATTCTTGAATCAGATGTAATCATCTCATCCAGATGTCAGTTTGAAGTATTTCAAAAGGTATCCACCTTAGCTACAGAAAGAATATTCCAACAGAATGGGTTGCAGTTCAACTGAACTTTTATCTCCCCTGTTTCTGCAATATGTCAGGAAACTCCCCATTTTCAATCCTCATTGCTAAAGTAATGCATTTTTTAAATACTTGAAAGTTCCATCCCTCATCTTCTCTGCCTTGTGATAGCGGATGCCACTTAAAAGACGTTCCAGCCCGGCGAGGACTTTTACTCGAACACTTGGAGGAATTAAAGCTCTGCAAGAAATCTTCACTATGGCCAAGAATTCTTGGTGAATTTATGAATGACAAAGCATTTTTTTCTACCAGAAGTTCTAAGAAGTCTTAACATTACTCGTCTCGAGAGACAACGCTACCTTCTAAATCTCCCCAAGGGCAATGTCCCTAGCACATTGCAAAGCAAAATAAGGAAAACTTGGAATGTTGAGTCATAAGAAATCACAGGACGCACACCTTCTCATTATGCCGCATTTCCACAAAAAGTTATCCACTCATATATATTTGCAATGACACGGCAGTGAGTTGTTTACTTATGATTCAGCAACACAAATTAAGCATATGGCAGTAGACTGTAATTAAACTGGTGTATACGTTATACCAAAACAATCTTACATACATCTAAGTACACGGTGTGTAGAATATAGAGCATTACTAGTCAATGCAGTAGACATGGAGGTAGCGACAAACAAGCAGGAGGCTCTTAGGAGTTGCTACCTTACAGAACTCATAGCAGCAACTCCCTGCACTAGCCACAGCCCTTTAGGGATGGCTTAGTTATTTATTTACTTATTTATTTATACATTATACCGAGTTAATCACCTAAAAACATTACCATGACTTGCAATTATTAAGCGAGAGATGCTACTGGCACTCATATTCTTGAAAATGAATTTCAAATTTGAAGTAATCTTTACAAATATTTCAACTATATGGAAATTAATTGTTTTTTCACACTAGCCGTGTGTAGGACGCACTATGAGAGGGTAGAGCCAGACTGAAAAATTCACTGCCATAGCCGGGATTTGACCACGGATCTTCTGGTCTCCGCCCAAACGCTCTAACCATTGACCTATTATGGCCAACGTGCCGACATGACATTAAATTCTCCAACTGACTCGTGTCATGTTGGCACGTTGCCCATAGTAGTTGGCCATAGAAGATCCATGGCTCAAATCCCGACTATGGCATTGCATTTTTCAGTCTTTCATAGTGCGTCCTACACACGGCTAGTGTGAAAGAACAATTCATTTCCATTAATTGCAGTTAATAGTGGTCCGAACTATAAAGCCTGGGTCTTAAAGTACTTACAGCATAGTAAGTCACCATTAAGGTAGTTGTCTCATATGTTTATGAGATATCTTAGTGGTTTACCGGGAGAAACACGAGTCAGTTGGACAATTTAATGTCATATCGGCACGTTGGCCATAGTAGCTTAACGGTTTAGAGCGGCTGGACGGAGAAAGAAGACCCGTGGTTTAAATCCCGGCGGTGGCATTGAATTTTTCAGTCTGGCTCTACCCTTTCATTTCAACTATAAGTAGAAAGGTCTTTTCTTTCTTTTTTTTTTCGTAAAAGGTTAATTTTCGAATCCTTAATGCTCATTGGCCTAAAAAGAAAGAGATATATCATGTCCACACGACTTTCACTGGTTCTTACCTTAAACTATTCTTATCTAAGTTTATTATTATTATTATTATTATTATTATTATTATTATTATTATTATTATTATTATTATTATTATTATTATTATTATTATTATTATTATTATTATTATTATTATTATTATTATTATTATTATTATTATTATTATTATTATTATTATTATTATTATTATTATTATTATTATTATTATTATTATTATTATTATTATTATTATTATTATTATTATTATTATTATTATTATTATTATTAAATTGTTATCGAAAATATACTTTAAATTCAGGTTTACTTTTTGTAATTGGTTTACAGTAGGGTACAGAAAGTCTGATTCAGTAGACTGTTTAATTTAAATGACCGAGAGAGAGAATGTTGCCAAAATGGAAAAGGATATATTTTAAAATTCGAAACAATAACAAGGAATGTAAGAGTTGAAGCTTTCGCGGCGAGCGTTATGGATTATGGCTTCACGGGAAGCCATAATCAATAACAAGGAATATCTCGGAAACTTTTAGACCACTTTCTTTATATATCTACATAAATTCTAAGCTTTAACGAGATTTTGTATCTTACAGTAAAATATTTTTTATCTCCTAATCCAAGTCGTTTAGAATTAGGAAGACTTCATAAAATTCAAGATACAAGTTTTATCTGCGAAAATAACATTTTAAATGTACATTATTTTAATCAGAATAAGCACTATTAAAGATAAAATATAAGAAACCTTTCCATGTAAAGTGGTAAATCGGTAGGGATGTTTTATTAAACATTCTTGTATTCCATAAATGGAAGATACTACACTTCAAATATGAAGTTCGGTATTTAAAAAGGTTTCCTCTTTGAGTTATGTTATTTACAAACACATCACATTTTTAAAAAGACTCTTTTTAAATTAAGTAAATCTCAAAATGTGCCCCTCCGGTATAATGTCTATACCGAAATTCCTGAGGAAATATAATACTTTCTATACTTGTAGGAATAAGTAGTGGAGAGAGTAATATTAATAAAATGAATACGATTAGAATGTCCTTTTATTCTTCTTTCTTTCCTTTCCATGATTCCGTTCCATTTGGTTACTCATTTGAAACTTTTAAGTTATGGTTGTCCTTTTCGTTCAGCTATTGTGCAAAGCTATAGTGTCACTTAAATAAAGATATAAAACGTAGTCTTTTTATATCTTGAAGTAATTTACTTATATTATCAGACCACGCCCTTTCCACATTTGGATAAAGTCCAAACTGAAAAAAAAATTCCCTAAGTGTTGATTTCTGAGAAAGGCCTTATTGATTGGCATTGAAATAACATTGTTTAGAGTGTTTTCCTGACAAATGAAATGCTCATTTTGAATTTTCCAGTAATAGCCGCTGAAGTGGCTTTTACTGTGAATCATTTTCGCAAAACTAGTGAACTGTAAGAGATAGACAAAAATTCATATCTTGTTAAAGAACACCTTTATGCCAAATGACCTTTTGAGGAGCTAACAAATTTTGATAGATTCCTTTTTATTGTTTTAAATTTTCAAATAAACTTTTCTCAAAAGGGAAGTAATTTATCTCTTAGCTATAGGGGAAGGTTGTGCAGCATCGGCAGGGTTAAGTTTTTTGACTTTACTCTGTAACCGTGAAATGTAATAATTTTTATTTTTTTTTTTTATTTTTTTTTTAGTTATAGTAGATACTTTATTCTATCGAAAGTAAAACAGTTAGAATTATAAGGCTTGTAGAAAATGTCTTGCAGTATCGGCCACCGTCTTTCCTGTTACAATATAAATTGTCAGTGACACATTACACTGCCACATATAGAACAGTAGTAGAATATAAAAGCATGGGAACTTATTGTCACTATTTCTGCTCAGTTCACAAATGTTTAGCTCACTGGTTAACAGAGATCGCAAATATAGCGCTGCTATAGGTCTCAGAATATCTTCCGTGCGCTAAGAGCTACACTAACCACCATCAAGCACTCAGAGCAGACAAAGAACTGAAGAGAGGAAGAAGATATCCGACTATAGCGCACGTGGATGTACAAGCTTGCTACTGCTTACTGGAAACTTCTGTCACATTGAGGCGAAAAGGGAAATCACAGTAGTAGCCGGTACTGCACGCCGGCCGATACTGTACGACTCTCCCCTATGTAATTTTAAAGCACGACATAGCTACTAGCTTTCGAAATTAATTCATGCTGTTCATAAAGACACACAGACACATAGACCGCTTTGAAAATATTTTATTTAGGAAGTTTGTGCTGCTAGATAGATGACTGGACCATGCACACACTCATTCTTTGTTTATATGGCATTAGGATATAGCCTTAAAGTTAATTAAAACATAAACAAATAAAATAAAGAGACAGAATAGGTGTGGAGCGGACTAGATCATGCTACGGAGGGGATTCGGCACGGAGGTCCAAACTTGGTCTATTGTACCTATGCCCTCAAGTGGAGCACCCATGGGAGGAAGGATGAGGTGAGAGGAGATAGAGGGTGGCTGTCCCAAAGAGCCATGATAATGCAGAGGGCAGGATCCCTATACCTTACCAGTTGGAAATTCCCGGCAGGATAGAACAACTGGCATCCCATACTAAAGTGGTCCGGAAACAGAAACGGCCCCACCTCACCGGGTTCGAAGACCGGAGACTGTCCTAATGGAGGAGGATGTCTTTACTCAGAGCATATCATCCTGCCATGGACTGCCGAGACAACCACCGACACTTCTTACTCTGAAAGAGATCACCAGATGAGAGATGATATGAAATGACAATGGAGGTGATATGAGGGACATGAAATTCGATCGATGTAATTAACATACGTAGCATTCTCCTGGCGCGCTGATAAAATCCTCGGAAAAAGCGGTTCAGGCAGATCGGCCTCGGGAATCGAACACGTATCTCCCGAAGGCGGGCCACAGACGAAACTGCCTGAGCCATCCCGCTCAGTATGTCACTTAGTACGAAGAATTTACAGATTAAATAGAAAAATATGGATTAAAATATTGAATCTAACAATTAATGTTAGTTTCCATTGGAAAGAAGTAAAATGAACAAGCAATTTTTGCTGCAGTTTATATAACCGTGTGTTTTGAATTTTTCATTCTTAAAGATATTAATAACATCCTCTGCATCTTCCAGATTTTGACATGTGATCTAATTGTTGCAAACATACAATATAATCATATTTCATAGTTTAAGGAAATATTCATTTCTTCCACACTAGCCACGTGTAGGCTAAGGTTTGAATGAGTAGAGCTAGACTGAAAAATTCAATGCCATAGCCGGGATTTGAATTTTTCAGTCTATCTAAACATTCGAACCTTAGTTTACACGCGGCTAGTATGGAGAATTTACCTGAATTACATAGTGGTTTCACTATGAAACCTGGGACTTAAGTACTTACAGCATAGTAAGTCGCCTGCCCGCCTCAGTAGCGTAGATGGTAGCATGTGTGCTTCACGTTCAAGAGGTCCGGAGTTGTTGTTGTTTTCAAATGCTAGGCTTTGGCAATGAAGCCAAAAGCTCTCTTGCTCTCCAATATTTCTGTGTAGTGGGTCCGGCAGGTAGGGCTTCACAGGTTTAAAGATGTTCTTCAGTCATTTCCTCTTCTTTGTTGCACAGAGGACAATTTCGACTTGTATAAATTCCTATTCTTATTAAGTGTTTGGCCAAATATTCATGTTCCGTAAGTAATCTAAATTTGCTACTGCAGATTTACGTGGGATTTCTGGAATAATTTCTGGATTTTTAATTAAAAGTTCCATTTTTTATCCTTGGCTTTGTTAGATATTGATTGGATTTGTTTGTTTTTATATTTGCTTTTGATTAATCTTTTTATGGATGTAAAGGGTAAGTTTTTACTTTTGTTCTGGATTAAATTTGCACCTTAGAGGTCCGTAGTTCGAAACTCGATCAAGGTGAGTTACCTGGATAAGGCTCTTTTTCAGGTTTTTCCCTTATTCTTAAATTACAAATGTCGGGTAGCTCTAAGCTCCATGGACCCTGGATTCATTTGAGCATCATTTCACGCATTTCATTCACCGTCCGATATGACAATGTTGGAAGACATAAATTACAGAAAAAAAATAGTAGGTCGCCACGAAAGGTGCGTGTTTAATAGCTTATGTGAACCCCTAGTGGTCTACTGGGAAACATACGAGTTAGTTGGAGAATTTAATGTCATGTCGACATGTTGGCCATAGTAGCTCAGTGGTTTAGAGCAACCGGACGGAGAGCGGGAGATCCGTGGTTCAAATCCCGACTATGGCATTGAATTTTTCAGTCTTGCTCTACTCATTCAATTCATAGTTTAAATTTAGCGTTTAACTCTTAGTGTCCTTATATCCATTTATTTTCTAACATTTATTTTCTTGCTTTCAGCCAAGCATCCTTATCTCCCTTAATTCTTTACTTCTTGACTGACTTAGTCACCAGTTTGTATAGATTAGCGGGATATTGCTTTTGAATAGCTGACAGTGATAAATTTTATTTTCACGAAAGCATTTCTATTCTTTATTATCGTCCAAAAAATATATAATGCAAATCGTTAAGCATTTGCAGAAACACAAAAGTGAAAATACCAGATGATCCTCCCTCAGCAAAGTAGAAATACACCTGTTGCGGAACAAGTGCATAAAAACATTTTGAGAAAGTAAACATTCCATCTTTTTGATGTTAATTTCTTAATCTAACGTTATTATTGCAGTTATTGCTGAAGTATCCACACACTATACTGCTATTGAACTCCTTGGGTACTTATTGAGCATTCACCTTCAGCTTTGTCGTGCACAAAAAGGTCCGGAAAACCACACGCAGCCAGCTTATCCTAACTAGGAATCGAAAACCGGTCTCTCCGTTTGACTAGCTGTCACGGCGAAGGACAATTCAACACTTTTGCAATCATAACCGTACATTATGTCAGACTTCCGATATTATTGTGGCCCCCTGAACGAAGACTTTTCTCGGTCATTTTGGTTTAAAGCCATGACATATTGACCCCTAAAATACAGTTTCCTTGTGTGCTGTAGTTTCATTTTCAATACAGAACTGGCGTGGGAATAGAAAAGTTGAATTCTTCCAGAGCTTTGTAGGGTGAGTCACAGCAAGCACCGTAAAACATATCTACGTCTATTCACAATTCTCCACAGAACATGTCACGGAATCAGAACATAAACTGAGACGAATCGCTGGCAGCATAACCGATGCCATTTGCTATAAAACCATATTCCTGACATAATAATCCAAATTGGCTGCAAGAGGCGAGTATGAGGATTTCACTTCCCTTTGTTTATAACTAGTAAAGTGCAGTCATTCAAAACGACCACCCAAAGAGAAAAATATCACAAATATTTTTTCCCATTTAACTCCTCGTCTATACATCTTGCCGTTCATATACTTTACTTTTCATCTCCTCTCATTTGGGGTCCCAAAATCGTTCAAGGGATCTTGAGTTCGAATCTCGGTCAGGGCGAGTTACCTGGATAAGGATTTTTCCAGGGTTTTCCCTTCACCTGAAAGACGAATGTCGGGTAACTCTAAGCTCTACGGACCCTGAGCATCAATTCATCCATTCCATTCATCGTCTGATATGACTTAAAGTTGGAGGACGGAAATAACAAATAGCAACAAAATCGTTAACAACTTAAAGAACAAAGGAAATACACAATTTCCAATATTATATTACTTAAACGATTTTCAACTTATGCTCAACGTACTTCCCATCTCCTTCAATACAACTTTTGTAAAATTGTTTATATTATTACAGAAAATACAATATAATACTAAAGTAATATTTATATCCCTTTCTCGTCAATGCTGACGTTAGGAGGCGCTTGGGTTTCCTCAGAGCGAGGGAGCCGAAACATCTTACCTGAGATGAAATCAGGGTTAAGGGGTCGACCCAACGCCTGTGATGAATGACTGATGGAGCAATTGGTGGAATGATGGTGGGGTAAACCGGAGGATCCGGAGGAAACCCACCCCAGCGCCAGGTTGTCCACCAAAAATTCCACTTTGCGGTAGACTGGGATCGACCACGGGCCGCCTAGGTAAGAGCCAAGCGGTCTAACCTCTCAGCCATGGCACGGCCTCTAAAGTAATATTAAAATAAAAAATATTTATTAAACAGTTAATTTATACAAATTTTTATTATCATTTAGCATTTCACATTATTTTCGATAGTTCTCAGTTATTCTAAATTTTCAGGTCTTTGTAAAATGTAAGTATTATTTTTAATGTTCTTCACAGTGAAAAGCTTTCATTGTAATAGATTAGGATTAAGATTACTACCCAGGGGGATTCAGCCCTGCGACCAGTCTTGATCTATTGTACCTATGCCCCCAAGTGGGGCATTCCGTGAGGAAGGTTGAGGCGAGAGGAGACAAGAGTGGCCGTCCAAAGGAGTCACGGCAGTGCAGAGGGCAGGGTCACTACATTTCACTTAGAAGGAAACCTCCTCAGTAGGTCAAAACAACGAACACTCCCCTACTGTGGTTCGGAAGCGGTCCTAGCAGTAGGTTCGGAGACCGGTAACCGACCAATCGGAGAAGGAATTAGTTTACTCAGTGCATATCATCCTGCCATGCACAGCCGACACTTCTTATCTTGAAAGAGACCGCTTGGTGAGATGAGATGGTGCGGCAAACCCGCATACCGGTGTTAAATTGGAGCTATGAGTTCTTTTATCCTCAGGTGAATTGTTGTATGAAATGGATTTTGGTGGTTGTTTGCTACTCAGTCGTATTAATAACACTTGTTTGTTGCAAAATAATGTGGTTTAATTCCTACTAAGTATGCTTATCGACTTGGATCAGTGACCACCAGTTAGTAAAATTCTAACATAAATTCAATTTTACTTGAAACCCTGTATTACTTGTTTAAAGTTACTTCCGCGCAGTTTCTATTTCTTCTTTATACGGCGACTACTTTGCTCTAATAAACTTCTAATGCTGCTTCCACTTACGGTTCTTAACTTCCCTACAGTTCAGACTTATAATTCTTCGCTTCTCTTCTAAACGCGCATGAATGCGTCCTTCCTGTCGTAGTATCACGTTTTAAGTAAATTTTTCTTACTTTACGTTTCAGTTTCGAACCTTATTCTGACACCCTCTATAACTTTATCACATGACCAAACTAGCTCACACTTCTCAAATGTTACATTATTATTGGTTTCTCATTTATTTCGAATTTTCGCATTGGTTTGCAAAGCTCATCTAACTCATTGACGTTCAGCACACCCTGAGTTGGGAACGCCTACCCTGTGTTGTTTGTAACGGTATACATCGTTATCAAATCAGCGAAGTAAATCCCTTTAGCGTTCATGCTGAACTACATTTGAAACCGTTTTTGTCCCAACACATTCTTGCTGAAAGTATTCTATAGTTCTCAGACATTGAACTTTTCCTAGCACAAAGAAGGTAACGGTCCTTCCTTTCTATCTCTCCGAGGTGTGCAGATTTTTACAAGTATATTTTCTCTTCCTTGCCTGGATGCTAGTATGTATGCTATATTAAATTATATTCTTCCCTTCTTATTCTTTAAGTTAACTGCTATTTTAATCACTACTCTATCCATTCTAATTTCATATTATTATAACAAGAATTTTATATTAGTTTAGCAAAGCATTTTTATTAAGTTATCTTCTTTTTTAATTATCTGATTTCGATTAATTTGCCGCCTCCTAATCACTGCCTGATACTGCGGTTACAATGGAAATGGTAAATGGATATGAAATGGAGGGACAGGATACTTGGAGGATATACAGTGACTGTCATAATTTTTCGGACGAGGTGGTCTGTACATGTAACATGCCTGGTTTTAAGGAAAAGTGGATAAACAATTCAAAATTGCTAAACTCTTAATTCTATGCACTTCATAGGCACCGCAGTAATGCAGTTGTGACTCGTAAATTATTTTAAAAATACACAGCACCTGTTACTTGGTTGAGATACAAACATTTGCTCGCCTATATTTTTCGGACAAAAGATGGTTGGCAACTCAAAGCATGCTTTGCACTTTTTATGTGCTGTGAGGGGAAGTCCCAATCAGAGCCTACTGTCGCACAAAGCAGACGCAAACATTCAGGAGTGAAATGGGGCGTAGAGGAAAGAACAGTACATTTGAGAAATTGCAATTAGTAATATTCCATCATGAAACGAGAAACACATGTCGACAAAAAGGAGATTTGTTGTTAGGATTGAAAATTTGCACAGACAGGTCGCCCAAAGATACATAAAAAGAGAGAAGAGAGGACAGTAATAAGCAAAGTCGTTCTGCAACTGCTATTGACACTGAGGCTGCGAATGCATTTGGAAAGAGGGTCAGCGCAAGCACAAATCGAAGGGTGATATACAGAGAACATTATCATAAACGAACTGCGAGATAAAAGCCACATGTCAACAAAATTAATAGAATCAAACGGCAAAGATTGCTAGGGAGCACCTCAGCAAATGTATGGACTAGTGGAAAACGGTAATTATCTGCGACGAGTCAAAGTCCAAACATTCTGGTTCAGAAGGGCGAATTATAATTTGGATACAGCCCAAACTGCCCAAATATGCAGGCAGACAGTAAAACATGTTATGATTTGGGGCTGTTTATGTCAGCTGAAAGAGTAGGTGAGGTAGATTTTATAGATGGACACAAATGATAAAAATATAACAAAAGTATTAGACAGAGAGTATGAAGAAAGGACATTAGATATGATAACATTTAAGAATTGCAGGAGGCCATAAAAAAAATATGAGAAACACAAAGTCGCCTGATATAGATAATATTCCCATAGAAGTATTAAATTGGAGGATTAATATTACAGTTCCGCATACTACATTTACTAAATATATGTTGAAGAATAACGAAGATTCTAAAGAATGGGAAATAGCTAAAGTTATATCTATCTTTAAAAAGGTCAAAGAAATGAATGCAAAAGTTATATAGGTATACACCTTTTAAATATATAAAATATATACTCGAATTATAACAACTAGGGTGAAAATAATAGCTGAAACACATATTAGTGAAGAAAAACATGGATTTAGAACAGCAGAGCATGCATAGATAATGTCTTTACAATAAAACAAATATTAGAAAAACGAAGAGAATTTAATCTTGAAATCCATCTAGCATTTATGCATCTAGAAAAAGCATTCGACAGAGTTAACCGGTTATTGTTATGGGATATAATATTGTAAAAAAAGGGATACCCACTACACTTAGTTAAAATTATTCAAAGCTTATACAGAAATACGAAATCGGTAATGGAAATGGAAGGATAAATAACAAATGAATTTGAAATAAACAAAGGATTGAAACAAGGATGTAGTCTATCTCCAATTCTTTTTAATATATATGAAATTATAATAGAATCGAAAAAAGTATTGCATGAGGGATTAGGTTAGGACAAAGAAGAGCAATAAACGCGCTTCTATTTGCAGATGATATAGTTTTAATCTTTGACAAGGAAAATAGACTACAGAAAGGAATATACCAACGTAAACCAAATTTGTAAAAAATATGATATGACAATCTCAAAGACAAAAAACAAAAGTAATGGCATTCTAGGGAGAATACCCAATAAGGACCAAAATTGTAGTAGAGGAAACTATAATGGAACAAGTATCGCACTTTCAATACCTTGGCTGTGACATAACCTATGAATCGGAAAATCAAGATATAAGGAATAAAATAGGAATAAGAAAGGAAAGAAACTCAAATAAGATTGTACAAAGTGATGACAATCCCAATACTAAACTATGGAAGTGAGGCATGGATAATAAGGGAAAAGGAGAAGAGTAAAATAGAAGCTGATGAAATGAGATTCTTACGATCAATCAAAGGATGTACAAGAGAAGATCATATTAGGAATGAAATTATTAGAAAAGAATTAGAAGTACAACCGTTATTAGAAGAAATCCAAAGATACAGAAACAAATAGGTCAGAACACCTTAATCACATGCCAAGAGAAAGAATACCAAAACGAGCCTTCAATTATAAACAAGAAGACGAAGATCAATAGGACGCCCCCCCTAAAGAGATGGCTTCAGGAAATGTGAGACCAGAACAGGCTTAAGCCTAACCCGTGAAGGAAGAAGAAGAAGAAGAAGAAGAAGAAGAAGAAGAAGAAGAAGAAGAAGAAGAAGAAGAAGAAGAAGAAGAAGAAGAAGAAGAAGAAGAAGAAGAAGAAGAAGAAGAAGAGAAGAAGAAGAAGAAGAAGAAGAAGAAGAAGAAGAAGAAGAAGAAGAAGAAGAAGAAGAAGAAGAAGAAGAAGAAGAAGAAGAAGAAGAAGAAGAAGAAGAAGAAGAAGAAGAAGAAGAAGAAGAAGAAGAAGAGAAAGAAGAAGAAGAAGAAGAAGAAGAAGAAGAAGAAGAAGAAGAAGAAGGAAGAAGAAGAAGAAGAAGAAGAAGAAGAAGAAGAAGAAGAAGAAGAAGAAGAAGAAGAGAAGAAGAAGAAGAAGAAGAAGAAGAAGAAGAAGAGAAGAGAAGAAGAAGAAGAAGAAGAAGAAGAAGAAGAAGAAGAAGAAGAAGAAGAAGAAGAAGAAGAAGAGAAGAAGAAGAAAGAAGAAGAAGAAGAAGAAGAAGAAGGAAGGACACATGAAGCAGCTCAGTATTTTTACATTTTATAAGATAATCTGAAGAAAAGTGCACAAAATATGGGAATAGGAGACTATTAAATTTTATCAGGACAATGATTCAAAACATATGTCCCATAATATATGGCTATGGAAGTTTTACAACTGATTTGAAGTTTTGAATCTTCCCCCACAGAGTCCCGACATCAATCCGATTGACAATCTATGGGATATACTGGAAAAGAACGTACGAAAACTTCCCATAAATTCTAATGCTGATGTGAGGAGGCGACTGCAAGAGGAATGGAACAAACTACTACTAGCAAACTAGTGTAGAACATACCGAGAGGGCTGACCGAAGTGCTACGGAGGAAGGAAAGAATTACCAAGTATTAGGTCTCCAGTCTTTCTATTTGTTTTGTACTTATATTTTTTCCGAATAATTTTGAATAGGAAATTTTGTAATTCTATAATTACATTCATAAGCTTTATATTTTTTGCTTCTTGAAATGAAATGAAACATTATTTTTGTTACCGGTATATGTAACTGTACAATCTGGAGTGAACAAAATGGAATAAAATAGGTTTGTTGTAAATCTTTTTGTTGCTCAACGCATAATAGCTATACTTGTGTATTGTGATAGATTATATTATCTTGAAATACAATCAGACTCCATTCATCAAGATTTAAGTCAAAATATTCCTTGCCAATAACTGTAATATGGGCGGAGCCCAACCTTGTTATCCAATGAAGATTTACAACTCTGAAACAAGCTATCATTTTTGCCACTTTGGAAAAACTATTTATTTCAACGTAGTTTTCTTTCTTTCACTTGGTCAAGAAATTTTGTCACCTGATAAATTACTGCCTAGAAATTATATGAAATTAAACATTGTGGGCTTGCTTCCCTAGCAACCTCGATTACTCGCAACCATGGATTGCTTAATGTCAGTGCAATATGTATATTGGGAGGAATATATTTGAGGAATAATTTAATAAAATTCTCGCCGTCTGACAATAAAAACCTATTTTATTCTCTGTGGTCCAGTGCTAACATACTACCTTCTAGTTCTTGAGATCTTGGATTCAAAGCCAGGGAGAGTCGTGGATTACAGCATGGCTTCCTCCGGAAGGGAAATAAAACAGGTGGTACCCTGTTACATATTCACTGCACGTAACGGAACTTAAGTTTGAGAATGAGGCCTCTATACAAATTAAGCGGTCTTTCACGCCTAATCTAGAACTCTACGCTGAGAACCACAGAAGTTTAAAAAGGAATAATGAGACTCTATTTCTTAGTCACATGATACTGTTATTTATAATAATGCCGTAAAGTTTCTTAGAAGTCGTAGATATCTAGCAAGGAAGGAAGATGAAATGGAAGGATAGAAAATTAGGGGGGAATGTAATTTACATTTGCCTGGCGACCCGGGAAAACCCCCGAAATTGCCCATGGATCAGTTCTTTCGGTCGGGGATCCAACCCGGGCTTGCCGAATGCGAGTCACAGACGAAACCACCCGAGGTCTTTGAGATTAGTCTCTTGGTTGTAAATTACGTCATATCAGATTATTATAACAGCTGACTCAGTCAATCCTGAATATAAAAGATAAAAACAACGTGTATAAAATAAAGTGCGATCCATATAAACCTGAACCAATTCAACGAGCCATACCTTTTGAAGCAATAATATGACACGTGCAACTTTGGGAGATTTTTTTTTGTAATTTACGTCCTTTAACGTTAAGTCATATTGGACGACGAAGGAATGTGTGAAATGGTGCTGAAATGAGCCCGGGGTCCATAGAGCTTAGAGTTACCCGACATTCGTCTTTTAGGATAAGGGAAAACCCCGGAAAAAGCTTATCCATGTAACTCACCCTGACCGAGATTCGAACTCGGGACCTCTTGAACGTGAGGCGGACATGCTACCACCACGCTACCGAGGCGGGCTAACTTTGGGAGAATATAATACACAATTTGGAGATTACATTACACTATTTACATCTCAGAGAAAATGTTAGAATTGTCCTCCGCCATCATCTATACATGTTTGCACTCGTCTCACCATATTCTCTGAAGTTGATATCGATCTGAGAGAAGGTTATTCCCAGCAAGATGGAGCAACGTGCCATACATCTAGTGCCACCATGGAACTTGTAACCAGCTTCTTTGATAATTGAATAATCTCAAAATGTCTGTGGCTCACCAGATCCCGTGACCTGACCTCACCGGATATTTTTTGTGGGGGTATATAAAAATAGAATGTGCTAGAATAGGCCACGGACAATTGATGTTCTCAAGGAATCCATTCGAACCGAAATAAGGAACAATGGCGAGGATACTCTCCGTAAAACTTCAGAGAATATGGTGAGAATAGTGCAAACGTGTATAGATCTCGTGGAGGACAATTGCGACATTTTCTCTGAGATGTAAATAGTGTTATGTAGTCTCCCAATTGTGTATTATAGTCTCTCAAATTTTCACGCGTGTCATATTACTGGTTCAAAATTTATGGTCTATTGAAATGGTTCAGGTTTAAATGGATCCCACCATTCTTTCCAGTATTATATTGCTTATCTGAAACCAAAGTTAACCACTGTATACCAACATGAGAATATCACCTTTAAAACTACACATAAATTTTATCTCCCGCGCCAAGTTCGATCCACAATTTGGATAACTAAATAAACGCTCAAACTGCACCGTTCAGACTATAGGTAAAAATAGTCAAAATTAGGATAGCATTTTTTGTTCCACTTATAAGTATAATGGAATTTCATCGAAAATTACAAACGTTAGCTGTATAAATAAAGCACAAAAAGAAATCAGTGGAATCTCATGATTCAACGGTAAAATTTGGGGAATGAAAAGCGAATCGAGAGTACTGTGTGCCAGGCAGCGCTCACTTGCTGGCAGATGCTGCATCATAGGAGCTGCAGGTTGTACACCATTGCCCTAGTACATGTCTGGAGGAAAGATGCGAGTTCATTCATCAGAAACGATGTAACCTTCAGCAGTTTTTGTGTTAGGTGCAAGTAATAGGACGGCAAACCGTTTTCCGTTACGGCAATGCTTGTTTGCTGTTCGAGCGCGGCTTACTGGCACTGTTTCGCCAGCACGTCGCTATTTTTAGATGCCAATTTCACTTTCTGTCGTAGCGGCACACAGAAATTTTGTGTAGTGGGAGAAATTTTAGCGATAAAGAAAACAGGTGTTTGGGAACGCGCGTGCGCGAGCAAGCGGGCGCGTATCGTCGCGCCAAACAGGTTTTGTGGACAGACGGGTCAGCATAACTGGACCGAAGGATGCTGTGCATCATCTGTCTGGTTTTGTCATCATCTGCGGGCATTTTTCTACCAAACGAACGTTATCTTTCCCCTGAGCGACCTTCGCACGGGTCATTTGTTTGTTAAGGATGCGCGGGAAGGCTAGTCAAGGTCGTTACAGCAAACCAATTACCCCGGCTTTCACGTTCGCTAGCGCAGAGAAGTTATTGCAGAGTTACAGCCTTCCATTAATGTTGGGCATCTCTGAGCGAAGGTTTCTAATGTTTATTATGGTAGATCGCATAACCAATTAGCGAGTTTGTCCTCTGCAGGGTTCCTACAGTTCGTAGTCAAGAGGGGTGGTCGATACTTGTTGTAGTACTTTCTTTGTAAATTACTAACAGAACTCGTAGCTTCTCTGCGTTATTGTATTAAATTCAGAGTCTTTCTCTCTCACACACCATCCCAACTCTTCCTTACCTCTTTGTATAAGACATATTCCCAATCGTGCGGCGTTTCGAAATTCAACAGCAAAGCTGCTTTGGTTAATGCGTTTTAAGGCCACCAATCAGTTAAAATACTAAAATGGCAATTCTTGACTTCAAATTTTTATGTGATAATAACAACGTTCCACAAACAAACCGCTAAATCTTTAACCTCGTAAGCCAAATAATCATTAACAAATTAAATATGCACTAAAATACTGGATGCTAAGTTTGAACTTTTCAAAATCCCTTCATTATGAACTGTTTCACATTTTTGGCTCACAATTTAATTAATGTTCCACTAACACATTATAACAATTCTGACAAAGGGTTCTTTTGGGAAACGTTCATTAGTTTGACTGCGATAATGCTCAGTATTTGAACTCATACTTTCCATCATTTCTTGCATTAAGTATTGTATAAACAATTTACTTGCACAATCAGTACGCATTATATCAAAGAAAGCCCAAATTCTTAACCAGTAATAAAAGAAAATTGTTTTGTAGTTAAGGAAATTTGTATTCTGCACGTATTGGGGGAAAAGGCGTTAGAAAATTGGAGTATGACAAAATAGGTGCGCACCATCTTTAGAATTCCTAAATTACTTCACAAATATTGTAGCCTTTGGAGTACTGAAAGAAGAACATGAAACTAGAAATGCAAAGTGAATAAAACACTAAACGTCTGAATATTTTGGAACAAAATGTTACTGGTGTCTTAGCTACGTAACAGCTACAAAACACAAGCCTGTTGTTTATGATTTTTCAAAATTACACTGTTTACCAGTTAACGGAGAATGGAAGATAAAAATCTGATGTGTTACAATTAGATGACCTTCTCTATTTAAAAAACGTGTTTTAATTTTCCTCCTAAAGTAGGTCTGACAAAACCCTTCCTTCTCTTCAAAAAATGTTAAAACAAAAAATGCTGGGGTTCAGCTCTTCAGATATGGAAGGCTAGTATGAAAATATGAGCCTTTTTGCATTGACGTGTTATTTGTAACATTACGAAAAATATAATAAATGACATCTTTTATCTCGATCGAGCTTTCATCCCCATCATCAAATTCTATATCGTCTACGCAATTTGATGTACTTCGATGTATTTGAAGGAGCAAGAAAGTTTTCTTAAAGGATAACATCATCCACCGTATTAATAAAGGACAATTAACTCACGCAATACACGTAGAGAATTCTATATTTTGATTTAAATAAATTTAGCGACCAGGATTGCCGACTGTATTTCTGTTTCGGAAACATGGCCCTGCCAATATGCATTTGTGATTTGGTCGCACCAGCTCTAATTATGTGTGGAAAGGTAAAGTTAGACTGAAAAATTCAATGCCATAGATGGGATTTCAATCACGAATCTTCCGGCTGCTCTTAACCATTGAACTAACATGACCAACATGTCAGCATGTGTCCTGGACTTCTTGAATTTTCTTTATTAAAGTTTTATCCTCAAAATTATTTGCGACACTGAACTCTCGCAGCGGATTTATATAATAGTTTATGTTGCAACGAATTCATTTGACTCTCTTACGTTGTGATGTTTACCGTACGCTAAATCAAAATGCTGAGTTATTGGCGTTTTCGTATCCGGAAAGTGGCGCATATGCTCAGCATCAGTCACGTGGATTAAGTCCTTTCAATAACTCAAAGGCGGCCCGCCTCGGTAGTGTAGATGGCAGCGTGTCTGCCTCATGATCAGGAGGTCCCGAGTTCGAATCTCGGTCAGGGTGAGTTGCCTGGATAAGGTTTTCCGGGGTTTTCCTTATCCTGAAAGACGAATATTTGGTAACTCTAAGCTCTATGGATCCTGGGCTCGTTTGAGCATCATTTCTCAATTCCTGCATCGTCTGATATGACTTAAGGTTGGAGGACGTAAATTGCAACACACCAAAACACCCTCAAAGGTAAACTATAGAAACGCTGGATATTTTTAACAGGTGTCTAGTTTTCGTGTTACATGAAACACAAGTTTTCACATAGCACTTAAAGATATAGGTATATTTCGAAGTTCAAACGGAAAACACAATTATTTCGGAAGTGGTTAATGATACAAAAATTTGTTTTTAGCATTGTATACAAATAAAACACACATTTAACAGCGAAAAGTGACAACAATTTAGCGACGTGCATTTTAACAGTGCAATTCTTAAAACGGCTGTTGAAACATTTACGTGAACGGCAGCGAATGTCTAGAAATGTCGCTTTTATTCCACAAAAATTGCATAGTTTAATGAGATTTTAAAATGGCTGATTCAGTGCCAGAGTTGCTTCACCCATAGATTTGAGAATTACTTTTTGCTATAACAATAGAAATGTGAATGAACTTGTTTATCCCATTATTTTAGTGAGGAATTTAGAAATTCTTATTTACATAAATCTGGGTATTATGATTTCATTTCCACATTTTGCATAGGCAATTCAGGCACTCAAAAATAATCTTCTATATTACGTTTCTTTCTATTTCTCATTATTTATAACTGTTTATGAAAGGACTTCACAGTTCAGGATGTTTATTTGTTATTCCAGTACAGTTACTGAATTTGGGATAAAAATATTTAAATATAAACGTTTAAAAGTAACTTTAAGAGATTAGAAAGCCACCAAAAGCGTAGATTAAAGAGGGGAAAACCTTGAAAGTTTTTATTTTGCATCCAGAAATTATATCTGATTTAGGTAGGAAAAAGTGGTTCGTTTCCGAAATATTCTAAAATCACAGAAGCACCAAATCATTTTCTAAAAGTAGTATTTTTAGACTGAGCACGCTAAAATGTGACATACATACAATTTTTGGGTTGAATGCAATACTTCTACCATTAAAGGTAGGTAAATGTCATATAAAATAAAAATTTAACGGGATGCTCAGACAATTGAATGCTTTGCAAAGAAGATAAAACGTATAAACAGTTTTCTCGAAGTCAGCTTAAAGGCCCTGTTCACATTAACGTTGCCTCTTTTAGAATGTCAAGGTTATGACCAAAGGCCTCTAAATTTTCCAAGCGTAGGTACACTAACGACCTATAAAATCCACAGACGTTAGCTCGGGAAGATCGCGGCTGTAGAGATTTTAACAGCAAGAGGAGTTCTTCAGTAGGACACGGTGATATGAGGGGCCCAAGAAAACCTTTGAGGGAAAGGTGGAGGGAACAGGTAGAATAAGAAGAAGCGGAGAAGCTCCAAGAAGGTGGAGCACACCACAACGCGAGATGATGAGAGGATAGAATGGGACTGAGAGCAAGAGCGGCTCACGTGCAGCACAAACATCTCTGGAGTCTGCAAAGAGACGATTCACGTTTCTCTCCCCTATGCAGGTAGCTGCAGTTTGGGCACGGCAAATCTACCTTCTACTCTATATTCTGCGCACACCACCACACATAGTCCCGGTATCACTAGGTTGACAATGTAGGAATTCAATGTAATCTAGAGCGTCAAAAAGGTTTTAAATAGCCCGCTGATTGTTCAAGATCCGATGCGAATATATTTATCATTTATCACGTTCTTCCAATTTTGAAAAGAAAAATATACATTTATCTTCAAATCGATTTTGCATCTTAGAGTCTAACATTCATAAACCCCCTATCCTTCAAAGAAAAATAATAGAAATCTAAAATCTCTCGTGACTTTATACTAAAGTTGAAGAGCAGATATTGAGGATTACCAGTTCTAATTTTACTTAATTTTAAAAAGGAGTCCCTTTATACTGGATTCCTGAAAATCGCTATCTTATTCTAGGCTCCTTAGCGGATTTGGTTCCACATACATTCTGCATTGTCATAGTTTTGTGAAATAAGTACCAGAAAGCAAGAATATACCTATATATGTATTTATTTTGTTCTGAAAATCTCTAGATTGCATTCACTTCTCTCAGGAGATATTGTGAAGGTAAAGTTCAGTCATTCAATAATTGTCTCCCTTAAATCCAAAATGGAATTGATCGTTCTTTAAAGAAACTGAAAGGCCCAAAATGGAATTAATCTACAAAAAATATATCAAAACATAAACAGTGACAGGTAACAGGTTTTATAAACTCCTCTGCATTTCATTCGATGTTCTTAAATAAGAGAGTGAATGGTACTTCAGTAAATAGTACCGAAAAATACGAAATTGCTTAGAGAAACTACATTGAGAGTAAGGAAACGTTTAAATTTTACCGACACGCTTGTAATCCACAATGAACACTGCACTATATTAACACTAAAGTTTTAAGATGTAAACTGCACTGCTTCACATTTTTGTGTCTTCAGTGAAAAGCAAAGATACTTTACTGATTGCACAATATTCTGGATTACTATTCGATCCAAATAAAGCAGGTCGTTCATTTGATGTGCCTACAACTCGTAAGTGTAACTTTATTACATACTTTTTAAATTAAATTGACAAATGTAGCAATATATTTTCCTTTCACATACCTACCTATGCATCCATATAGGCAAACATTGTACAAAATGCATATAAGTTGGATCTCACATTCACATTTCAAACACAGGAATCAATTTCTGTCATCCATGTGCTCCTATATGCTTTCGAAAAAGAGTTGCAGTCTTATCAGATCAATGTCTATGCAACACCAGAAACCCTTATAGGAAATAATATTTCATGTTAAATATACATCGACAGCCAAAGTGTAAATGTGAACAGAGTAAAACTGATAGCTTCGACATCGTCAAAATAGCTTATTATTTCAAAATGAAGTAAAGGCATAAACATGAGCTTTATAGACAATTTTAAATATTTCTGTGAAATGTTTGTGTTATTTGTATGGAAGTTGAATACATGAATTACGAAAGGATATTGAAGATGCAATGTAGTCTGCACGGTCGGTGCAAAAACATTTATCACGTAATGTCAGTGCAATCTAGAATCTGCAATCCTGACTCCTTTTGTTCCAGGAAGGTAAGGCAACCAGTGTTATTCACAGTTTATACCTTAAACGATTTACTACAATTTACATTGTTAAATAGATGACTTATGCCCGATTTCACAAACAGCTGGTAAGACTTAACATGAGTTTAGCGATAGTTAAAACAAAAATTGTATTTCACCAACAAGTGTTAGCTTAACACTAGTGTTAAATCTCTTGTTAAACTAACAAGCCAAATTTCTGATGTTAAGTCCTTAACAATTGCAAATAGTCAGGATGGCGGGCATGAACTGAGGTGTTGATGTCGATTTGCTATATTTAAGAGCGTCTAAATGGCATTCGTAATAGAGTACGGCCTATGAGGAGAAATGCTATTTAGTTTACTGCGGAAGTACAAGAGAGGTTAGAAAGGAATATGCCGATCTCGCCTTTGCTTCAAGTAATAATAAATTTGCGATTTTATAATTCATTGAATTATGTGGATAAGTGCACTGTCCACCTCCCGTCTTGAAACGCTCAAGTCACTTGTCCTTCGCACCTCGTTTTAAATTTACGTAATACTGACGAAGCTGTTTCGTGCTTGTAGTAGTAACACATGCATTTGAATTAAATTCGTTTCCAATATTTTCCCACGTGACATCTTTCTCTTTTACATTCACCGCATCCGTCCTCTTATTTTCCACGATATCATTACACTTCGTCACCAATTCAATTAGCAATTCTTTCTCCATCGATGAGAAATTTGTCTCACGGTTTTTGATTACGATTTTTGTTCTCCCGCCATTTTTTCAGATGTTTGCAGACGAAAATGAAAACAAAAGCGCATCGCAGTACGTTCAGAAAATAATATGACTATTCCATAGCCTTCTATAGCTGTAATATTTACAAGTCTCTTGGCGTTAACACGGTTTGTTAATATTTTCAGAAAACAGGTTGGTGAAATGCAAGAAATTTAACATTAGTGTTAGCGCAGCGACAATTGTTAACGTCGATTTTAACATCTGTTGGTGAAATCGGACATTAGTGCAATATCCAGTCATCTAGTGAATTAATGAATAAATAAATGACTGGATTTTAACGTTTGAGTCAAATTAACTATTAACAAAGGTGGTTAAAACGATGCGCGGTCGTTGAGGTTACGTAAAGTGTTTCGAAACAAATGAACCATCAGAGAGAGCATCGCATTCTCCGAACTGGAGCTCTTTTTCCCTCTGGGGTTTCGAGGTTTCGCAAAAGTAGCTACGTAACAACAGTACCCATTAGCTACTTCCAACATCCGTTGTGTGCGTATGGCTTCTAAGCTTTTATACAAGGATCCATTTAGAATGGCAACGCTATGGTTGGAGAAAGTTGACCAGTATAAAGATGATATACTGCCTCTGTAGTCTAAAGTCCAGTAGGTATGCTAACTTCCAAACCCAAAGGCCCTGAGTCTTACTCCATAATAAAGAAAGTATTTGGGATTTTGTTGTTGTAATTTACGTCCTCCAACGTTGTCATATCAGGGCGCCGGGGTAGCGCGGTGGTTTCGTTCGCGGCTCCCGTTCTAAGGGTCCCGAGTTCGATTCCCGGCTCTGGGGTTGGCGATTTTAAGTCGGCCCTATCCACGCCTTCACCTCTGTCTAGCACACGTGAAGTATCCCCTATGCCCAACGTGGTTCGGAGTCCACGGTAAAAACTGTAGGTCCTCTCACCTCACCGCCATCTTCACTATCACCCTATCATCGGAGGTAATGGACACCGCCCTCTGGGTGCCTCCACCTGAGAAATGGGTCCGGTCATCACTTGGTGGGGTGAGGTTACCCCGAAGGCCAAGGTTGCCATGTGGGGAGTGTTAGTAACTAACTAACGTTGTCATATCATACGAGAATGGAATGGGTGAAATGGAGCTCAAATGTGCCCGGGGCCCATGGAGCTTAGTTACCCGACATTCGTCATTTAGGATAAGGGATAATCCCGGAAAAAGCCTTATCCAGGTAAGTCACTCTGACCAAGTTCCGAACTCGGGATCTCTTGAACGTGAGGCAGACACGCTACCATCTACGCTACGGATATTTGGGAATGAGTTAAAGAGTCTGGAAGAGCGGAAACGGATGTATATACGTGTTTCGATGTTTAGAAACAAAATAATACCATCTGATATTTATTAGGGACATAGTAAAGTAGGCAGCTTCTGCAGCCAACGCAGTTCCTATTCAGCGTCCCTAAAATTGCCAAAAATTGTATAGGCTAAAAGCAATATAAACATGAAAACCAAAAGAAGGCAAAGTATTACGTCGAACGTGTTAAGTATTTCTTTATTTCTAATTTTGCTTTCAAATTTTATTAATTCGGTTAAAAATTGCAGTTATATAATTTTAAAAATAGACTAAACGGGATATTTGTGCGACTGCATTCCAGCAAGACAATTACAAAAATAAAACGGATTACTTTTGCAACATTTTCACTATTAATGCCAAATAGTAGATATATGACAAGGGTAAAAGCATTTATAAATAACAGCTACAGAAATCTGGTCTTTCTAAAGTGGGTACAGGCAGGCCCTTTTAAAGTAAAACGTACGATCTGGAATCTCACACCAATATCAATGCAGAGTAACTAAGTTCTCCATGGGTTGATTTTTATATTCTTGCATTCTTTGTGAACAAAAATACCCAGTTAGGGCTGTAAGAAAAATAAACCTTGAAACTGAAATATAAAATATATAATGACAACTTTGTTGGAGATGAAGGCAAATTATACAATAGCTCCACTTCTGGGAGGCACCACGTCATGAGAGCTCCAGTTGGGTGCTATGAACAATTAGAAATTAAACTATGAAGTTATTGTATATAATGATGTTGATCCTTTGTTATTTTTTAGTGAATTTTATTGTGGAAAAGATAAAGTGAGTGGTTGAAGCTCGTAAAGATATTTAGTGGAGTGGACTGGAAGAAACTTACAGAGAAAGTGAGGATGTGCATTGGAAAGATAACAAATTAATAGTGACCCCTCTTGAATTGCATCAAACCAATTAACCACAAAAGGAAAATACATGTAAGAAAATAGTGGAACAGGAAGGGGATAGACAGGGATGCTATTTATTATCTGTTCTATTCCACTGCTACTTGGAGAATTTGGTGAATAATAATTACTAAGGGAAGTGGAAGTTGGGAAAAGAATCGTCTAGAATTCCTATGATTACATTAAAGCTACTAGCAGCCGAGAAAAAGATACTAAGAGAAGAGATAAAGTACAAAGATGATAAACGCTGAAAGAAAATATCCTCCAGAAAGGTAAATGGTTATGAGAAGGGAAGAAAAGGAAAGCCTGTCTCTGTGGCATAGATGGTAGCGTCTATGCCTCACGTTCAAGAGTCCCGAATCTCGGTTGGAGTATTTGGATAATCTCATTTGAGCATCAATTCACCCGTTTTATTCATCATCCGACAAAACTTAACATTGGAAAACGTACATTAAAACAAAAGGAAGATACTGGCGATAAATACGTAGTAAATAAGCAAGTGTATAGATTTATATACTTGGAATAAATAAGAGCAACTGGAGCTACTGTAAAATTAGGCAAGGTTAGGAAAGTAAATATATTTTTCAACAGATAAACAAACATTTCCTGTTGGCCCTTGAAGAAAGAACTGAAATAGTTGAGTGGTGTCTCGTATTGTTTAGCCCTAAAGGTTGACCAGTACGCTGAAAGTGAATAACTTTAAAAGTATTTGAAGGACGGATGTCCAGAAGACTGAACCATTTGTAGTGGACAATGCTGAGAGTGATTAGAGAGAGGAAAAGGATAATGCATGAGAAGAAACTACCTTGGAAGGGCAATATAGTTACTTCATGTACATAGATGAAGGGGAGAGTAGAAAAGAGGGAACAAGTGAACAGTGATCATAGATTAAGGTAGCAAGCAAAAACCGTAGACCAAATGGCTATAGGCGTATAGCAATGAGTTGATACTATTGCAAGCAACTGCAGTTATTTTGGCGGGAAATATTAATAAAATTGCTTAGATATATTATTTTTTAGGGCTTTTTGTGCACTTATATTGTGGCTTCTAAGGAGCTATCTCTGAAACTGGGCTTATAATACTCATTGCATAGGATTCTTTGGAATAATGATATTTAAAAGAACAATGACCTATTGTGAAGCTGGTAGATAGGGCCTTAGAACCATTTTATTTCGTAAACTGGGCTGCTTATGTTTTCTAATCCCAAATAATAGTACATAAGCATATTATTTATGGATGGCATTGTATACGTTGGGAGGTCCCATGTTCTTCTTATTTTTTGCATAAAGCGTGTTCTATAATTTCCAGGAGCGAATATGGACACAATGTGTTGTAAGACAATAGGCAATGTCTGTGATTTAAGATCTAGTTCAATTCAAAGAATTTTCATTAGCAGCTGAACCCGGAATTAATACATGAACTTGACTTGCCTAGTAGTAGTTTGTCTATTAGATACATAAACTTTTCTTGGTAGTTGGATTATCTCAAACTTAATAGAGGTAATTCTGAGATAGAAGCCACAAATGGCTCTGTTTCTATAAAACTGAGGCTTAAACCCCTCTTTGCGAGCATATCCTGCTCCTGATATCTGCATAAGGGTTGCTATCCAACATCCATGGGTATTGCCAGACTGTGGTTTTAATGCCTCAAGTATGCCTATGACTGAAAATTTGAAATCCTGGACTAATAACGCTAGCTTTTTAAGATTTATACCACAGATGTAACTTAGTGCAGATATGATACCTATAGTCCAACTTTTATCAATTTCACTTTGATAGTTTGTAAAATATAGTCAAATTTATTCTTGGTTACGTTATCTAAAAAGTCCTTTGCGACAAATTAACTTAGTTTTTGGTATAGTATTTTAACAACAAGTTCCCAATGCATCCATTTTTTGAAATTACTCTAAGTTTCTCTGTTTCTCAATAACTTTAGGCTCCAGAACTTTTTAAAGCTATAAATATAACTTTTTTGCCCAAAATTTGAAATATTTGTGCTTTGAAGTAAAGAAAGTGTGCTTAAAATGGATCTCACAATAAAACCCAGGGCAATATCTATTCACTATGTCTCTATGAACGTATATAGCAAGTTTCATTAATCTAACACCAAAACTGCGAAGCAAGAAGCATCTTAAATTATGAAAAGTACTGATATTTTTAATAGCGAGAAGACAAGGATAAACAATTAGAATTCATATCTAACACTAGCCTTCACGTAAATTTCAAACTAGATTAGATTATTTAAAAATGGCTTGCGGATGCTATCTAAGCATTCTTTGGATTCAGGAAGGCTTACACTGTTGTATACACTAAAAAGAGGAAAAGGCGATTTTTCTTTAAATGTTCATGAAATTTCAGTCACACATGTGTTTAAAGCTATCAGTAGATACTCACCTCCCCTTGTCTGCCTGGAATATTTATGATATGTAATGCACAGACTAAGACAGCAAATGTCTAACCTGGAAGATCTTTTAAGAAAGCTCATACCAATAAAAGACCCAGTACTCAAAAACTAGTTCACATGCTGCAAAATGAAACCTCGAAAATGGCTATTTATTTCAAATATCATAGCAAAAAGCATTCATCAATGAAAGAAAGCATTCTGAAACATTCATGCCAAATTTTGATCAAAGAGATATCGATGCGTCTGAGAAAAAACATCACAAACACCTCATGAATAATGAAGCAGGGCTGTAACGTTTCTGAGACGAAACAAAACACATGTGCAGTTGATCTGGGCGCATACCTTAGCAACAAAGAAATGCGCATTGCAGATCGAAAGTTTTCATGGTGTAAAAAGCATTTTAATGCATGTAGGCGTCACTTACATTTGGCAACGTACCGGCGGGGCATAGCGTGATGTTAAAACAATTCCCTCTCTTCCTCTCGCCCCTTCTCTCGGTGCATCGAGCTAGTGCTGAAGCGCCCACATGGTCCTTACCTGCAACAGCAAGAGTGACCCAAGTCCACGTCTGCTCTCTCTATACCACAAGCATGAATACATATATTAATAAATTAAACACCAGCATAATTTTCTTTCTGTACCATGTAGGTAGGTACCTTTATTACGTAGCAGAGAAAGTATTTTATCGGAAATACACGTTTTGAGATTCCCTGAATAAAAATAATTGGTTATTTAGAAAATGTTCTTTGTGCATCTGTGTATCTGTGAACAGATAACTGAGAAATGATAAGTCGGTTAAATATCAAATTTGGCATTTAAATTCTGCGTTTTCAAAGGACGCAACAAAGCGATATGCAAGAGTACAACTTCCCTCCCCCATCACACGCAAATGAAATAAAATGTGTAGTGTTTAACGCCCGCTTTTACTACATACGGCACCGCAGGCGATGACAATGATGATACATGAGATGAAGATGAAGTCCCGTGGGACACCGGAGATCCCGGAGAAAACCCGCCCCAGCGCCGTGTTGTCCACCACAAATCTCACTTTGCAGTCGCCTGGGATCGAACCCGGACCGCCTTGGTGAGAGCCAAGCGGTCTAACCACTGAGCCACGGCGCGGCCATCCCATCACATACTTCTTGAAAAATGTTGATATCCCCAAAAACGGCTTTGACAGTTTTAAAGTGTTATTTTTCAATATGATTTCATAAAATAAGGTATATATACATACCTATATAATAAATTTAATATAATACATTTTCTGGAAATAGCCTGTAAAGGCAACAAATGCTCCAAGAAAGTCGCCAAACAATGCAACTTTTTGCTGGGCCCGTAGCTCAGTCGGAAGAGCACCTGCCTACCGTGCTAGGAGTCCCGAGTTCAATTCCCGGCGGTGGGGTGGGGATTTTTCTCCGATCAAGATAATTCCACATCTTACCAAGAGTCTGGAAGTATGCTTGAGAGTGTGAATGTGTGTGTGATCTAATGATTACAACCCAACGAATACGGGTTAACACCTTCGATATGTTCCAAAGGAGAACGGCCGCCGATATGATCATCGAAGATCGAAGTTAAAGGCGGCGTATAAATGGAATAAAAAAAAAGTAGTAATTTTTGACGCTGCATAATCTAACAACGTAGAGACGGAAAGAAAGCGTAAGGAGGGAGAAGGACAGATGCCTGTTCATTCAGAAACAAGTCATGCATTATGTACAAACTTGTTGCGCAATAGAAGTTCATCTGTGACTAAATATGTTTTGGTGAAAAATTCTCAATTACGCCGAAAATGGATTTATTTAACCTATACATTATTAAGAAAATGAAAAATTAATCGTTTTTCTACACTAATCACATGTAAAGATATGGATAGATAGAGTTAGACTAAAAAATGCAATGCCGGGATTTAAACCACGGATCTCCCGGTCTCCGTCCGGTCATTCTTAACCATAAGCTACCAAGACCAACATGCCGATATGACATTGGATTCTCCAGCTGACTCGTATGTTCCCCGGTAAACTACTAGGGATACATATATATGATGAAATACGCACCTTTATTGGCGATGTACTGTGCTGTAAGTATTTAAAACCCAGCCTTTACATTAACTACTATTAGGTAAATTGATGGACATTAAATTGTTTCTCCACACTAGTCTTGTGTAGACTAAGATTATGGATAGACAGGGTCAGACTGAAATATTATATATTTCAAATCCTGAATTCGTGGTTCAAATCCTGGCCATGGTATTGACTCTATCCAAATTATTAAACAAGTTCGGATCATTGTTACAACATTTCGAGGTGTGATGCTTAAAATTTGGAAAACAAACATCGTGTAATATGTGCTCTATTGTAAAGAGATATAAAAGTTCTGGTATATTTGAACCAGATAGACGAATATATTTTTGTAAAATTGGTTTGAGAAAATTTGGTACAAAAAGAAGTGTATTAGGATTAGCATCACTATGCAGGGTATTCAGCACTGCGACAGTCTTGATCTATTGTACCTATGACCCCAAGTGGGGCATTCCTAGGAGGAAGGATGGGTTGGAGGAAGACAGAGGGTGGCCTTTCCAAGGAGCTACGAGAGCGCAGAGGACAGGGTCCCTACATTGTATTTAGCTGCAAATCTGACCTGGTAGGCCAGGGGAACGGAAGGACCCCCTTCTGTGGTTCGGAAGTGGTCCCAGCAGCCCACACGGAGACTAGCAACCAACCTACCGAAGGAAGAAGAATTCACTCAGAGCATATCATCCTACCATGCACCACCGAGACACCAGCAGATACTGAAAGAGACCACCAGATGAGAGATGACGTGAAATGATAATGGAGGATGAAATGGAGGGGAAAGTAATTCGGAGGATGTAGTTAACAAACCCAGTATTCGCCTGGTGACCCGGGAATACCCCCGAAAGAACCCATGGATCAGTTCAATTAATTAGGCTAGTCAAGGGAATCGAACTCGGGCCTCCCGAATACGGGTAAAGAAGTGTATGTAACACATCACTAATTTATTTTCATGAAGCTTATGTATGATCCTTATGTTATAGGTATATGAAATGAATCGTTCTCATAGGAACCTAATATAATGGAATCAATTTGCACATTTTATATATTAGTGTCTAAGTATAACATTTTAGTCAAAACGATTAAAGCGATTTCCAAACACAGAAATACAAGTATTTTCTGTGTAAAGACTTGTTTCAGAATGAAAAGCTCTCCTGTGAATTTTGGTCCTAAGTTATTTAAATAAACGTAAATTTGAAAATTACTATAATTTTTGTTGATTTATTCAAAGGCAATACATAGGCAGATACGAAGCATTTTTCCTTCTAAAATTCAGAAAGAAGAGTTGGCATGCAAAGTAAACATATTTGTTTATGATAAATGAAGGTGTTAAAATTTCGTGTAAAATAAAATACTTGAACAACATGCAATCTTACATTCACTCGTACTTATGCCAACCTTATTCGGATGAATTTTCTCGTAATTCTACTGTTTTTATAAGTTTTTAAAACATTTCGCACTTCCTTTGCACATTTGAATAATAGTCATGTAGATATCTGTTGCTAGAGTGACATTTTATTTATGAATTTAAATATCAAGTTGGTGAATACTTCAGGAGAAAAAATACAATATATATATTTTTTTTAATTCGACAAAGTCTGGTGAAATGGTTAAGTACCTCTAAAATTAACGACGTGACAGTATTAATCAAACACAACTGTTAAAATTATAATCACAATTTTTACAAACAGTGTTGTGATTGAAAATTAATTGGAATTGAAGCATTTTAGTTCCACAACCAGGTTTTGAACTACGGCCTTGGACTCCCCGTCATGTTTGTAACGTTTGATCTGATACAGCGAGCCATTCATATACATATCAAAACTTCTCTCTACTTATGTGTGCAGCTGGTTGAGATACCTGCAGTGGTAGGAACAGTGGTAAGAACATCACTGATGCCCGATTTCACTAACAGATGTTAAAATCCAAGTTAACAAATGTAACGTAACAATTGTTACAACTCTAACAAAAGAGTTAAAATTCTTGCAATTCTTGTTTTCTGAAAATGTTAACAAACACATATTAATGCCGAGAGACTTATACATATTACAGATAGGTGTAGCAGGCTGTGAATGAATCGTATTATTTTCTGAACGTACTGCAATGCACTTTTGTTTTTATTTTCGTTTACACACAGCTGAAGAAATGGTAGGTGAACCAAATCAGAAGAGAAGCCGTGGGACAAATTTCTTATCAATGGAGAAAGAATTGTTAGTTGAATTAGTAAATAAATATAAGGATATTGAGGAAAATAAGAGGAGGGATGCCGTAAATGTGGAAGAGAAAGATGTGAAGTAGGAAAGATTGGAAATGAGTTCAATTCGAATGCAAATGTCACAACCAGAAGTACTGGGCAACTTCGTCAGAATTCATAAATTTAAAACAAAATGCGAAAGACAGAAGTGAATGTTCCTCAAGACAGAAGACTTGAACGTTTCTAGACGGGAGGTGGACAGTGTATTATCCGCAGAATTCAGTGAATTATAAAATCCAATAATTATTAATACTTGAAGCAAAGGCGATATCGGCATATTGCAATTAGATACATGTTCTAACCTCTCTTGTACTTCCCCAGTAAACTCAGTTGATGTAATTAGCCAAACCATTGTAAAGCCAAAGGAATCAATGGCACAAATTCTTGAACACTGTAATATTAGGTACTGTCAGAGTAGATTTGTTTTTCATGAAGTCACCCCTGAGCATGTATTATACATTGTTAATTACCTTAGGACATCAGATAGTGTGGACATTTATGATTTATCTAGTAGTCTCCTTAAAAAGGTAATCAAATATATTTTATATACACTCACATTTTGTCTAAACAAATGCCTCATTGATGGAATTTTTCCTGATTCAATGAAACTTTCTAGAGTGGTTCCAATTTATAAAAAGGGGGATAAAAATTGTCCTTCTAGTTATCGTCCAATATCTCTAATTCCAGTATTTTCCAAAGTGCTAAAAATGATCATGTTCAAGCAGCTATGCAGTTATTTTGATGAAAATGGAATAATTAGTGATGTACAATTTGGATTTAGAAGAGGTAGGTCAACAACTGATACCATTGTCTCTCTTGTTAAAAAAGTATTAACTGCTTTTGAAACCAAAAGCCTTGCCCAGGTCACCTTTTGTGATCTGAGCAAAGCTTTTGATTGTGTAAAACATGCTGATTTATTATCCAAATTAAATTTTTATGGTGTTAATGGCATTGCAATAAAACTGTTTGAATCATATTTATCAAATCGTAAGCAAGTTGTATGTATAGGAGGTGAGAAATCTAATATGGTGGAGCTAAAATGTGGTGTTCCACAGGGCTCAATACTTGGGCCACTATTATTTTTAGTAATGGTTAACGATTTACCTTCTTTCTTAAAGTCCCATACTGTACTGTATGCTGATGATACCACGTTTTTTAATACCAGTACCGATTATCAAAGCCTTAACTTGCTAACAGAACATACTCTAAGGCATGCAAATACTTGGTTTAGAGCCAATGGTTTCCTGCTAAATGAGAACAAAACTGAACAACTTACATTTAATTTGCGTGAGACTTCTTATGAAAATTGTTCAAGGAATGTAAAATTTTTAGGTGTGGTTGTGGACAATAGGCTGACATGGCAACCCCATATCAACTATATTACAGTGAAGCTGTCCAGAGTTATATATTTAATCAGAAATTTGAAAAGTCATGTACCTGATTCATATTTAAGAACAGCCTATTTTGCATTCTTCCACAGTATAATCTCATATGGCAGTTTACTCTGGGGAAGCAGCAGTCATATTTCTACTATCCTAATATTACAAAAAAAAAAAAAAAAAAAAATAATAATAATAATAATTCGTACCATCTCAAATTCAGATAAATTTGCACATTGTAAACCTCTATTTATAAAATTAAGAATTATGACTGTGATAAATGTATATATTTATAATACTCTCATCTATGTAAAAAGTAACTTAACCGACCAGCTATTCAGGCAGGATATTCATAATTATAATACTAGGTTTAATTATAAACTCAATATACCATATCATAGATTAACTAAAACCTCTAACAGCTTTGAAGTATTGGGCATTAAACTGTATAATCAATTACCTTTAGAATTAACTGAATTATCAGGTAATACATTTAAATGCAAATTATATGAATGGTTAGTTTCCAAACCTTATTATTCAATACAGGAATACTTTAACAGGTGTAGTTAAACTTTGGCTTATGTCATGAAGTATTCTTATTTCCTCATTTTATTTTAAGTCTCTATATTTGTATATCTAATGTAAGTATTTTATTGATTTTTTTTATCTTCACTGTGTTATCACTGTATTAATTTGTACTCTATTTTTGACTTTGTCTATTGCTGTAATAAGCTTAATGACAATAAATCATAAATCATAACAATTGTTTCGACACTCTATACCTCCGTAGAAATTATTCCTCTGTTAGCTCCTCAAAATTATTTCTCTTCATAGGCTGTAATAAATTACGAATGCAGTTTAGATGTTCAACAAGTTTCCATCAAAAGTTGTGTTCACGTCCGCCATCTTACAATTCTACAATTGTTAATGACTTAACAACAGAAATATGGCTTGTTAGTTTAACGAGAGGTTTAACACGCGTTGGTGAAATGTAATTTTTCTTATAACTATGATTAAATAGACTAACAGCCGTGCATGGGAGTCGAAAATCTGTCTCGGCTGTGGCCCTGGTTTTTCATGTCCAATTCAACGCTGCGAGTTTCTCAGTTTCCCTGAGTGGAAGAACTTTTATTAAATAATTTTACGTTTTTCTGCAGCACAAATCATAATTTTGATACAGAGGTATTTCACCAAAAGGGTTCTTGTTACTTTTCTAGCATATATTTCAGTTTTTTTAATACGCAAAAATGAATTTAATAAATTAATTTAGCAGTTAGGACTGTGTCATATCGCAGCACTGTACTTAGGTCCTAGTAGATGCTTCGTGCTTTCAACGTAACCTCTGGGATAAAGGGAAAAACGAAAGTCGTGAAGGGCGACCGGATTCGGCAACGACGTGCGCTAGCAAGGACGGGGCCATTAACTTTTCAACATGTCGCCAGTCCTGATGCCTTAGCGTCCCGTCGTGGAGTTGCAGGGAATAAACGAGACAGTTCCCAGAATGGAAGGACACCCCAGCAGTCCTGCCAAATACCAGGGGAAATGCCATAACGCATATTCAACTGTCCTATCACGACCCATCAACCGTCGTTGCTTGATCTTACTGACCTAAAACCGATGAGGTGAGACGGACTTAGGCCCGGTTGCATAAAACTCGCTAACTGCAGTTCATTTATAATCGAAGATCAAAAACTTTTGTTGGTTGTAAAATGCTGATCTTTAATCAGATGAACGCCGTTCAGTACTGATCTGAGATCACAAAAACAAATGCGGCAACATCGCTAAACTAGTTGCAACTTTCATGTTGTATCGAAAGGATTCGAGAATTATTGGCATTATTCGACTCTGTTTAATTCAAGTGCACAGAGTAGCCAATGTAGACATAACAAAAACTAAATAAGTCTTTCGCTTTAGGCTTATTTGTCCTATAAATAATGTTATTTTAAGTAAACAGTATAAGAATTTATTCCATATTGAAACAGTATTCATCAAAAGTTAATTATTTCGCTTTATTTCCATTATGTATATGTCCAATGTACTTCTTTTTCATTTTCGTCTGTTTACAAGACTATGAGCTGGAAAATATAAAACAAAAATGGAAGATAAGAGAAGGTGCGTTCTGCTAATTTTAAATCTTGCATAACCCTTCTTATTTCATTCTTTTCCATAGGCATCCTGATGAAATGGGGTCTTAAAGCTGCAATCTCCCTTGTAACTTTGTGTATTGTTCTAAACGCAGTCCCTTTATTTATATTAAATATATCCCCAATCACCATTTGGAAGCTTTCAGTTGCATAGAACCGTAATGTGAGCAGGATCATAAATGTTGGATTGAGTGTACAATTCCTCGGGGTTTGTGTTCTTAACTGTGTATGTAGCCTATGTTCCAGTTCTTTGATTACATACTTTGATAGTCGTAATCTCATTTTTAATTTTCTGTCATATAGTTCTGAGATGGGACTTCCTCTATGTTGGAAAACACGAGGAGACCTTTCAAATTGAAAATTCTAATCATGAGAGATATCAGAGTAATCTGAATTCTGAAAATAATAAAAATGGTAGGTTATGAACACAAACAATGCGTCTTTAACATACATTTGTGAAATAAAGAGGCTAATTATTTATACAAATAACCACAAAAAATGCATTATTTACTATTTATTTAAAGCTGCACTACTTATTTCTTCTCAGAAACTATTGTGTAAATTCTGCAGTTCTGCTGATCTAAGTTCAATCAAGTTAACTGGAGAAAATTCACCAGTTAGGTTTGATGTTAGATCAAGAGGCCATGAATTTAGATCAATATTTATGCAACCAAAATTCGAAGTTCAGCTTGACTAAAGATCATTTTCATATGCTTGAACTTAATCTTTTATGCAACCGGGACTTAGACGAATGAAGGAAAGGAAATTAGTGGTAGAGGAATAACTACCACTTGCCTGCCCGGATAAACCACAAAAATATTTATTGCTCATCAGAAGTCAAGTTAGGATCCTCACTTTACCGCACATGTTATCTTACTCTTATATTTATTAATAACTCAGTAATATGAACAGTAGGATTTTTATTACAAAATGAATGACATTTCAAACCTATTCTTTCCTTACTCACACTACCAAAGTTGCAATTTCAAAGTTGAAAATATCTACGCTTAATTTTCAAATTTCAGTGAAGTTACCTAAAAATGTCTTCCAGACATTAAACCAATTCAACCGATAACATTGAAACAATCTTGAACTGAAGGAGTGGGAGTATAAATGGAAGGACTGTGTTCTAAGCGACTAGATAAGGTTATCATGACGAAAATATAGGTATAATTCCTAAGGTTAAAGTTCATCAAGAGCAGCTCTCAAGGTTTTGAAGGGCAGAAGAGAAAATAACGTGGCAACTTCTCGGACAATACTAATAGAAGTAGTGAATAAAAGAGAGATGAAGGAAAAGAAAATATGAGACCTTGAAGAAAGGGTGGAGTACTTAAGTAAAGATAGGAATCTGCAAGGGCCAGAACAATGCTTGCATTCCATTCATTGAATATGCTACATGAAAGAAATCCCGGAAGAGCTGCAAGTGGAATATGAAGATCCAAAGGTAAAATTTTCATTGTGCTAAATAACCTTAGGCGCCACTCGCCTCCAGGTCATTTGAACCACATTAGCAGGCCTGGCAACTGCTATTGAATTACCTACCTACTTGGTTATAAAATTTATGTTTTTAAATGTTTTAGGAAATACGGCATCTCTGGTAAGTACAGACAAGAAGCCCCAAGAAGGCCATATCTGATGACGTAACTTAAGCTAATATGTTTATACGACGGCTGTTCAATAAAGAATGATCACAGTTTTTTTTTTTTATTGACAACGTACCTTTACTCATCCGCATAATTTTTATGTCCTTCTCAAAATAGCCTCCCGTGAATGTGATGCACTTGTCCCAGCGTTTCTACCAAAGACATGCTGGAAACCATTTTTTGAGAGATCCTTCAAAATCGCCTCCGCAGCCTTCACTACTGCTTCTGATGATGGATGATGCCTCCCACGAAGGCGTATCCTCAAGTTAGGGAATAGAAAAAGGTCATAGAGGGCTAAATCCGGAACGAGGATGCACTTAACGTTGATTTTTGCAAGATATTCAGCAAAAATATTGGCAATTTGCGGTCGCGCATTATCGTGGTGTAGCATCCAGCCTGCTTCACGGGAATTGGTCTTTTGCGCCTGATATGGACTTGCAATGTTTTCAGGACATCCCTGTAGTATTTCTAGTTACTGATGTGTGTGCAGGTGCAACATGCTTATAAACCATTTCATGAATATCAAAGAATGAGATGACCATAGCTTTCCCAGCAGAAGCAACCACTTTTGTCTTTTTGGGAGTTGGTTATGAAGGAGATTTCCACACTAAGCTTTGCTGTTTCATCTCAGGATCAAAGTGATGTAGCCAAGTTTCAACAGCAGTGATTACGTTTGAAAGAAACTCCAGATGTTCCTTTAACATCATTTTTAACCTGCATGCGAATGTTCTTTTGTTTAGGAATCAACAGTCTTGGAACACATCGCACACAAACACGTCTCATGTGTAACGTTTCTATCACCAACGTGTGGGTAGCACCCAATGAAATGTTCAGTATTTCAGAAAGTGATCTTAAGGTAATTCGTTGATACTCTCTCACAATGGCAGCAGCAGTGTTGATGTTTTCTTCCGTAAGAGCAGTAACTGGAGCACCGGCTCCACCTTCCTTTGAAATTGATTGTCTCCGCTCTTTAAACATTTTAAACAACCTTCGAGCTATGCTGTAGGGAAGAACAGACTTTCCATAGGCCTCCTGTAATATTGTATAGGCCTCAACTGAAGATTTGTTGAGACGAAAGCAGAATTTCAAAGCCGCGTGTTGTTCTTCGCATGTTACCTCCATTGCAGCGTTAGGCGATACTGAACATATCTGGTTCTCACAGGCGGGACCCAGGACTACCAACAATGAAACTACTACGACGTGTTTGTTGCACATTAAGCTAACAGAATTGAATTTTTGTGCGAAAAATTATGACCATAAAAAATTATGATCATTCTTTATTAAACAGCCCTCGTACATACCTAAACTGATTTAATGAAATAATTTTGATAATTATTTAGTATGAACATGGCTATTTAAAATTGTACAAAAGTATTATTATGAGCATTATTTCTTATTTTTAAAATGTCACTTAGATGGCTAGTAACAGGCAGCAGTACTTTAAAAAGTTATACTTAAGAAATACAAATGTCGGTTGTTACATAAAGTTAATTTGATGTTTTATGATCTCAAAGTGGTTACAATGAAACCTAGGTTAGCAAAACAGTTGCTGCCTTTCTGATATTCCTTATTAATTAGATGTTTTAAAAATGTATTACCACACAACAGATAGTAAATACTGATGAAGGACCAAAAGGGAATTTGTGAAGGTTTCAGGCATAAGTTTTAGGGAAACTACCTCGTACTTGATTGTTATGAAGACTAGAAGATCTTGGGAAAGTACTAATTAGGCAGGTCTTGATGGATTGAAAGAAAAAAATGTATATGTTACATCTTGTACGAGTATCTTCCTGTTAAGAATAACTGTATAATTGCGTGCTATACAGATTAATGCTGTAGTCGATAACGTTGAGAGTAATTCCGGTACGTTTGTCTTTGAATTGTAGGATTTGCTATCGTTGTCTTTGACACTAAACATACCTACTCACATTTGCTTCCAAATTCTTAATTCCGGACTGGTTGGGGATAGGGAATTACTTCGGTTAAAGAAAGATGTCGAACTGCAGCCTGGAATACAACTCGGACCTCTGGGTTGATAAATCAGAATACGGACCACTCGACTGCAAGAGGTTAACAATGCATGTGTGCTACTCCAAAAAGTGATTAGTAATAATGAACTTATTGTTTATACCACCGTTTCCAGTTAGCATTTTATTCTATTGATATCCAGCTGAAATGCTTCTTGTTGTGTATTAACACGCGCATTTAATTTATTTAAACATTCCACTGTGTAGCTTGCATTATATTCACTGTTTTCTTATGAACACACCTGAAATATATTGAGATAAACTGAAAAGAGAGACGGCTGCTATAACTAATTAATAAGTCAGGTTAGGAGAAGAGATCGGCGAGAGAAGTGGATAAAGTGACACTCCAAACATTAACAGGAAATAATCTTAAGCAACACTGTATTAGGACATTACAACAACAGAGGAGTAGGGGATGGGGATAGATATAAAAAAATATATTAAAAATAAGTGGCTCCCGGAAACGAATGAAAGAAAGTAGAGCTGCAAATTCTAAAATAGGCAATAAAAAGGACAAACTAAAACTTGGGATGTAGCAAAGTAATATATAAAAGGTTGTAACAATAAGTAGAAATCAATACAAAACAAACTGATGGGCATAGTGAATTAATTTCTCTACTCTTGTACAAGCCCTTCTTACAAACGCTTATTCCTCAATCTACCTCATGTCAATCGGGAAAAATATTTGCAGAAATTATAGCTAATTTTCTTGTACTGCTCCCAAACTTCACTTTAAGGCCAGCAAACTAATGGTTCGGATGATCCAAGTCAAAAAAGGCCTGTGCTTTGGCTTAAGTAACAACTGAAGATCGTTGTCCATACTCCATACTCATTTGTGCATCTCACACAAAGGTAATATGTTAGCGTTGATGATCTCTTGTGTTACCATACGGGTTACTTGAGTTTTGAGTTCAACAAACACAACGTCAAGTATCCAGCTTCAGTCTGTGAGATTTGTCAAACTGCTTTAACCACCGTACATCTTATCACTAGGTAAATGTTCCAGCTACGCAAAATGGCGGATGCTGAACAAGATTCCAGCTGATGATCCTACCGTGCTCAGCGTTCCTAACATGATAAGTGCCTTCTACACTTCCTAAAACACGCTTCCATACATAATTTGTTATGATATCATGGTATCAGTGTAATATAATATTTCATGAATTGTAAGCTTATTAACAGACTTTGCAAATTTTTAGCTAGATTCAATGAACATTGTAACTGAATGCATTATTGCACTGATATCGCTATTTTGAAAATACTTTGTCTAGTTGCAATATGATCATATGGTTAAGAGACATAAGGATAATAATACAAACATCCTTTGTAAATTTAGGATAAATGTCGGAGTGTAGTAGCCTTTAAGTGACAGTCAGATGTTTGAAGGATGGGTGCTTTGCGATTCCGTATTGTTTACGTGCTCAAGAGATAAAAATGAACAACGGCTATACGTACTTTGGAAAAGTATAAGAAGTGAGAAACTCATAAAAATAACAAGTAATATTTCCGAAATGATTGATTCCAAACAAAGCAGATGTTTCCAACATAAATCCTGTGTTTAAAGGGGCTTACGTTTTTCTCTTCTACGGTTTCCGAATTATGCAAAAGTCATCCGGGTTGAAGAGGATTTATGAAGACATTCACAGAAAATTCAAGATATACGCTTAATTTAAAAAGAAGCTCAAATATACAGTATGATATTCAAAATTGTTAGAGCCATTTTTCAGAAAATCAAAGTTTTCGAAAAATGCTTCATATAAAAGATAGTCTGGAATGGAGGATTATTTTAAAAATCGTGTCGCGTACTTGAAGATGGTGAACACAAATAGCCTTTGGTATGTAACTGACTTTTTGAGCTCATACACACATAAATGAACAGGAACAGACACACGCCCATTTTTATAATAAATGATTTGTTCGGATTAAGGGATTTCAACTGTACTTCAACTGAAATCCTGCTATTGAGTTGGGTGGAACGCAATACCTAATGCAATATTTTTCCCATTTATGTTTTAACACATAGTAGAAAAATTATAGATTCTATTTCATATTATTTTTTTTAAATGTGCTCTGACAAGAAATTATATATCTTCAAAGTATAAACCATTACACTCTATGGTCTTTGAGCCATCGTTCAGAGTGGTTTATTATCCCATGGTACCAGTTTCTAGTTTTTAATGAGAAGAACTTGTTGACACCCACTTACGGTGCCTCAGAGTTGTCAAAACTGGGCCATGGATCCTAAAAGATGATAGATGGTGAGAAGTCAGGGCTATAAGGTGGGTGTGGTAGCAGTTCGATTCCTCCCAATTTCTGAATTTTTTCCATGGTTGTTCGTGCATAATGGACTGTTGCATTGTTCTGTTGCATTAGAACTGTATTTTGGTTAACAAATGCTGGATATCTCCGTCTCAAAATTTCATTAACTCGTTCCAGTTATTGAGAGTAAACATCCGCATTAATCGCTGTCTGTTTGCAACAAACTCCCAGTGAATCACAGGTTCAAAATTCCAACAGACATTACTTTGGAATGTAACTGATTTTTTTAACGATTATTTTGGCAGGTCGGCGGGGATTAAGGCACTGTTTCGAGGCATCAGGGCCTTGGTAATACACCCATTTTTCATCATAAGTGACAATTCTACTATCAAATCTGTCATTCGTGGGATTACGGATAAGCTGATGATAGCTATCCACTCTATGTTCAACCTGATATGGTGTCAGTTCAAGAGTTACAGATCCACAGCTTTTGTGTGATTTTCCAGGAGTCTTAATGTGGCGATGTATGGTATCTTTTGATGCACTAAATTCTTCTGAAAGCTTATGGGTGATACATGCTCGCAATGTACGCAACACTAGCAATGACATCCTCTAAATAGCATTGCCAAATCTAAGAAAACCAACAAAGTTTCCAGACTACCAAAAGCAAAATAACCAACATTACTTCTGAGACAACCTAATAATAAACACCTCCCATGGATCCATGTAGAAAAATCTAAGGAATAAACTATTTTGTTTACATTCTGGACGCTTGTTTGTCTTGAAGTTTTGAAATGGCAATAACGTGAAGAATAGAGGATGTGAAATGGACTTCGTACTGGTGTACAATGCAATTGTTTTGGATAGAGTGGGTGGATCAATACTATTTTGAAACTCACGAGGAAATGAAATGAAATTACTTAAGATAGCGATGAGAAGAAGCTGATTACCAGATGATCCGTAACGATGGGGGAAATATTCATTTGTAAGACAAATACTTACGTTTAAAAGCATACTGGAAGATAGCTGCGTTCGCTGTAAAGGACCTTCTCTTCAGTACTAACATATTTGTTAGTGATAAAATTTTAATTAATGACTCGGAGAATACTGTTAACAACAAATTAGCAACTGCAGTTTTAGCATTGTAAGCTAATGTATGCAACATTAATTTGAGATGTTTACAGTCTGCAATAGCTGAAACTGGACTTTTTTTGTTTTAATTTACGTTCGCCCCAACACGGTAAATGAATTGGGTGAAATGATGCTCAAATGAGTCCAGGGTCCATGGAGCTTAGAGTTACCCGACAGTCGTCTTGAAGGATAAGGGAAAACCCCGGAAAAACCGTATCTAGGTAACTCACCCTGAACGAGATTCGAACTCGGGACCTCTTGAACGTGAGGCAGACATGCTAACATCTACGCTACCTAGACGGGCTAAAACTAGACAAACTAGACTTATATCACATCACTTCATTTTGCCTACCAATTATTACTCTTATAACAGCATGCACCTTTCTTGAGAAAGCTATATCTTAAATTGGAAGATGCATATTTCAGGAAAGCTCAAAGGTATCCGTTACTTAAATACTCAGTAATATTATACTCCCAGGCTGAAACACCTGCACTGACATTAAGTTTAATTTTCCTGTAGAGATAACTAAAAAGATAAGCACAAATTGTATCCATAAATATACAAATAATAAGCTATTCATACACCTAAGCATAATTTCTGATGGAGTCGAGATTTTTTCTGCATGTTTCGAGACATACGAAACCTTTGTCCCTCTTCTTAAGACCACGTGCTTTAATCTCCCATCAATCAGCGAACTGCGCGACACTTCGCCGAACCTTAAGATGATAGATGAACCTCGAGGGTCATCGGTCATTAGCGAACAAGGAAAAAGAAGGAAAAAAACTACAGAAAGAGAAAAAAAAGCATGATAAGTAAAAAAGGAAATGTTGTACCCCGAGGAGGGTGTTGTAATACTTTCGGGACGATGCTCGTAGTTTCAGTTGAGCATCAACAATTACAACAAAGTGGTTAGCCTCAATTTTGACAAGTACATTTTTCTTTATTGATCAAAGTATGTAAACTCTTGGTGGCGCCACCATAATAAATATCTCTTTTGCTTTTTAGATTGTAACCCAACCAGCTTTCATTCCGCCACAGACCTTTCGTATGAACAAAAACCAGGAACCAAAAAAATCAATAAAATTTACTGTTAAAAATTAATAATTAGCGGAAGTTTAATTTAAGGTGATACAAAGCAAAAAGATTCTAATATAAATCACGTATCCAAATTTACATGTTTCATATTCTCCAAGCCCATGGCAATTAACAACCGCTTAAGGTTCGTACTGCAACGATTGGTCCTGATATTAGTTCTAAAAGTCCTGTTTTCTCAAAATAAATTTTATATGGCTACTAAAAATGTAACAGTTGCATGAAATTTTGTCAAAATTCAATAAAATTATACACCATATGTATAAGATTTTCATGGGAAAAAAAAGCATTGCATTCAGAGCATTTTGGTATATCTGATCTGGAGTGAATAAAAATATTTTCAAGAAATAATTAAAGTTTGATACAAACAGCAATGTGTATTACTTAAAAATGCATATTACTTAAGCAATTATTTTCATTTCAATTGGAATCACTCAAGCATAAACCGAAAGTTAAATTGAAGTTGATTATCCAAACGCTTATGCATATGCAATATGACAAAAAAAGTTGTAACTTGTAAATTAATATATTTTTGAAATAAAATATTATTTATATACTATTTGATTATATAAATCAAATTAAACAAACTCTAATCAGGAACGCTGAACTTTGAAAATTCACCTCCAGCATGCCTTAAATATTTTGTATAGGAATTTAGGTTCAAAGTGCTGCACATGCACAAAACTGCAGGTGATAGATATCTTAAATCCATTTTTCTGGAATTGGAATAATAAAATTAACTTGCACTTCTCAACCAATTATTGATTACTTATCTGTTTTAATTGCCTATAGGTATGCAGTGAAAATATTGCAGTGCTGTCCTTCATCTTCCGGGATCTATGAACACCGAGTGTAGGTTGTAAATAAAAAGTGGGATGGAGTGTTACTAGCGAAATAATTAAAATATTTAAAATGATCCCTATCATATAAATAATATAGGAACCACTCTTAATATGGATATAATAAAGAAGAAAAGGAATGAGGGATTTTAAAACTTTTATTCCACTGAGTACTTCATATTTCCAGTATGAGAGGATCATATAAAACCCTCTACTTTTAGTGCCAACTGTGTAAAACAATAGTGTTGTATGAATGTGGTAAATAAAAATGAATCCTTTATACTTCCAAAATCTGTTACATATTTAAAAAGCACGTATATTACTTACACCAATTTTTTCACGATAGTATTTTTTTTTTTGTTTGTTTTTTGTAATTTACGTACTCCAACGTTAAGTCATATCGGACGTTGAATGGAATGGCTGAAATGATGCTCAAATGAGTCCAGGGTCCATGGAGCTCAGAGTTATCCGACATTCGTCTCTTAGGATAAGGGAAACCCCGGGGAAAACCTTATCCAGGTAGCTCACCCTGACCGAGATTCAAAATCGGGACCTCTTGAACGTGAGGCAGACACGCCACCATATACGCTACTGAGGCGGGCCGATGGTTAGTTTGTTATTTTAAATAAATTATTTATAAAATCGTTTTAACGAACTTATATTTTATTACAGTTACAAAATGTATGTTGCATCAATTTAGATTATAAATAACAGATATGATACACAAAGCCTTGTCTGCTCCATAATTAACTGGTTTTCTATCTGATAGAAAAATCATCAGATTTAATGATCAAAGTTTTTTATGTAAATAATTATTAACTATTTGTAACAGAAGTTTATTATGTACTAGAATCTCTGATATGTTTGTTCTGTCGAATGAGTTTTGAAATGTACAAATGTTATATGAGTGTTAATACTCGTATTAATGTTCTTAAGTTTTCCTACAAAAATGTTAATGTAAAATGACGTTATAGTAACAAAGTCTCCCATTCCGGAAACCATTCTGCTCTTCAGGAATTTTTTCCAAGTAGTACTTATTTATTTTATACTTTACTACATTTTCACGTATATTATATCCTGAATTTAATAAACTAATGACTTTAGTTCTTGAATGTTTTCTGGTATCCTTTCTTATGAGGTGAGTTAACATAAGTTTTGCCTCCTGTTAGCGAATTATGCTTAGAAAGTAAAATGTAGTGTTTAGACAGCAGCTAATTCATTTAATCTTCTCTGGGGCTTTCTTACTTTTCATATTTATAATTATCTTTCATATTTCAACTGTGTAATATTCAGCTTCTGTGTTCCTTGAAGTGATACAAAGAAATCTTCTGCATACTTGATCCATAGTTTCTCAAAATAATTTTACCATCTGTTTTTCACAAAACAATTATTTTGAAATTCTTATTTTACTTAACTTCCTAACTAATCTGGAATCTGTAATTTTTTATCACGTTATAAATAAGAGACGAAATTTTCCCAATATATTTTCATAAAGATGTAATGTCATTCAGGGCAATGCAGTTATTCCTCTGCTTTATTATATAGCAGTCTAGATACTCATACCAACCATGGAATAATGAAAACAAACACATTTTAGTTGCGGATAACAGGTGTTTCAGGTTTGGTGCTCCTTGCCACAATACGAATGTGTGCACTTTTTTATATCAAAATAGGCAGTTTGAATTACGTGGCTAGAGTAGTATGTTACAGTAGTGTTATTGTACCTTACTCTTAAATCTGCGTATGTATTGTGGTGGCTTATCTACTTACTGCAGAGTTCATTGTTTTTTTTGTTTATGTTGTAGTGTTTGTATAACGCAGTAAGTTTCCTTCCTTGCAGCCCACTTAAAAATATACACCTATTATTTCAGATCTGAGAAAGTAATAATTCTCATTTATAAGTTAAAATTGGATCTTACCTTAGTAAAAAGTCTTCTTCACAGCAACAGGGCTCAGAAAATCGTCTCCAGCAAATGATTCCTGAGAATAAAAGAGAACTTCATCACAAGAGCTTTGAAAATGGAAGATTCAATAGGTAAAAAGGAAAATATGACCAGTATACTAAGAGTACACAACATTGTTGACATTCAACGAAGTGAGGTCTTTGCACCATCCAACGTGGGAATGAGGAAAACGAATGTACAGTAAATATTTTAGCACGCTTGTCAGCCACACCTTATCTGTTGTTCTGGAAAGTGGCTACATCTTGTTACGTGGCCATCAATTACTCCTTGCGAAATTTACTGATGTGCAATACAGCGTTACTGATGCATCCATGATTATGTTAGTGGGTTAACAAATGCATGTGTTGAAAACTCATCTTACAGCCAGCAAGGAAACACACACACACACACACACACACACACACACACACACACACACACACACACACACACACACACACACACACACACACACACACATACACACAGAGCCCGCCTCGGAAGCATAGATGGTAGCGTGTCTTTCTCACGTTCAGGAGGCCCCGAGTTCGAATCTCGATCAAGTTGAGTTACCAGGATAAGGTTTCTGCTGGGGGTTTCCCTTATCCTGAAAAACGAATGTCCGGTAGCTCTAAGCTCTATGGACCCCGGGCTCATTTGAGTATCATTTCACCCATTCCATTCATCGTCCAATGTGGCTGAACGTTGGAGGACGTAAATTACACACACATACAGAGAGAGAGAGAGAGAGAGAGAGAGAGAGAGAGAGAGAGAGAGAGAGAGAGAGAGAGAGAGAGAGAGAGAGAGAGAGAGAGAGAGAGAGAGAAAGAAAGAAAGAAAGAAAGAGAGAGCAGCTTAATTACCAAAACCGTACAAATATTGTCGTAATTTTTCAGTTTCTGGCTTTATCACCCTACAGGCATCAAGATCCATTACCCCAAGTTGCAGTATTCATTTATCTTTCCCGTTATTTGCTGCACCAAGGAGCTGCACAAAACTGCTAGTTGTGCATCTGGACCTTGACACTTCACACTTCTGACACTTCACTCCCTTCCCTACTTTAAAGTTAAGAGCCATCACTGTCCACATTAAAGAGATTTTGACTCCCTAGCTCCGTCGGATGTCTGTTTCCGGAAAACAGAGAAGCATCTAGAAGCAACCCAGCGAAAGCTACACAGAGAAAAGAAACCAGAAAGCAGTCGCATACAGATGAGTTGCGATTGTTTTAATTGTAAAATGATCAAAACTTAGAATTAATATTATATGTTTGTATATTAAATTTTACTCTTTATTCAGTCATTTTTAAGGTCACAAAGGAACGTTTAGTAGAAATTCTGCCCACTCAAGCCCTTACATGAAAAAAAAATGTGGTTATTACTTGTTTGTTAAAAATTATCCTAGCGAGTTGTATTAAACAATCGCATGTCTGAGGCAATAATATTACAAAGAAAATGTAAGTACCTATTTATACCTCAACTAAGCCGTCTTAGATGGCTCAGGTATTAGCCATTGTATGTCACGTGCAGGAGATATTACGCTCAAACAGGATAGGTAATTTCTTTTTCTTCTTTCTTTCATTCTTTGCATTATCGCTAAGCAAATCTGAGATAGATATATCCCGTTCCTTATTTCATTCATTTTACCTACATTTTACCAATAAGACAGGCGTCACTGGAAATGTAATTTTATAACACTTTCAGAAAATTTAGCTGTAAGTGTATTTTCAGTGTTATTTTTAAGGCTTTATTTTAAATCGCTTGACTAGAGAGGTCCTATTGCGACCGACATAGATATTTTAAGTGTTGTCTCATATCAACCAAAGGTTTTATTTAGGTTTCACAGTTATTAAAGCTTAAATCTGGATTACATTATCTTAATCCGAATGCTTAGCAAAATAATATGGTTTTAAAATGAACTTTCTTTTTTTCTAACCCTAAGGTAATTTAATCTTTTAATCATTAATAATGGATCATAAAACTAATAATAATATTAATTTCAAAGAAGAGTTTATTTTGTCTTCCAATCATCCCAATTAAATAAATATCATAAAAACAAAAATTTAATTACTAATTCAATTAACTCTGTATCATCTCATTATAACGCATAAATCTGTTAGTATGTTTTTTCACTAGCCTTAGATCAAAAGAAAATAATTTTTAATTTTTTATTTCAAATGTCTAATCTTTTAGAGTTTTATAGTTATTTAAAAAGTAATTATTCAAAGATCTTCCGGAAGAAGAAAAGTAAATATTTAGGTATCTGAATGACAAATTTCAGAAGAATTGGATGAAAACTTAATCACTGTAGAACATGTCAAAAAGTGATTGAAGTAAAAAATAAATAAATAAATTTAAAAATCCTGAAATTTTATAATGAAAAACTTTTTTCCCTGGAACTTTAACTCAAGATGTATAAATGTAACTACTAAAAATATCATAAAAATAAAATATTGAATTTAGGTTTCCTATGTGTTTTTATAATCATAGAACATAAATATAAGTTTTTTGCAGATTTGTACTTAATTTGAGTGGTCCTTAAGCTTTGCAGGGGCGAGTGGACGGTGGTTTGCCGTACGGCAGTGGTTGCCTAGAAAGTTATGCTTGAAGCTGTTCGTGTGACTATAAGATTTTGAGGGGAACCCTCTACTCAAATTGGGTAAGTGTCCTCACGAACATGATTCTATGTAAAGCCGCAGTGTTAGGTTTAAATGACGGCATATGACATCTGGAAATTTTAGGGATTACCCTGTGACTATCTGGCTGCAGTTCCTGCATCTGTTCCTGAAAATATTCAAGAAAACTATAGGTGCAGAGCAGCGGTAACCAACTGGATCGATTTTGTGCTAGAGCAAATGACGGAGCACTGTGCACTGCCAAGAGTGCCGTACGACTTCAGTTTGAGACAAGACATGGAATTAGACAGTAGTGTTGCCTCGTCTCTTGCGGTTTATTTTCGTAAACATAATGTCGGTTGGAGAATGTAATGTGACACGTAGGAAATCTATTCCTACACTCATGCATACCACATTGCACGTGGTGCAATTAGAGCCAATTTTCCAAATATTTGCTGAGCCTTACTCTACAGATGATAATGTTTCATCTGAATTCCAACTTGAACTTATCGATTTGCAATGCAATCGTCAAATGAAAAATAAATTCCAAAATAGAATTAGTTTGAGTGATTTCTATTCACATTTTCCAAGAAATACATTTCCTTGACTACATAGTAATGCCGCTCGTGTTCGCAGTATGTTCGGATCCACATATATGTGCGAACAATTTTTTCGCTAATGAAATTAAACAAACACCGCTGCAGATGTCAATTATTGGATCAGAACTTAAAATGTCAACTTAGACTAGCTGCTGCACAAACATTGATACCCAATTTTGAAAAACTGGTGTGTCAAAAGAGACAGCAAAAATCTAAAAAACTAGGATCCACTTCTGAGTAATATGTTGTGCTTATTGCCCTTCTTCGAGCTGTTATTTAATACTGCTGTATTGTAAGTCCTTTGTCGATTATTTTCATTTTGTTTAAACTATCAATTACATAGTTGACTGATAATGAAAGAAACAATTAAAACAATTTATAGAACAATTATATCCTTCATATTACAATTTGATTATTATTGTTGCACAGTAAATTGTGCATTTAAGTTGCAAGATCGGCATTCCGCCACTGCTCTGAAGGCTGCGGAGTGCATGATGCAAAAAGTAAACTTGCACGACCTGCTGTGCACTCTGTGCATGGTGTAGAGTAAGCCAACTATTGCAACTCTGCTAAAATCATCTTCTATCACGTATCTAAATCTATGTTGCCTATTATATAAATAATTCTACGGAGAACGATTTTTTTGGTGCATTTTACGTCCTCCAACGTGAAGTCATATCGGACGATGAATGATAGCAAATGGGTGAAATGATAGCAAATGAGTCCTGGGTCCATAGAGTTTAGTCATCCGACATTCGTCTTTCAGAATAAGGAAAAATCCCAGAAAAAACCTTATCAAGTAACTCACCCTGACCAAGATTCGAATTCGGGACCTCTTGAATGTGAGGCAGACATGTACCATCTACGCTACCAAGGCAGGATAAATAGAAAAAGACAAAGCATACAATTTGTAACTTTTCGTAGCATTGGTAGTTCACGAAATGTTCATTGTTAAAGTTCAGTTGGTATCAAATTGGAGTTATTTTTCATGCAACATATAAGTAATATAATAATTGCGTGTTTACAAATGCGAAGTGAGGGCTAATTTTGATAAAGTATTCAGACTGAAAACCCCGTTATCGTAGTTGATATTCTCTCGCTTATTAGTTAACGTGAAGCGAAAAGAAGAATCACATTTTATGGGAATAGAATTATCATAAGTAGCATCTGTGAATTGAAACAGGGTGAATCGAGAGTTATACATCCGATTTTTAAGTGGATTTCTCTGACGCCTTTATCTCAAACAGCACGCAAAGAAGCTGAAGTAGCGCCACATACAATGGTGTTTGCCACTTAGCAAAGCTTATTACATGCTTACCGAATTGTTCATCACCGCTAAGATATGCATCTTTCTTCTCCTGCATTACACGTGCAGTTCTCTAGTCGTCTTATTACGTAACACAGAAACAAAAGACAAATGCATAGGGTTCACGTCGACACGGGACTCTGCGGTTAGGAGTCCGCTATGATGAGCGCTAATTAACTTGCTAACGAATACAGGTTTTACACCTCTAGTTTGCAAATAAGTTCCCTAATACTGCTGCCATTATATGTACAGAATGACATGCAAGGGTGGAGAGCATTTACCTCACTCGTTGTTGTACTACTCCAGTAATGAGCCTACGCCATTATTTCAGGTCCTTCAAAAAAAACTCGATATACCACTTCACTCACAAATTTTATTTCTAGCATAACCTCTTGAGTTACTTACTAGTTAAGTGAGAAATAGCTTTTATCCTTCTCCCCTCTCTCTAGTGCTCACTTCCTCCTTCCCTCTGTCACTCCCTTAATCTCTTTGCAACATAGTTTATGTAATGTTAATAAAACTGGCAATAAAGCTATTACCCTCCCGTTTTGGACGTTTCTATAAAGGAGAGACATGGAGAGGAGACAAGGAATTTAAAATTTAACCCATTCCTTATGCTTGTTATACCAGGGCTGTTCAATAAAGAATGATCATAATATTTTACGACCATATTTTTTCGCACTAAAATTCAACCTTATTATATTCTGTTAGCTTAATGTGAAACAAACCTGCCGTAGTAGTTTCATTGTTGGTACTCCTGGTTCCCGCCTGTGAGAACTAGGCAAGTTCAGACATGTTCAGTATCGCCTACCCCTGCAATGGAGGTAACATGCAGTTAAAGTTGATGTTAGAGGAAGATCCGGAGTTTCTTTCAAACGTAATCACTGCTGATGAAGAGCAAACAGCAAAGCTCAGTGTGGAAATCTCCATCATCAACAGCCCCCCAAAAAGCAAAAGTGATTGCTTCTGCTGGGAAAATTTATGGTCATCTCATTCTTTAATATTCATAGAATGGTTTATCAGCATGTTGTACCTGCACACACATCAGTAACTGGACAATACTACAGGGATGTCCTGAAAACAGTGCAAGTCCATGTCAGGCACAAAGACCACATTTCCATGAAGCAGGCTGGATGCTGCACCACGATAATGCACGGCTGGATATTGCCAATGTTGTTGCTGAATATCTTGCAAAAATCAACGTGAAGTGCATCCCTCACCCTCCCTATAGTCCGGATTTAGCCCCATGTGACTTTTTCTGTTCCCTAACTTGAAAAAATGCCTTCGTGGTGGCATTATCCATCATCAGAAGCAGTGGTGGAGGCTGTGGAGGTGATTTTGAAGGATCTCTCAAAAATGGTTTCCAGCATGTCTTTGAAGACTGTCAGAAACGCTGGGACAAGTGCATGCATTCAGGGGAGACTATTTTGAGAAGGACTATTAAAATTATCAGGATGAGTAAACGTACGTTGTCAAAAAAAATTGTGATCATTCTTTACTGAACAGCCCTCGTTTCTAAATTGATATAGAAAATGACTAATCAAAGCGTGGCGCTCTGGGCTAGAGCGTTGTGCTTTGCTTCTCCACCTAGGATCAATCCCAACCCTGGGGAGTGTGGATTTTAAATCCAGGATATTATACCGGTGCCCACTCAGCATCGTTAGGAATCTGAGGAGCTAAGCCAGGTAGCGTACCCTGGTCTAGAAAGCTGGCTGAGGATGTCGTTATGCTGACCATATCTTCGTATCTCTCCCGTATCTTTTGGAAAATTGCCCGCCTCTGCCTTGTGTATTTGGGAGTGAGGCCGGCATTTGGGTTGGAACGCTTGCGGGCTGTTACGCCAAGGGTTATGAGTTAATGAAGGGTTATTTATATTAACATACTTGTTACAATTATTTATATGTGTTTTAGGAATAGTTTGTAGAAGAGTAGGTAGAACAATTTATGTGGATGAAATATACAATACCTTTTTTATATCTACTTCCTGTCTAGAAAATATGAAATCATTACAATTTTACAAGGAAATTAAAAGAAATTGGGGACGAGAGGCATATATAGATTACTGCAATAGTCAAGGGAGAGAAGGGTTAGCTTGGATGAGAACAGGAACAATATCTAAGAGGGATAAGAGGTAGGGAAAAGGAAATTTGTGAACTGTGTGGGGAAAAGGAAAGCATAGAACCCTATGTAACAGAATGCGAGGAGGTTGCAATGTGGAGGGAAAAGGTTTGGGAAGAAAAATGGGAGAAAGCAGAGAAGAGGATAGTAGATATAAAAATGTTAACGGGAAAGGAGGAAAAGAAAGTAAGAAGATTAACGAGTTCTTGCAGAAAGTAAAAGAAAAATGGGCCAGAAATGTAAAGAATATAAGAAAAGGAGATAAGGGGGAAGAATGGGGCTAATTAAATAACAAGGAGGCATGGAGGTTAAGAGCTACCTGGCAGAGCAGAAGACCAGGGTATCATGTAAGCCTAGGTAGCAACAAGGTAAAGAAAAATAAACGTCTAAAGCTGTAAATTCTAAAATTTTGGAATAGCATAATAAATAATTCATTCAATTCACATATCCACTTCCTCTTAACTGAAGTCCACCTGTCATTACACAACTCCTTTCCAAGTGAAAAGGATTATCAGAAAGTTCAAGAAACCTACTTATTTAACTTGGCATGTAAATATATTAAATATTTATTTGGCATTTTAATCAAAATCATTTGAACCACTTTCTTGAAATTTTGAATAGTAATGGGTAGGTTGTAATGGAGGAATTTTCTTAAAACCTTTGTGTTCAATCTTTGAAACATTGATCTCAAATGCTAAGTTTTATACTATTGTGCACTTCATTTTTTGTTAATACTCATCACAGACCACATAGACACATTCTTAGATGGAAGACTTTCTAAAAATTAACGTTAAATTGGTTTGAGTTCCTGTAAAACCACGACACCGAATTTTTAGCTGAAAACACTATTTCCTCCGCTTCTTAAGAACATAGTAAAGCAAGTTATTAAGAGATCATTCTGGAGGACTGCTATTCATAACCTGTCAAGAGCAATCTGGGATGCTCTGGACTTAATGGAACGCTCAGCATTTCCTTTATTTCCTGTTCCGTTGTGCAGCCTTCGAGCTGTCACACTCTGTCGTCACGGCCTTCTGTACCACACGGTGCGTCAGGGGGCCATGCTTAGGCAATGTGTTGACACGTGAATTGATGAGGAGGTCCATGGTAATTATGAGACAGACCCAGCTACAACCAAAGTTTTATGTTGGTGTCAAGTCATTCTCTCAGACCCCAGCCTACCTTATTAGGTATTCCAAATGACTTTGGGTGAAATTATCTTTTGGAGAGAAGATGCCTTGTAAATCATCGCACATACGCTTCAATTGAGGTAATTTGTTTTAACAGCATTCAGGATATATTGTCACTGTCGTTTACGTAATTATTTCGGATTATACGTGTACACTCCTGAGGTATCTATATTCTTCTTTGGCTCAAGGCAGATCATTACTTTGACGTTGACAGTCAACGATTCGGATCAAAAAGTAATTTTTTACCCAATGTTTGTACACCTGCGTGTCACACGTTGCAGGCAATGGCTACAAGACCCATTGACGAATAATATAAATTATTTACTGTCTCTATAAATGTGTGCGAGAGCTGTATATAAAGTGACTGAGAACAAGTTACATAAACCAGTGAATTCAAAACAAACATTATTAAAAATAATGGGGTGCATGCAAAATAACGCCAGATATTAACGTGGAAACGATTTTTATTGCGAACGCCGTCTAAACAAACAACCAACCGCAGAAATATTTCGACAAGGGGTGCGGGTATCAAATATAGAAAATGGCCTCAGGAGAATGTAAAAAAATGAACGGTCAGATAGTCAGGGAGGGAGCGGCAACTGCTACCCCAAGTGACACTTTGTTCACTTCTGGTACGGACCAAGAAAATAAAACACTGAATGAAACAGGTATGTATATGATCCATTTAAGAGGTGACACAACTTGTAAGAAATAAACTGCCTTTGAGCCTTTAAGCTCCAATGTCAGTAGAAGAAATAAGTTTCGCGCGTCTTACTTAGTCCCTTAATTCTAATACGAGAATTTAAGAGAAATCTTATTGAACTGAGACAGAAGAGCAATTTGCTTATCTCTTTTACTGAGCGAGGTGGTGCCGTGGTAATGTGTGCTACTCGCATTCAGGAGGTCCTAGGTTCGATTCCTGGCGACAGCTCAGTCTCCTATGGATATTTCGTGGTTTACTGGTTCATTATAGACTGCTGTGGTTGTTCTTCTATCATGATTTTCCGTAATTCATTTTATGTACTTATCATTTCCCTCGTTGTTATTTGTTTCAGGGCTGCAGGACCAGGGGACGGTGCTCGTTGGGTTGCGGCTGAGCGTTGTATGTGCACTCTGTAAAGATTTCTTCCCTGGCATTAGTTCGGTTTACCCATTCAAGAACCACGTCTACGTAGGTCACACAGGGGTGGAACGCTGGTGGTTTGTAGCGGCAGCGGATGCATCGTACTGGAAACATTAGGGAGCCCTTCCATGCTTACGCCTCTTCTTATCCGGATCTATCTCTCTTCTCTTCTCTCCCACCCAGAGGATCAGATGGCTGTGTCGGTTTTCTGCCCCAGTAGTAGTAGGAGACCCTGCATCATATGAAACTTTACCTTTATCTTTTAGCTTAGTCTTTTACTATCTTGACTCTTCCTTAAGTGCCTAGTTTCGCAGCAATTTCCTATTTGTGGTTTGCTTTACACCATATCGCTGCATGGAATATGTCTTTTATATATCATTGGTTTGTTTGTCAGCAAACGTAGGAAGGGGTGATGTGTGCTGGGTCACACACAATGAAACTTTGGCTCACTTCAGCTTCATATATGTCGTTGTCTGAATCGAAATTTCCCTGAAAGACAGATCAGTTGTTGTGAACCTAAAGTAAGGTCACCTGTCATCAATTCTCTCGATGTTTACTTCTAGAAAAGCTATGATCTATTATTATTATTTTTTTGTGTTGTTGCAATTTACATCCTCCAACGTTAAGTCATACCGGACGATGAATGAAATGGGTGAAATGATGCTCAAATGAGTCCGGGGTCCATGGAGCTTGGAGTTACCCGACATTCGTCTATCAGGATAAAGGAAAACCCCGGAAACAACCTTATCCAGATAACTCACCCTGACCGAGATTCGAACTCGGGATCTCTTGAACGTGAGGCAGACACGCTACCATCTACGCTATCGAGGTGGGCATAATGATCTATAATGAACAGGTTCTTGAGGAAGAGAGTTTAGATCTTTATATAGGAACTGAACAGAATTACATGACTACATTATAAGCCAATTATATAATTTTCGTTTATCTCGAAACTCGCTTTGGGAGTGTGTGATTCGCAGGGCTTGTAATTCTGTACTCGCTGTTAATGAAAGGTAAAGTCGACGTAGTCTAGTCTGCATGTGGGTTGTGGAATGCTTACCTCCAATTTTAAAGCTTTTAGTCACTTTGAAGCTCTGCACTCATTCATCATTTCAATTACCAATGTTATAATGTGCTATTATTAAAGCACCTGCAGACATCCACGAAATGTTGCTATTGTAAATTCACAAATACGTGCTGCATTTTTGTAGTGTGGACGATAGAGATTTTTTTGGGGGGGGAGGGGCGAAGCTATTGAAAACGAGGTCCACCCGAAGGACCAAAGATCCAGGCCTCTAACAACCCGAGAGGGATGGAAACTCCAGGGTTTTTCCATAGGGCAATAACTCCCCTATCGACAACACCCTAAAAGCACCCCTATCGACAACAACGTCAAGACGGGTGGAAGTGGATACGTCACGAGCGTCAACCCCGCAGGGTAGACTGCCTAATAATCTCGGCGGGGCCGCCTGGTGATCTAGCACATATTCTACTAGCTCTGCAGGCTAATACCCGGGACGTTTTAGGAAACCTACTGCTCCCTCCGAGCGGTTGAAATCTGGCCGGAGGTACTCGATCTCCCCCGTGTGTCGGGAAGACACTACCCCTCGAGTCTAACCCAATCCGAACAACTCCCATTCGGAAGGACTGGAATGTTCGGTCCGAGGTTCCTCTGGTAACGTCAGAGGTACAACGAGTGCTAAGGCTCTGCAGCGCTCGCAGCAAAGCAACTGACGGAGACGGATCCCTTCCCCTACGGGAGAGGGCGAAGCTATGAAAGATATTTAGTCCAAATTGTATTAACACCTGTAAACCATTCTGCACAGCAGAGCAAGATGCACACGTCATCTGTGACCGACATTCGAGAGGTGCGAGTTCGATTTCCTTGGCCCACCTACCTGATCTATGGGGTTTTTCAGGGGGTTTTCGGGTCGTCAAGCAAACGCTGGGTTGGTTAATTACATCTCCCGAATTTCCTGTCCCTCCATTTCATCTCCATTATTACTTCACATCTGGTGGTCTCTTTCAGGGTAGAAGTGTCGGCGGGTGTCTCGGCGGTGCATGGCAGATGATATGCTCTTGGTAAAACTTTCTGCTCCGTAGAATTGTCTTATGTGTCCAAATCCGGTGTGGTGGGGCCGTTTTCGAACCACAGTAAGGTGGAATGCCGGTTGTTCCGGCCTGACGGGGAGTTTCCAATACTAGTAGGTAAAATATAGGAACGGCCGCTTTCGGACGGCCGCCCTCTGTCTCCTATGGACTCATCCTACCTCCCGGGGTGCCCCACTTGGAGGCATAGGTACAATAGACTGAGTTTGGACCTCCAGCGTAGCGTAGTCCAGTCATGTATTTCTTCAGTTGGTGTAGTATTCCTCACTATTCTTCTTATCCTTTGAAGTTAAAATTATGCAACCATAATAGACTTGGATGAACTCGAATTAATTGGTACTGCAGCTCTTTCTTTTGTTTCTTCTTTCTTTCCACCACTTTCACAAATGGGAACATGTGCAAGCCTGTGCATACATTACTGACAAATTTGTTCTGCTTACCTTTTTCGTATAAAGGGCATTAAAGTCAGCACCTGGTTCAGATGTCTGTTGAGGATCAAAGAGATGTTGAGGATTGGTGATCATCCCTAATCCTGGAATGGGAGCAACAAAGGAAGTGATGTGGAATGTTGCTGAAGTGAATGAAAGAAAAGGTGATTTTGGATGACTTGACAAAACAAATGGCAGGAGAAATGACAACGCAGAAGAACCTTCCCCCGACCCTGCCTCCAGAAACCTCTTAATACGTTTCTAAATTTACTACGGTTCCCTGAAATCGAACCCAGACCGTATTGATGATATGTGCGTGCTTAAACCACTCGTATATGGCACCTTCTGCAGGGATTAGCACGCGTTCAAATATTGCCAGATTATATTTGATATCATTCAATTGTTCATACTTAAATATGAGCATTACAGAATAGTTTGTGGTACTCCTGTAAGCTAGCCGATGTGCTTAAATAACGGAATTGATCATTGTAACAATGTGTGCAGTTTTTATACCTGCAGTGAAATCAATTTTGGAAAACAAGCATGTCTGTAATTGTTTAACTTACTGATGTCAATGTTCATCACATTTACATACTGGTTAGAAGGAAAGGAGAATGTCTGTTTACAAGGATAATAAAAACTGAAGAGTATGTCTATGCATATGATTGTATACACCACGCAAACACAAAACCAAATGGGTGAATGAAATATGCATTTTTATTCATAAGATGCTCTTGTAAAAAACTATCCAACGAAGTATAGTTGAAAGCACATTAAAATACAGTGAAAGTAAAGAGTGTGATAAAATTGGATATCCATATGATAGGCGACAGATAGCATCTAACATTTCTACACGTTTTCTTATATCATAAAAATTCTATTTTATTGAATTTTTCTTAAGCAAGGCAGCAAAATGTTTCATGTTTTAATACATATTTAATAGATAATAAGGAATTTGTCAAGTAAAAGAAATGAAGATGAACTTGAATGTTTGCTAACGTTTTCTTTAGTCATTTTAGAGGAAGTGTAATGTACCCAACTGTTCTAAACGGAAATCACTTATGAGTGATCCAAGAAAGAAACACAGTTGTCTAAAAAATTACGGAGGAAGTGGAGATACAGACGGAGGAGAGCTTGGTTGGTTTTGATTAAAAGATCAAGTATACTGCATGATTTAAAGGCATATTCTGATTTTTGTAAACATCTATTGAAATCTTCCTAATATTTACGAATTATGTTTGTGATTATGGATTATTGCGTAACTAGGAAACCATAAGACACAAAATATAGTCAAATATTCGAATATACCCCTGAAACGGAATTGTTTCTTATGTATCGATGTAGACAGGATCGTTATTTCGAGGCTGGATGCTGGAAATTACCACAGCTGCTGTCGTTTTAGCATGATGTGATGGCAGATAAGCGATGATGGATTTCTAAGAAGATTGATTAATTTTTATAATCTTTTCAAAAATTATATTTAAATTTAATTAGACCATTTGAAACAACTCTTTTAAACATTTTGTAAACGTCGATATTATTTTTAAAACAGTTGTGACAATGTTTTCTCCACCACGCCGTGGCTCAGTGGTTAGACCGCTTGGCTCTCACCAAGGCGGCCCGGGTTCGATTCTAGGCGACCGCAAAGTGAGATTTGTGGTGGGCAACACGGCGCTGGGGCGGGTTTTCTCCAGGATCTCCGGTTTCCCCAGCCACCTCATTCCACCGGTGCTCCATCTGCATCTCATGTATCATCAGTGTCATCGCCTGCGGTGCCGTATGTAATAAAATCGGGAGTTAAATACTACACATTTAATTTCACGTCCTTTCTGCAGACTTACGGACTAACACACACATCCAATCTCTACGGCGGTTAAAAGCAGAAGAAGGTTTGCTTCGGCCAATTTCAAGTTATTGGTCTTGTCGTTGCTATGGCAACTCAATATATTTCTATTGATCCACGTCACATCAAATTATAACAATGTTCGTTGTAACATTTAATAATATTGTAATAATTTTTAAATCAATTTTTCACACTATTTAACACTAAAAATATTTCAATAAAATTTACATTTATATATTTTCTTTTCTTTGTTCCATTTATACACCGCCTTTAACTGCAATGGTCCTATTGGAACATATCGAAGGTGTTAACTCGTATTCGTTGGGTTTTAATCATTAGATCATGCACCCGTTCACACTCGCATTCATACTTCCAGACTCTAGGGAGGATGAGGAATTATCTGGGTCGGAGAAAAATTCCCACCTACACCGCCGGGAATCGAACCCGGGTTCTCTAGCATGGCAGGCAGGTGCTCTACCGACTGAACTATGGGGCCAGCCTACATTTATATTGTTGTTATTAAAATCATGATTAATATGCAGTCTCCTCTCCTTCTATCTGATCTCTTTCACACTTTCAGTTTTTATCTTTAGCCTCGTTCCCTATCTACTACAATAACAAATAATCTTAAATTAAATTAAATCTAAAATATGTGTTTCACACCTTAGGTACACTGAACGGCTTTTGTCTCGTTATCCGTTTTGAAATATTCTCTCAGACTGACAGAGATAGATCAAACAGATTAGATAGATTTTTTTAAAGAAGACATTGTCAAGTTATTAAAAGTGAGATATTTCTTGTATAGAAAATGAGTAGTTGTCAAACATTTTTAGGATTACTCAACACACACTGGTCAACACACTGGTCAACACACACTGAAGATGGTCAAAACCTGACCGAAAAGCGCTTCTGGAGATATGAAGAACATCTCATCTGAGTGAGTAATCCTAAAAATGTTTGACAACTACTCATTTTCTATACAAGATTAGATAGATTCTAATTTGTGGGTAGTAATCCTCTTTTTAGTAATAGCAATCGCTTTTATAGACAGATGTATAGATAGATATATAGATAGTCACATAGACGAATAGATGGATAGATGGAAGTTGGACAGATAGCTAGACGGATTGAGGGTTAGATGGACTGATGGATAGACCGATAGATAGATACACGGATAGATGTACAGATACATACGTTGGGCAATACTTAATTGGTAGGATTGAAATACAATAAATAGAATAGAATAGGATAGATGAATAGGGATATAAAATTAGATATTGGTGGGATTGTAATAGAATAGATACAATAAAATAGAATAGATGGATAGATAGATAAAAGCGTTGGAGGACGATTGCAGTCTACAGCTATCTGGGGTCGGCGGCACTAACCAAGGCCTTTCTTCTCATTACCTTTACACCTTGATTGCAGCGGCGCGCGCAACCGACGTGATAAAAAAGGGAAGCAGATGGAGCTGCAGTGTTTCTTTCTTTCTCTTTCTACATACACACACATTCTAACCGTTCATATGTTTCTGCACTGCAGAATACTACTGCCAAAATACAAGCAGAAGAGAATTGCAGATGTAATCACTTCTATTTTCAGGACCTCAACGCTGCACACCAAAAGCAAAACATGCGACACGCCAAGTACACAGAGCAAAGGGTTGAGTTCTAGCTTGTAGTGAGGACCCTGCGGCTTCCAAGTACTCTAGAATACTCCATAAGGCAATTATTACTATCCGAATACAACCTCTGTGAAGCTCTAATGCAGTAAAGTGTGTAACCATGATATTTATGGAGTACCATCCTGTAGTACCATTATCACTGCTTTTAATTATGTTAGTAGTGTTTTGCTCTACCCCAATTTAATCATTATTATATTGTGTAGTCTCCATCCCTATTCTATAATAATGCCTGGAACATACGCTTAGTTACTTTTTCTTTCATGCAATAAATAATTAGTATTTTTTTTATGCACCTATTATCCGCTGAATGTTTAACATCTTTACTGGTCTTAACAATTCACATACTTACCTATAATCCACGAATACGTTTATTTTGAAAAATCAGTAAATAAACTGCTTTGGTTTTATGAAAACTATACCTCGGGCTGGCCTCGTAGCTCCTCCTTCCGTGCGAGGGATCCCGGTTCGATTCGCGGCTCGGGGTGAGGACTTTTCTCCAACTAAATTGATTGCCCATCTTCCCCAGAGTCTGGAGGTATGAATGAAAGCGCGAATGTGCACATGATATAATTATGGAAAAAAAATATCTAAAATACCAGCAACCCAAAATCTACGAGTTAACACTACCGCCAACAGGCGATATGTTCCAAAAAAGAACGGCCACCGACATGCCTAATGTACGAGGACTGTTCAATAAAGAATGATCATAATTTTTCTACGATCATGATTTTTCGCATTAAAATTCAACCTTATTATTTGCTGTTAGTTTAATGTGAAACAAATACGCCATAGTAGTTTCGTTGTTGGTACTCCTGGTTCCCGCCTGTGAGAACCAGGTAAGTTCAGACATGTTCAGTATCGCCTACCGCTGCAATGGAGGTAACATGCAGTTAAGGATCCGGAGTTTCTTTCAAACATAATCACTGCTGATCAAACTTAGCTACATAATTTCGTTCCTGAGAGAAAACAGCAAAGCTCAGTATGGAAATCTCCTTCATCACCAACACCCAAAAAATCAAAAGTGGTTGCTTCTGCTGGGAAAGTTATGGTCATCTCATTCTTTGATATTCACGGAAATGCTTATCAGCACGCTGTGCCTGCACACACATCAGTAACTGGACAATACTGCAAGGATGTCCTGAAAACATGGCAAGACCATACCAGGCGTAAAAGACCACATTTCCATGAAGCAGGTTGGATGCTGCACCACGATAATGCACGGCCGTATATTGCCAATGTTGTTGCTGAATATCTTGCAAAAATCAACGTGAAGTGCATCCCTCACCCTCCATATAGTCCAGATTTAGCCCCATGTGACTTATTTCTATTCCCTAACATGAAGAAACGCCTTCGTAGGAGGCATTATTCATCATCAGCAGTGGTGAAGGCTGCGGAGGCGATTTTGAAGGAGCTCTCAAAAATGGTTTCCAGCATGTTTTTGAAGACTGGCAGAAACGCTGGGACAAGTGCATCTCATTCACGGTAGACTATTTTGAGAAGGACCATCAAAATTATGAGGATGAGTAAAGGTACGTTGTCAAAAAAAGAAAAATTGTGACCATTCTTTATTGAACAGTCGTTGTAGTTAAAGGTGGGGTATAAATGTATAAAAAAAATTGTAGCTTGAAAACTTTTGTTTTTAATATTATTAAGACGTTCCTTAAATAATATTCAATATACTGAGAGCAAACCTTGCTGATGTATTAGAACTATTGCTTCTGGACACTATTCCCAGAGTGGCGCTTGGATTTTAATACGTCCATGAAAATTGCTGTTACTGAGGATATTTATGGGAACTTTAAGGATACTAGATGACCTTCTTCAGGTTTAAAATTGTAATGACATAATATTTCCCAAATCACCTCCACCCTCAAATCTTTTGCAATTAAGCAAAATCATTTTTAAGGCAGCCGAACTTTCGTAACGGTTAGGATTCCGTAATGTCAGAATGGTTTAACTTTTGAATAACCAGTTAAGCTTAGAACTAATGAAAACTAATAGTCTTTCATCATACATTATAAGTAAACAAGTGTCAAGGTTACCTAAGTGAACTGGGCTTTTTCTACCAACATACGGGATGTTTACTATACCACTATATTATGATGGTGATGGTGATGATGATAATGATGGTGATGATTATTCATTATTATTATTATTATTATTATTATTATTATTATTATTATTATTATTATTATTATTATTATTATTATTATTATTATTATTATTATTATTATTATTATTATTATTATTATTATTATTATTATTATTATTATTATTATTATTATTATTATTATTATTATTATTATTATTATTATTATTATTATTATTATTATTATTATTATTATTATTATTATTATTATTATTATTATTATTATTATTATTATTATTATTATTATTATTATTATTATTATTATTATTATTATTATTATTATTATTATTATTATTATTATTATTATTATTATTATTATTATTATTATTATTATTATTATTATTATTATTATTATTATTATTATTATTATTATTATTATTATTATTATTATTATTATTATTATTATTATTATTATTATTATTATTACTATTATTACTATTATTATTATTATTACTACTACTATTACTATTATTACTACTATTACTATTATTATTATTATTATTATTATTATTATTATTATTATTATTATTACTATTATTATTATTACTATTATTACTACTATTATTACTACTATTACTATTACTATTACTACTATTATTATTATTATTATTATTATTATTATTATTATTATTATTATTATTATTATTATTATTATTATTATTATTATTATTATTATTATTATTATTATTATTATTATTATTATTATTATTATTATTATTATTATTATTATTATTATTATTATTATTATTATTATTATTATTATTATTATTATTATTATTATTATTATTATTATTATTATTATTATTATTATTATTATTATTATTATTATTATTATTATTATTATTATTATTATTATTATTATTATTATTATTATTATTATTATTATTATTATTATTATTATTATTATTATTATTATTATTATTATTATTATTATTATTATTATTATTATTATTATTATTATTATTATTATTATTATTATTATTATTATTATTATTATTATTATTATTATTATTATTATTATTATTATTATTATTATTATTATTATCATTATTATCATTATTACTATCATTATTACTATCATTACTATTACTATTACTATTATTATTACTGTTATTATTACTATTATCACTATTATTATCATTATCATCATTATTAATTATTACTATTGTTACTATTATTACTATTATTACTACTACTTTTATTACTATTATTATTATTATTATTATTATTATTATTATTATTATTATTATTATTATTATTATTATTATTATTATTATTATTATTATTATTATTATTATTATTATTATTATTGTTGTTGTTGTTGCTACTCTTCAAATTACTTTTCGTTGAACGGTAACTAGCATTTAGGTTAATACATTTTAGATTAAACCACACAAACCCAACTTGTGTTTAAGAATTAAGTTACTTTGACATCATTGGTCAAAATGATGTGTTAAAATCCCGATGTACCAATACCTCATGTCACCAACAGATATTAAGACTTAACACGAGTTCAGCAATAGTTAAAACGAAAATTGCATTCCACCAACAAGTGCTAGCTTAACTCTTGTTAAACTAACAAGTCAAATTTCTGTTGTTAAGTTCTTAACAATTGTAAATAGTCAAGATGGTGGGCATTAACTCAGCTGTTGATGTCGATTTGCTATGTTTAAGACCGTCTAAATGGCATTCGTAATAGAGTACGGCCTATGAAGAGATATTATTTTGAGGAGCTATCCGAAGAAAGTGGTCTAAAGAAGTATAGACTGCTGAAACAAATTGCTATGATTGTTACTACAGAAGTACAAGGGAGATTAGAACATGCATCGAAAGGAATATGCCGATCTCGCCATTGCTTCATGTATAATAACTTTGCGATTTTATAATTCACTAAATTATGTGGATAATAAATACACTGTCCACCTTCCGCCTTGAAACGTTTAAGTGACTCCTCCTTCGCTTCTCGTTTTAAATTTACGTAATACTGAGAACATGCATCGAAAGGAATATGCTGATCTCACTTTTGCTTCAAGTATTAATAACTTTGCGATTTTATAATTCACTGAATTATGTGGATAATACACTGTCCCACCTCCCGTCTTGAAACGTTCAAGTAACTTGTCCTTCTTGGCACATTGTTTTACATTTACCTAATACTGACGAACTTATTTGATACTTATAGTGACACATACATTTGAATTAAATTCTATTCCAATATTTTCCCACATTTCATCTTTCTCATTTACATACACCGCATCCGTCCTCTTATTTTCCGCATATCTTTACACTTCATCACCAATTCAATTAACAATTATTTCTCCATCGATGAGAAATTTGTCTCACGGCTTTTGTTTACGATTTTTTTCACCCACCATTTTTTCAGCTGTGTGGAGACGAAAATGAAAACAAAAGCACATTGCAGTATGTTCAGAAAATATAATGACTCATCCATAGCCTTCTATAGCTGTACTGTTTACAAGTTTCTTGGCGTTAACACGTGTTTGTTAAAATTTTCAGGAAACAGGTTGGTGAAATGCAAGAAATTTAACAGCTTTGTTAGCGCTGTGACAATTGTTACGTTACATTTGGTAACGTCAATTTTAACATCTGTTGGTAGAGCTCACTATTAAAATTTGTCTTCTGAAGATAAGGAACAATCCTGGAAGTAATTTTATGCATATTACTCACCCTAATCGAGAGTCAAACACGGGATCCCTTGAACGTGAGGCAGACACACTATACCTACACCACCTCCCACACTGCCCCAAGTTCATTGAAATTCCAGTAGTATACTACTTTTTGTTGTTGTTGTTGTTGTTGTTGTTGTTGTTGTTGTAATTTACGTCCTCCAACGTTAAGTCTTATCGGACGATGAATGGAATGGATGAAATGATGCTCAAATGAGTCCGGGGTCCATGGAGCTTAGAGTTACCCAACATTCGTCTTACAGGATAAGGGAAAACCCCGGAAAAACCTTATCCAGGTAACTCACTGTGACCGAGATTCCAACTCGTGACCTCTTGAACGTGAGACAGACATGCTACCACCACGCTACCAAGGTGCGCCTACCTTTTCTTTAGTTTTTTTTTTTTTTTTTTTTTTTCCATCTACCTAAACCAACTCACTTTGAAATTTCACTGTCAATATTTAAACGAAAATGCGATTTAAGGTGGAACCAAAAGAAGCAATTTTTAGTAAGAATTTCTATGTGCGTTTGAGAGAGAAAGAGAGAGAGAGAGAGAGAGAGAGAGAGAGAGAGAGAGAGAGAGAGAGAGAGAGAGAGAGAGAGAGAGAGAGAGAGAGAGAGAGAGAGAGAGAGAGAGAGAGAGAGAGAGAGAGAGAGAGAGAGAGAGAGAGAGAGAGAGAGAGAGAGAGAGAGAGAGAGAGAGAGAGAGAGAGAGAGAGAGAGAGAGAGAGAGAGAGAGAGAGAGAGAGAGAGAGAGAGAGAGAGAGAGAGAGAGAGAGAGAGAGAGAGAGAGAGAGAGAGAGAGAGAGAGAGAGAGAGAGAGAGAGAGAGAGAGAGAGAGAGAGAGAGAGAGAGAGAGAGAGAGAGAGAGAGAGAGAGAGAGAGAGCGTAAAAATGTTTGATATTTTCTAGTATTTCAAAATAGTTCTAGTAATTTTAATTGAAATGCTGCATGTTGAATACGTTCCCATGGCGATATGCATAAGTTGAATATTCTGTCATATTCCGTGAAGCCCTCTTTATTTGAAAAAACAATTATATAATTGTTTACACGTAAAAATTATCTGATGAACTTTTAGGATATCTTCCTAAAAAGGGACTACAAACATTTTTAATGTTCTAATTTCTAGTTAATAATAGAGATGCAGTTAATTTAGATAACTGCTACCTCATCAAGTACCCTTTTTGGAAGTAAGATTCGAAACTTGAATGAAAAGTCCTTATGTTATGTGAAACGAAAATTTTGAACAAAGAAAACGAAATTTCTATGGTTCAAAATTTTGGCTGTAGCAATTAGTTTATCAACACTGATTCAAATTTCTACTCTTACACTATAAACACTTGTAAATTTATAATATAAGCAACTGTACAACTATGGTGTATATATATGAAAGGGTAGTGCCAGATTGAAAAATCCAATGCCATAGCCGGGATTTGAACCACGGATTCTTTGGTTTCCGTCCAGCCGCTCTAAACCATTGAGCTACTATGGCCAACGTGCCGACATGACATTAAATTCTCCAACTGACTCGTGTTTTTCCCGGTAAACCACTAGGAGATCTCATAAACACATGAGACAACTACCTTAATGGCGACTTACTTTGCTGTAAGTACTTTAAGATCCGGGCTTTATAGTTCGGACCACTATTGGGTACAATTAATGGAAATTAATTGTTCTTTCACACTAGCCGTGTGTAGGACGCACTATGAAAGGGTAGAGTCAGACTGAAAAATTCAATGCCATAGCCGGGATTCGAACCACGGATCTTCTGGTTCCCGTCCTGCTCTAAACCGTTGAGCTACTATGACCAACGTGCCGACATGACATTAAATTCTCCAACTGACTCGTGTTTTCCCCGGCAAACCACTAGGAGTTCTCATAAACACATGAGACAACTACCTTAATGGCGATTTACTATGCTGTGAGTACTTTAAGAATTTAATGTCATGTCGGCACGTTAGTAGCTCAGTGGTTTAGAGAGGCTGGACGGAAATCAGAAGATCCGTGGTTCAAATCCCGGCTATGGCATTTCAATTTTTATAGTGCGTCCTACACACGGCTAGTGAAAGAACAATTAATTTCTACGGTATATAGAGTCACCTGACTCTTTTCTAATTACCTAACTAATTAAAAAATATAAAAAGTAAACAAAAACAGGCGGTAAAGGAGAAAAGTTAGAGGCTTTGCATATTCCTAATCAGAAGTCGATGGTTACGCTTTGCTTTGCTCCATAGCAACTAACAACTACGCCTTCTTGACTAGCCTGTTATTAGTATATTGTTTTTATGAGCTTCTAGATTTGTGAATTGCTCGAAGGAACATTGTGTGTAACTGTGTGTAACTGCAATGATTATATTCATTTCCAGAGAAAGAGTATGTGCATACTCAGCCCTAAATTTAATCACCTTACAAAATTGCTCTCCTTTCTCTTCACCAAGGCCATTATTTATGTTGCTTAATACTCAACAGCCTTTTTTTTTTGTTTCCAGCGAAAGTATTGTGTTATTTTAAGAATGCCCAGAAGGCAATTTAACTATTTGTTTAGCTTGGAAGTTCCGTTTGGGAACTCAAGTGTTGAGTTGTTTGCCTGGTATAGAATATTTGAGCACGGTGTTATGTGAACATTTTCCTAATTTTTTGGTTAGTAGCAGATTAAGAATTCGTTGATAGTTGTAGAGGAGGAGTGCTATTGTGTAAGCAAGGACTTGCTCTGTCCCTGTATTCCTCCAGTCGGTGGTCGATCATAAAGCCAAAGGCGTCACAAGGGAAGGATTATAAACGTAATACAGTTCGCTTTAAACCAAAACTTTGTGACGGTTATTTCATCTTCTTTAAATATTTAACAATTTGTTCTAGATTGTTCTGGAAAAGGTGATTTGTATAAAATAGAATGTGAAAATTGTTAGGCCACAGAAGATACAACTTATGTAATAGTGTTCCTATTGATTGTTACAATAATGAAATTATGTAATGTTAGATGTTCTAGAAACATCATGCACAGAGAATCCAGAATATTCAATTAGTTTGGCGCCATTCTGCATAAGATCATCGTCGTAGTAAGACGTGATTTTTTTTTTTATTGATCTGCAAGTCAGCAGAAACTAAAGTGCAACAATGCACCATAATCATTTTATGAAAGGACAGAATCTACGAAATTTGAAATTGTAATAGATTATATTAATGATTTTGCTGAATAAAATCTAAGATATTTAAAGGAGAGGAACTCTCATTTTGAACTATAACAGCATAAAATAATTCTCACTCCGATACTACGGCAACAGATGAGACTCACTGCTCCAGACCACCGAGGCATCTACAAGGATTCTTCTAGATCGTCACCAAAGGTGAGAGTAATTAATCATCCATCCCTCACGCCTTTTGCAGAATATTCCTGTGGCAACTTTCTAATCGAATTGTCAATAATTTTCAAATCTGGTTCTTCCCGAAGTTCCGGACATTATATCTTATTTAATTCCTAAACTGCTTTTCCATTATTAATGTCCAGGTATTATTTACAGTGTTTAAAATGCCAATTTTCTTGAGGATTAATATATAATTACTTTTCTGCACTTTTGAAATACCAACAACAATAAACTGCATTAAGAATAACAATAAAATAAGTGTAAGAAAACAGAATTTTCATATAACAGCAATAAATAATAATAATAATAATAATAATAATAATAATAATAATAATAATAATGATGATGATGATGATGATGATAATGATGATGATGATGATGATGATAATAATGATAATAATGATAATAATGATAATAATGATAATAATGATAATAATGATAATAATGATAATAATGATAATAATAATAATAATAATAATAATAATAATAATAATAATAATAATAATAATAATAATAATAATAATAATAATAATAATAATAATAATAATAATAATAATAATAATAATAATAATAATAATAATAATAATAATAATAATAATAATAATAATAATAATAATAATAATAATAATAATAATAATAATAATAATAATAATAATAATAATAATAATAATAATAATAATAATAATAATAATAATAATAATAATAATAATAATAATAATAATAATAATAATAATAATAATAATAATAATAATAATAATAATAATAATAATAATAATAATAATAATAATAATAATAATAATAATAATAATAATAATAATAATAATAATAATAATAATAATAATAATAATAATAATAATAATAATAATAATAATAATAATAATAATAATAATAATAATAATAATAATAATAATAATAATAATAATAATAATAATAATAATAATAATAATAATAATAATAATAATAATAAGTGTTACACACTTCACGCAAACGTAATGCACAGGTACCATTTTTGGAGATAGGTATGATTATTCATTAAACTATTGTATTCCATAAATTAAAATACTAATACAAGTGATTGCTAACAATGGAAAACTAGAGAGTTTTATTTTACTAAAAAGGAGCGTTCAACTGTAGTTCCGTCTACTTTTGCAGAAATAAGGGATATGAACACCTATTTAAAGAGAATTGTTACTGAAAACCATTAACATTCAATAGTTAACCAATAGTACTTTCATACCTACTATTAGAGTAAATAATTGATGAAAATGGTGTCATACTGTTTTCTTTTTTTTTTTTTTTTCTATGTGAATAACAATCAAGTTGGATATGCATTATAAAATCACTGTTCATGACAACAATATTGGGAAATACTGGAGGTTAGTATCATTATCCAAAAATTTATTTTAAGAAACAGACTTTTAAAATAAAACTGAAGGAAATAATTATAATAGTTATAACTATAATTATAATTATAGTAATTATAGGATCAATAGATACAGGATATTGCGCAGAGATATGATTCACTCAGAGCTTTACAAAATGTCTGAAAACTTAGACCAGCCTTTTTAAAACACTTATGCTAATTTCAAACTACTAACGGTATTGGCATACGCCATTGGACAATTAGCTAAAGTTATTAGGAAGGCGATCGTGCGCGTGCAATTATCAAGAAGCTGTCAAGTTGACTTTCTATACAACAAAGACCTTGATAAACATTGCTATAAAATTGCAATAAATCCATATAAGTTTTAAGGAGACTTATAAACAACTTTTAAAGCCTGGTTACAGCTGTTACCTTTTTTTATGTATCCTACATATTTTCAATGATATCAGTAATTTTCTCTTATTTATTTGTATTTTAGAATATACTTTTATGAGGAAATAATTTTCTACACCTTCCAGTCCTAGCTGGTCTTCCAATTATGTTACATATTATTATATTATTTGATCAGCTTTTAGTTGGAAAAACAATAAAATTCGTTAGTAGTGTGTCAAATTATATGCTATTTCAGTTAATAATAGAGAATTTGACAAATAATTGGAGGTTTCTGATTCAACTTAGAAAATGAACAGCATGTTTAACATTCAATTCCTTCATATTGTGACTTTGTGAGTTCGTAGATTTAGAAGTCTTATTTGCAGAAATTTAAAATGCCCTTTATTTCGGTAAAAAGACGCTTGTACTACACTGGAAGCAGCCAAATTACGTAACATACACAAATGCAATATTCAAGTTCGTTTGTTTCCCCCACACGTAAACAAAACGAAAGAATTCACTGCGATACACTTCAAAAAGCTGCACACACAATTAACAAACAACTCCCTAGCAAACTGACTTACAACTGGCACTTTGCGGGTATTTATACCTCCAGCCACTGTTCTAGAATTCAGTGGATCGTTCAACAACAATCACGATGGCAGCGGGAAATTCCAGACCATCTCTGTCTCTCTTTTTCTCTTCGTTTACCTCCCTCTCTCTTGGCGAGCGTCCAGCTCCGCACCCACGCGCTGGCCCTGGCCCGCCGCACAACAATGTCTTGGAGACAATAATACTATCTATGTTTGAAACTGAACCGAATAAGTGGAGTTGCATATTTTGGACACAAGCGTCAGTTTCCATTGTAGTAATTTCCATATTTCAACTAATACAACGTAACTTTAGATGAGATTAATCGATTGGCAGTTCGCAGAGGTGATCGGTTACCGCTCGCAGAATCTAACGGCGTCGATCTTATCACAGATTTTAAACAGTGTCAGGGATTAGTTTTATTTTGGTGTAATCATTTCCATTATTAATAATGTCGAACATATAATATCCACTGCGCATACTCCAAAATATTTGTGGAAATTGGGAAGTGAAAGTACTCGACTTCGTTTCCCCCCCCCCCCCTTCAACATTTTTCTCGAACTGCAAAGATGATTTAACAAACTTGTATCGCGCTTATCGCTTGGCGCTTTTTAAGTTTAAGAATTTAATCAGCAAGTTATTAGCAGATTAAATCACAAGCCAATCTACTTCTTTGAGCTACTTTTTTGATAGCCAGTGTTTGTGTTTCTTGGCTGGATTTATTGTTTTCGTTAATTATAACTGACATGTATCACTAAGAGTTATATAAAAAGTATGTTAGCATTTATTGATAATACCTTTTTATATCCGTTCTTTCCTCAAGTAGGCAGAGTTACGCCTTTTGTCCATGATCTGTATTTGATTGGTGTGAATACAACGAAGGTAATGCAACTGGAGTTGCATGTAAACAAATCGTCCCGGCGCCAGGATCTGCTACACAGCCACTACACAACAAAGGGAAGACTGCGCCTACACAACGCCTTACCACTGACAGGCATCTGTGCCATTTGTCGAGCATTGCCATACACAGGAAATGAAATCTCACTGAAAAATGAGGAAATACAATGAAGGGAAATGATGGATAGGAAACTTTATTAACGGTAAACCCCGTCATAAAAAATGAATAAAACACTGGCCCTAAACTACAACGCAGAACAGGAGGTACGCACTAATACGGAAAGTGACTTATGATACACTTTCAATAGCGACAGTAGCAGTAGGTCCGTTCGAATCACCTTACAGAAGCGCGTTAATTTTATCAACAATGTACAAATGGGACCTAATTGGAATATTTGAAAAATAAAATAAGATAGATTGCATATATATATATTACTCTAATGAGAAATAAAGTAGTTATAGGTATTTACTTTCAAATAGAAGTTTTGATGTTCGAAAGCAAATAACATCGCAAGAAAGAGCTAATACAAATAGCAGAAAGAAGGGTATAACAATGACGTCTGCTCAGTTGCGGAGGTCAACTTAGTATTAGACTTTCAGTAAACAGGAGGGCAGGATGAAGTGACGGCATACAAAGGCGTGAGGAGGCAAGACAGAACAGAGAGCAAAGTCCTTGTGCTTTTCAGGCTTAAACTCTCTAGTGGCCATGCCTGTATAACCGGATTCCCTTCCTGCTAGGCTTAGTGTCCTCCACAGGAGAGAAAGTCTCCGGGGCCTGAGACGCAAGGGGATTGCAGAAGGTTCCTACACCCTCCCTGGTCAGGTTTATGACACCCCATATCAGTACAGTTATAGGCCGTTCAAAAACATTCTGACGGCTTCTACCTTTGTGAATGAATCTTCTCGGTTTTACTGCACTGAGTAAATAGGCAGCATGTTTCCTTAACTGTTCTGCTCCTTGTGTAGCATGTGTTCCCTGTTACACACATTCGCTGTCCTTGTCCCACTGTGTAAGGGAGCAAATTCCTTTCAGGCACCTTGTTTGCGTTGCTCGACAGTACACATCTCAAAGGGAGGGGGGCGTCGTTACTCGGAGACCACCCTGGTCCATCCGACGGAGTTTATACAGAGCAGTCAAGACTCACGAATACTTGTAACCCTTAAACATTCAAGACGATGAAAGGTGAATTGGAATGAGGTGAAATAAAGAGGGCGGAAATACGGGGGATGCAATTAACTTCTCCGGCATTCCCTAGTGTCCGGGGTAAACTCCGAAAAGGTCCATGGAGCATGAAGATTGGTTCCGGGAATCGACCTCCGTACTGTACCTTGAGCTGAAATTTAAAGTATTATTATATCCAGAAAATAATTGAAAACTATATTCATAAACAGCGGTATAAAGAAATATGTAAACATTTAATTCCCAATTTGTAAACATTTTAAATTTTTATTTATACATTAAAATGTTAAACCGAGTGCGAGTTATACTATTCTTGGCCTAGAATATTAGAGAAACTAACAGAGATGTCAAAGTTTACAGAATAACAACAATACAGGGGTGAGCATATGTATTGACAAATTATATGTGCATTATATATTAAATATATGCAGAGAAAGTCACTGAAATACAAACATAATAACAAAAAAAAAAAAAAATACTAACATTGAAGTATTACTATTTTTATTATTACTGAAGTAAAAGTTCAAACAATTTTCCTTCAGCATTTATACACTCTTGTAGTCTACATGTCACACTCGAACATATTGTTGTACACTGTTATTTATCTTCATCAATTTCTTGACTTGCTTACCTTATGTACTGAATAATTTCATCAACAGTATGTGGTCTTCTTGCAAATACCTTACCTTTAACAAACACCCCAAAAAGAAATCCATAGGAGAAAATGTGGTAGCCAGTCAATCCAATCTCGACCTATCCCAACTCTGTCTGACGCAATTTCTTGCGAATCTATAAATTGTGAGCCTGTATGGAGGAGTTGTTTCAAATTCTTCACGCCATGCCTCTCCAGCCTGTTTGCAATTTCCTGTGTTTCAGTAATGTTCCAAAATCCAGATTCGCTGATCTTTAGTTAAATTACTTGCCATTGTTGTACAAGATTGAAAACTACGAATAAAAAATACAAAAGGCAGACGAATTAACAAAAGATACTCAACGTGAATGTGAAACTTAATAATGGAATAAATAGCCATAGAAATTAAAATTACTCATGTCAGTCCATCAAATTTACCAGTCATACAAATGTGTACTTACAAATGCCCACACCTATACTTTAAAATAAAATGTACCCAGGAATGGAAAGAAAATTATCAATCAAATGCGATCAGCCGTTATAGTAAATATTTATGAAATGAACGATGAAAATATGTAGTAGGAATTTGGTAGCTACTGTCAGCCATAGCTGGAACAAGTTCACCACATCCCTCTGATCATATCTGACATAGTACTCTATATGTGACATATGTTTCCCTTTATTCCTTAATAGTTCCAAACAACATAACCATAATAAACTCCGTTGTACTGACAAGTCACGTTCGCGGCGCGAGGGATTCAAAGTGCATCTAACTCCGGAGTGCAAGACATAGGTATGACATGACAAGCATGCTCCTTTAGAGGTGGTAAAACAAAGGGATGGAGAGCATTTGTTGAAAATAAATTAACCAATACATTATGCTAATCTTACTGTACGCGAGGGCGACATTGAGAATGTTTAGAAAATCAAACAGGAATAAGTTTAAAAAAATAAAGTAACTTTATTATTTTTCAGAATATTTCTCTTTAACATCAATAAAGTTCTGCATTAATCAAACTAGTGATGCAATTATACCAATGATGGCACTTCCGAAACCAGGTTAATATAATGTTCCACTGCCTCTTGTGACAAAAGCGTGATTCAATCAAAAGGAAATCACTAGGGAGAAAAGTCATGTAACAACCATCTTCTTATCAGCACTACGAATTCTCGCACTTTTCTAGGCTTGGACTCTGTTCGAAAAATCTATTGAGCCAACCAACTTTTATTTTCAGGACCATAACGATAAATCCAAAATTCACAGCACTAACGTATTCCAAAACAAATTTGAAGTACAATCTTAAAATTTTCCCATATATTCCCTCACCTATAAATTCGTTGCTCTTTATTGATCTCAAGTCAGTTTATACTGAATCCATCGACAAGAAAGTTTCACGTATGCATAGCTGTTGATATAACATATTTCATATTTGTCTCGCATGTCAGTACCCAAAGCCAACCAAATCAATGCATAACCATTGCTGGAATAACGATAACATTTCCATTACTAACATTTCTTGGACATACTTCACGACGTTTATCACTAACTAAAAGTCATTCGCTTTTGAGTCAGCTATGCCCCTTACACATTTCTGTAATAGAAGTGACTTCTCAAATATCTACCTCGATCTTAACATTTTTAAGGCGTTAATAACAATTTAAAATTGTAAAAAGTTATAGCAAGGTTATTTTCTCCATTGAATTCCCTGTTTATTTTTATTTGTTCCATTTATACCACGCCTCTAACTGCAATGGTCATAACGGATACCGTTCTCCTTCGGAACACATTGTCGCGAGCCATTATTGCGATAGCGTGGCCGGCGCGCACAAAAGGACAGATAGAGCAGCGCGGAGATTAAAAGCTAGCCGAAACAAATAAAGATAGACAACTGGAAGGTTCGTGTTTTTAGTTCCATTTTGATTGTTAGAGAGCATCCCACTAACTTCTGAAACCATGAATGGACCTATAAAAGGAAGCCGTGGTTAGTTGAGTGGACAGTCGTAATGTGAACTGCGTCGCGTGCAGCTGTGACTTGAAAGTGAACTCTTTGTTTGTGGGTGTGGCTGACGACCTTGAAGGCTGTATTTGTGTATCTTACGTAATTCTGGCACTGAAAGGCTTTTATCTCCGTGTTGCGCTATCTGTCTCTTTGTGCACGTCGACTGCGCTTGTCGCAACATTGCGATCGGCGACAATATCGAATGTGTTATCTCGTATTTGTTGGGTTTTTAGACATTATATCACGCACACATTCGCACTTCCAGACTCTGGGGAAGATAAGGAATTAATTTGGTCGGAGAAAAATCCCCACCCCCACCGCTGAGAATCGAACCCGGGAACCCTGGCACGGCAGGCAGGTGCTCTACGGAGCCACCCTGAATTCACTGTTGTACTAAATAAAAAATTTAAAATGATGACAATTAACAAGCTATTAGAGAAACTTGTACAAACTACACAACAATCAACTGGAAAAAACATTACAAAACCTGTCAATTCTACAATTTTCAGTGTTGTTCTCGCATATGCAATTTATTGCCATTTAATATTGTATTCAAAGATAGCCCATACTATTAAAACTGCTGCTTATAATATGACAGATTGACAATTCAATACTTTTTTAGTGTAGATCAAACGTTATAGTTAACTACAACTCTATTGTATTTGTTCAGAACACCATAATCTATTTCGCTCATCCAAGTTCACCAATTTGTAGAATGAGGTGTTTCAAACAAGTTTAGCTAATGATATCAAAATTCGATGTGTTCTAGTCAAATGCTACTATCTATTCCTACAAAACCTTATTCCTCTTTCTACTACAGGCTAATCCAGATAAACATTAGTAGAAATACTTCATTATGTATTTCCATGTAGATAAAAGTAGCAGAGTCAGCGGACTAATTACTCAAATCTTTAAACGTCTGGTCGCTACCTGATGGCTATGACATTCGGTCGTTGTCTTTGAATGGCCAGGACGTAAAAACAGCCTAATTGGTAAAAATACAAATATATGAACATTTAGAGTATTAATAAGAAATATCTCGGAAAAGACATTAACTTCATTCCCCCCCCCCCCAAAAATGGAATATTTGTTGGAAATTTGTTACTTTAACGAGACCTACTTTTATGTGTCATAAGTTTCTTTCCACCTCCTACAAAATTTACGGGTTATACAAAAGTCATCCAGAATGAGATGGTATTCGGAGGACGTCCCCAGAAAATTCAAGATATAAATTTAATTTGTAACGAAAACATCTAAAACATATGCTATTTTTACATAAATCATTTGGACGTTTTTGAGAAATAAAAGTTTCGACAATGTCTCCATCTAAAGGAGCGGAGGATTTTCTTGAAAATTTCCGAGTTGCATTCTTGGAAATTGCCCAACTAAACTACATCGTTTGGTATGTAACCAACTTTTCGTATTTCAGTTGTGTTACACACACACACACACACACGCACACGCACACGCACTCGCACACGCACACGCACTCGCACACGCACACGCACACGCACGTACGCACGTACATACGCACGCACGCACACACACGCGCGCGCGCGCACACACACACGCACACACACACGCGCACGCACACACACACGCACACACACACGCACGCACACGCACACACGCGCACGCACGCGCACACACAGATACACACGCATACAAACACGCATACACAATAATTTCCTAATAAGGCATTTATGAAATGTATTTTCAGTGAAATGTCGCTTTGAATTCTTGGGCTACGTACGTGGTAATAATAATAATAATAATAATAATAATAATAATAATAATAATAATAATAATAATAATAATAATAATAATAATAATAATAATAATAATAATAATAATAATAATAATAATAATAATAATAATAATAATAATAATAATAATAATAATAATAATAATAATAATAATAATAATAATAATAATAATAATAATAATAATAATAATAATAATAATAATAATAATAATAATAATAATAATAATAATAATAATAATAATAATAATAATAATAATAATAATAATAATAATAATAATAATAATAATAATAATAATAATAATAATAATAATAATAATAATAATAATAATAATAATAATAATAATAATAATAATAATAATAATAATAATAATAATAATAATAATAATAATAATAATAATAATAATAATAATAATAATAATAATAATAATAATAATAATAATAATAATAATAATAATAATAATAATAATAATAATAATAATAATAATAATAATAATAATAATAATAATAATAATAATAATAATAATAATAATAATAATAATAATAATAATAATAATAATAATAATAATAATAATAATAATAATAATAATAATAATAATAATAATAATAATAATAATAATCATAATAATAATAATAATCATAATAATAATAATAATCATATTAATAATAATAATAATAATAATAATAATAATAATAATAATAATAATAATAATAATAATAATAATAATAATAATAATAATAATAATAATAATAATAATAATAATAATAATAATAATAATAATAATAATAATAATAATAATAATAATAATAATAATAATAATAATAATAATAATAATAATAATAATAATAATAATAATAATAATAATAATAATAATAATAATAATAATAATAATAATAATAATAATAATAATAATAATAATAATAATAATAATAATAATAATAATAATAATAATAATAATAATAATAATAATAATAATAATAATAATAATAATAATAATAATAATAATAATAATAATAATAATAATAATAATAATAATAATAATAATAATAATAATAATAATAATAAATTCTATTAATTTACATCTGGTACAGTTTCGGCTCTGGCCCGCATTCGGGATTTCCGGATTCGATTACCGTGGCCTGCCTGAACCATGGATCTTTTCAGAGGTTTTCCCCGGCGAATGCTGGGTAGGTTTGTTACGTCCCCCGAATTTCCTGTTATTCAGATTCATCTCCATTATCATTTCACAACATCTATCATCTGGTGGTCCCTTTTAGGATAGTAGTGTTAGCGGGAGTCTCGGCGCTGCATGACTGGATGATAAGTATGCCGGCCTGGTCGCCCGTTTCAAGACTGCAGTAGGGTAAGATGCCGGTTGTGCTGGCCTGCCGAAGGAATTTCCAACTGCTATAAATAGTAGGGAGCCTGCCCTCTGCACTGTCGTGAATCCTTAAGTCGGCCGTCCTCTGGCAACCGTTACCTCATCTTTCCTCCAGGGGATACCCCACATGGGGCTTAAGTACAATAAAACCACAGGTTTCGGCACCGAATCCCGTCCGAAGTAATCCTAATCCTACCTCCACATGAACAGCTGTGAATATTGTTACCAATATTACCTTCAGGCCACCAATGTTACTTTCATAAGCTGTGCTATAATTTAATGAATTTTTTATTCTTTACTTTCTTTTGAAGTCTTTTACCAAAGAATATTTACGTAGATACACCATAATTACAAGTGCGTATTTAAGTTCTGTATTCAATATTTATGACTTACGAACAAGTGAATAATTTAGTGTCTCTTTTTAAACTCTCGATAACCTAGATGCAATGTTGTAGAAGCACCGTAGGTATATGTAACACAACTAATACTGAGTGGTTTTTCCATTATTGGTTTGAAATGGTAGATGGCAGAGGAATCTGTGCAGTTGTTACAACGCAAGTGCCAATTGCCGGTTCCTGCAGAACCGAACCACGCCCCTCACGATCATTTGGAGGTGAATCATATACCATCCTGCCTTATTTTCTGATAAAAATTACAACTGCTGTTTTCCGTTTTGAAGTCAGTGGCGTTACTACACCGTTTTGTTTCTATCTGTAACAACATTTTGCTTTAGGGAGCATTGTCTTTTCTTTTGTTCACATCGGTATACCTATAAATGATTTGTTGCCGCATTTTATTGATCAATATTTTATCCCAAATGGTGTACTTATAAGAAATTTTGTTCATCTGTTTTCCTTTTGAAATGGTCATTTAAATTTTTCATATCCAGGGTGTTAGTAAAACGAGGCAATATCTTATTTCCTGAGAAATGTGCTTGTGGAACTGCAACACTGCGACAGAACTTGGCACCTTAGGTTCCATTACTTTCTCTACGATTACCTTTTATTTATTTATAGCTTCTCCAAACTATAATTACAACAATTAAAGTTTATTTTTGTATGTAGCAACTTCACGCTACTCGAGGTAAAATTTCGCAGAGTTACTTTTATTACACACTTTATTATAGGTGCAATTGGGTTCAAAAGGCGAATTGGTAGATTTTTAAACGCAGGACAGTATTTGCTATAATTCTAAACTCTTCCCTCAGGAACAGTATTTTAAAACTTAAAAAAAGAATTCTTGACAAATTCATGCTTGTAACAAATATCTCGGAAACGACTAATATTCTAATACCTGACTTGTCCAACAGATGTTAAGGCTTAACATGAGTTTAACAATAGGTATAACAAACATTACATTTCACCAACAAGTGTTACCTTAACATTTGTGTTAAATCTCTTGTTAAACCAACAAGCCAAAGTTCAGTTGTTATTCCCTAATAATTGTAAGTAGTCAAGTTGGTGGGCATGAACTCTGCTGTTGATGTCAATTTGCTATATTTAAGACCGTCTAAATGGCATTCATAGTAGAGTACGGCCTATAAGGAGAAATTATTTTGAGGAGTTATCAAAAGAAAATTTTCTACAGAGGTATAAACTGTTCAAACAAGTTGCTATGGAGATTACTGAGATTACTGGAGAAGTACAAGAGAGGTTAGAACATGCACCGAAAGGAATATGCCAATCTCACCTTTGCTTCAAGTATTAACAACTTTGTGATTCTATAATTCACTGAATTGTGCGTATAATACTGTCCACCTCCCGTCTTGAAACGTTCGCCACTCGTCACTTGCCCTTCGCCGCTCCTCGTTTTAAATTTACGTAACATTGAGTTAGATCATACATCGAAAGGCATATGCCGATCTCGCTTTGCTTCAAGTATTAATAACTTCACTATTTTATAATTCACTGAATTGTCTGTTATTTTATGTTATTTTATAATTCACTGTACACCTCCAGTCATGAAACGTTCAAGTTACTCGACACTTGTCCTTCGCTCCTCGTTTTAAATTTGCGTAATACTGACGAAGTTTTTTCATGCTTCTATATAGTAGTGACACATGAATTTGAATTAAATTCTTTTCCAATTTTTCCCACGTGACATCTTTCTCTTTTACATACACCGCATCCGTCCTCTTATTTTCCATGATATCGTTATACATCGTTACCAATTCAATTAACAATTCTTTCTCCATCGATGAGAAATTTGTCTCACGGATTTTGTTTACGGTTTTGTTTACCCGCCATTTTTTCGGCTGTGTGCATTCGAAAATGAAAACAAAAGCGCATCGCAGTACGTTCAGAAAATAATACGACTCATCCATAGCCTTCTATAGCTGTACTATTTAGAAGTCTCCTGGCTTTAACACGCGTTTTGTTAACATTTCCAGAAAACAAGTTGGTGAAATGCAAGAAATTTAATAGCTTTGTTAGCGCTGTGATAATTGTTACGTTACATTTGTTAACGTCGATTTTTACATAAGTTGGTTAAATCGGGCATAAGCGAATTAACTCCGCAGTCATACGCGGGGCTCATCTTCCAAAGGTGGAGGTTTGACCCCATGGTCGATTTTTTCAGTTCGTTGTTCATGACTTAGAGATTGCGTAGTGTCTGTCCAAATAGGATGTAGCAGATACTTGCTCATTGGAAAGTTCTGCTCGGTCTTGCTGGTAGTCTTCTCTAAGCCGCCTCAAGTTAGCCGAGATCATCCTGGTTCTGCTCTGAGCACCTGCCAGTATGATCGTGGTATCAAGCTCGGAATCGTTAGGCCTCTGCGCGTTTCTGTTGACGTGGCGCATGGCCTAGCTTGGATGTGCGCGAGTGACGTCGTGCGAATCAATGGTAGTGTTAAGATCTCTGCTTTCACCAGCAGATTGCTGATAAAGCAATGGGTTGGATGACACATGACTAACCCAACACCCCCTTTTCTGCCAAATAAACAAGTGGATCCGACCATAACTACTGTGCAACATTACGCAACATTACGCCACGTCTAAAAGTTATAGTCGCGCTGCTGGAACGGTTACCATGGATTTATCTTTGTTAACAGAAACCTCTCAGATAATGCACTGATTATTCTTGTAAGAGTGAGAGGGGCACCGACGGGCCTCCCTGTCGTGTGCTAAGCACCAATGAACCAATGGAATTCGCAGGAATCACAAAGGACAGATATATGTTCACTCCACGTGGAATAATCAGTGCGTTATCTGAGAGGTATCTATTACCAAAGATAAATCCATGGTAACCGTTCGAACAGCGTGACTCTACCTCTGTACTGAGGTTTGGTAAGCACATTAATTAGCGTTGGGTCAGCGTGCAAGGTTTCCTGGTCATATCATGACTAAATAGTAATACCACAAAACACATTTCGTGTAGCGAATTTTGTATCCCATTGTTTAGTTTAATATTTACACAAAGTTACACAACACTCCTTCCAAATTAACACGTTTTCATAAAAATTTCTGGATATACCTTTTCTGTCAATAAATATATGAAATAACTGATATATAAATCAAAATAGAGAGATCTCTTTTGATCAAATATTTCTTAAAGTCTTTAATTCAAGTATCGGAATTAGGTTTTGGGATTTAAGTAAAAATTTTCCTGTGGCACTTTTGGAAGATCATGAACCTCCATAGCAAGTTTGTATTTATCGGATATTTATAATTTTGCATTATGCTGTTCAGACTGCTGATGGATTGATTAACGCAGAAATACTTTCATTAAAAATGACTTCGAGATTCAGACGACTTCGAAATATGGATTTTCAGGGAAATACTGCAATGTATGCTGCAATACAATAGTTTTTATTCTCTACTACGGGCACCGAGAAGGATGGCTTAGAAGGTTTCCGCATTCGGGAAGCCAAGGTTCGATTCACGTGGCCGACCTACCTGCAGTTTACCGGAGGTTTACCCGGGTCGCCAGGAGAATGCTGTGTAGCTTAATTAAATCCCCCAAATTTCTTGTCACTCCAGTTCACCTCAATTATCATTTCATAATTTCATAGTTTCTTTCAGGGTAGAAGTGTCGGCAGGAGTCTCGGCGGTGCATGTCGGGGTGATATGTCCTGAGGAAACACTCTCTCCTTCGGCAGGACGACCTCCGGTCTTCGAGCGAGCCTAATGGGCCGATTCAGGAACACGGCTGGCGGGATGCTGGTTGTGCCAGCCTGCTTGGAGTCTTCCTGGCTCTGGTGGTGTGGCCTCTGGTGTCCGAACCGGCCTGCTGACTGTTTCGGGGCCATGGTAGATGGAATGACGATTGTCCTGGACTTCCGGGGAGTTTATACCTGGTAATGTTTAGGGATACTGTCCTCTGCACTGTGGTGACTTCTTGGGGTCGGCCGTCTTCTGTCTCCTCTCACCTTATCCTCCCTCCCGAGGAAGGGAGCAAAGGTACAAAAGACCAGTCTGGTCGAGGTGCCAAATCCCCTCCGAACAATCCAATCCAATCTACTACAGGCATACGGTAAAAATTCGGTTCTCTTTGCATGGTCAAGACCTATTTGTGTTTGAGAAAACGTTTAGGAAATTCGAATAGAAAATAACAATATTGGAAATGGTTCACTAAGAAAACAATGGATATAAGGGCGTGAATTTTAGGGGATCTAAAGTTTTAGGAAATAAGATTTTATCTTATAATTTTTCAGTTATTTAAAGCATTGGTGACCTAGCAGTTTTGAGCCACTCAAACGCTATTGTCTGCATACTATCCTCTATTTAGTTATACAGAATTCGTCCAAAATGAGGAGAACTTCTGAACACCTTCCCAGAAAGTTAAAGAAATATGAATATTTCATTTGATAATAAAATATTTTAAATATATGACATTTTAATAAAAAATTTCCGAGCACTTTTATGGAAAAATGCTCTATTTTCAATAGCATTCCATATAAAGTATAGTCTCGTATAGGAGGATTTTCTTCTTCGTTGCATCCCTTGAAGATGCTGAACAAATACCTGCCAAGTTTGGTATTTAATTGAATCTTCGTTATTGAATTTTGTTGTTTATGAACAGATGCGCACGTGCGTGCACACACACGTAAACTTTTTATTTTCTAAAAATACATTTTATGCGATTCAAAGAGCCTCAAAACATTTACATTTTAGTGAAATATTGGTAGTGAACCTTGTATTGGTATACAATACTTCCTCCATTTCTGTTGCAGGGTGTCACTGTTCGTCTTTAGCTTTGACTTTGTGTGTGTGTGTGTGTGTGTGTGTGTGTGTGTGTGTGTGTGTATGTGTGTGTGTGTGTGTGTGTGTGTGTGTGTGTATTACCAGTAGTTCTACAAAGTGAAATTCCTTACAGTCCAATTTTATTTTACATTTGTTTTTCCTTATTGCGTATTTTTTTTAAATATTGATTCACACTCACTTTACTTCAAGACGTAGGAGGAGATAGAAAAGTTTCATCTTCTGCAACCAATCGAAACCAAGCATTCTGAATTTAAAGTCACCATTCTAAAATCAGACTTCTTTACTGGCAGTTTTAAGATCAGTAATGCTTGCAGTAAAATAAAATGTATTCAAACCTGAATTAACAGTGGCTGTATGCAAGCATTTTAATACTTCTTTTATATGTCATAAATGATTGCCTTCTTAAGAAGGAATGAAAAAGTTTTCAACGTCCCCGTTTGCATTTCAAGTTGTGCAATTAAATTAACTGTTTGTGCAAAGTCATAACTGCAGATATAAACTACTGTAGGTCACCTTTCTTTATGTAGAAGCGAGTTTAATGAGATACAGAATATCCAAAATAGTGTTCCAGTTCTACTCTAACGAAAATTAGCTCCATGACGTTTCCGAGGAGAAAACAGGCTGAATGTACAAAAGAAATTGATATATCGTTAACTTTATATTAACTGCACATAGTAACGATTCGAAAACAGACAGACCAATCAGAGTGATACAATTTTTGTATATTATGAAGCCTTTCTGTCGTCTATTTAGATAATTTGTTTAGCAATATAACGTTTTCGTATAAATGCTCTTAAGGTTATACAAAGACGAAGGTTAAGTGCCATTAAAAAGCGAGGTGCAGATATGGAACGATATTCATCATGATCATCATCATTAATGTCATCGTTATCTACTTCACTTCAGGGATTATTTACCCCTTGTTTAAGGTCATATTCCAAAATCAGGTAAGAGATGAGGAGTAAATTAGAAACCGGAAGGGTAAAACAAGGACCCCGAACTGCAACTGGACATTTTCTACTTGCCTATTCGGAAGAAAGGGATGAGAAGAAAGAACCACAGAAGGATTATGGTCTGAAAAAACAAACACGCAAAGTTCCCTAACATTAGACTTGACCACCAGGCTCGGAAACGCTCGGTGGCGACAAGAGGGTGCCTAGGTTCCCTCCAGCACGAAAGCGGGAAAGCTTGACTCGAAGCGGAGGCTCGAATGGCCACCCTCTGGCCGAAAAAGGTTGCAAATTGCAAATATCTATGCCATCTGCCCACTGTTGACCGACACACAGCCCAGGAGTCGTCCTGTAACTTGAAAAACTGGGTCAGATCCGCGGTTCAAATCCCGGCTATGGCATTGAGTTTTTCTATCTAATTCTATCTATTCAAATTATCGCCTACACACGACTAGTGTGGAAGACCGATTAATTTCCATGATATAATAGGAGAGAGAATGTCACTAGGCATCCGCCTAGCCAATTAAGGGGGAAAAAAGAAAATCTTGAAAAACTCATGGTCTGAGTGGTCGGTTATCAGGAATTGTACCCGAGACTTACCGGATTGTCACTTATTTTACTCTTCGTTTTTGAGATAAGTATGTTGTTCGCACTCACAAGCAAGTGCGGTCCTTCTTCTAAATTTGGATTTCGAATTTAGGGGATGTCTCAAAAGTTATTGGCTATAAATTGTACATTTCGTTTTGCAATAAATTTTTGTTTCTGTCTTAAGCCTTTATTTTTTTCTATAAGAAGATTCGCAGCACAACTTAATACATTGAACTATGGAGGATGTCTTGTGTCTATGCCACTGACAAGGTATCTCCGGGAGGCAGAGGTCAGGCTAAATATTGCTAAGGGAAACGACAGGGCTCTGAGAAGAAACGACAGCAGAGTGCATGGTTCCCAATGCTACAGACTTAAATCTTCCGGTCACAGCTCCTACAACCGGAACCCTGTGAAATCGAGACGTCGGCCAATACAAAGGATGAGAACATTATCGCCTTGTACTCAAGTATAACAATGCATTGTTGTTTTTTTTTGTCCCCTACCTCTTGCTTTCGGTAGAAATGAAAGCATATCTACCACAAGATTCAGGCTAGAAAACGGAGGGGACAACTCGTGCAATGAAATTTGTTAACAGATCTATAGCAGCTAATGCGCCACAGCTGGAGGGGATGAAGTGAGGAAATCGCATCAGGCTCAGGGTCGTCGAAAGACAGATCACAGATGAGACGCATGGAAGTTCCTAAACAGTACTGCAGCCATCAACACTTCTGGTCCAGTTTCGGCAAACGTCCTCCCCTACACGAGGACAGTGACCACACAACTAGTGTCGAGAACAGCATTTACTGCGCAAGCATTCGCGTCATCCATTCGGCACCACCGAGACTCAAATATTGTTATTGTTATTGTTGTCGTCGTTGTTGTCGTTGTCGTTGTAGGACGAGAAACACGAGTTGGAATTTAATCTCGTGTAGGCATTTTGGCCACAGTGGCTTAAATGGTTAGAGCGCCTGGACGGAAACCAGAAGCTCCGTGGTTCAAATCCCGGCTATGTCATTGAATTTTTCATTCTGGCTCTAACCTTTCATAGTGCGTCCTACACACGGCTAGTGTGAAAGAACAATTAATTTCCATCAATTGTACCTAATAGTGGTCCGAACTATAAAGCCCGGGCCTTAAAGTACTTACAGCATGGTAAGTCGCCATTAAGGTAGTTGTCTCATGTGTTTATGAGAACTCCTAAGTGGTTTACCGGGAGAAACACGAGTCAGTTGGAGAATTTAATGTCATGACGGCATGTTGGCCATAGTGCCTCAAATGGTTAGAGCGGCTGGACGGAAACCAGAAGATCCGTGGATCAAATCCCGGCTATGACATTGACTTTTTCTGTCTGGCTCTACCCTTTCATTTCAGAATGTGTTTTCAGCCCGATAATTTAAAATCCTTGATGTTATTTTTCCAGGGCTTCAAAATTTCGGTAGTCCATAACTTTATTCAGTCGATGAACGTATATCAATGTGATGCGATGCATTCACATGGCTTTTTAAGCAAGTCCTCTACTGTCTGAGAATGAATAATATGTTTGCTCTCACCTTTTCTGACGCCCCTTCAAATTGCAGCCTTCGCACTTGCAACACGTTTTATTCTCGTATCAGGTAATTAAACCTAACATACACAATAATGAGCTTGTCACTCACGTATAACCTTGCAGTGGTATTAAGTAAGATTTATATACATTGATTACATACTGTTATGTAATAAATACGGTATTAATATGTTTTATTTCTTGGCAAGCATACTGATTTCAAAGAAACTGAAATATGAGTGTCATTTTTAATTTTTCTACTGCTTACATTAGTTTAAGGTTAGGTGCATTCAACTCAAATTTAAATAAAAGTGATATTGGAAATTTATGATTTGAGATCTCTGCTCACGCTCATCAGTGTGTGTGTGTGCATGTGTGTGTGTGTGTGTGTGTGTGTGTGTGTGTGTGTGTGTGTGTGTGTGTGTGTGTATTGTGGGGGCGCAAACAGCGTAACTTAATAAAAAAGTGGGTAAATAAATACAGATTTGATAATTGCAAGCATTATCCAAGAGCACAACACGAAGATGTCCAAGGAAACTACTGCTATCATCATCATCATCATCATCATCATCATCATCATCATCATCATCATCATCATCATCATCATCATCATCATCATCATCATCATCATCATCATCATCATCATCATCATCATCATCATCATCATCATCATCATCACCACCACCATCATCATCATCCTCCCAGGCGACCGCAAGGTGAGATTTGTGGTGAACAACACGGCACTGGGGCGGGTTTTCTCCGGGACCTCTGGTTTCTCCCGCCATCTCATTCCACCGGTGCTCCATCTTCATCTCATGTAACATCAGTGTCACCGCCTGCGGTGCCGTATGTAGTAAAAGCGGGCGTTAAACACTACACACTACTACACCACCACCACCACCACCACCACCACCACCACCACCACCACCACCACCACCACCACCACCACCACCACCACCACCACCACCACCACCACCACCACCACCACCACCACCACCACCACCACCACCACCACCACCACCACCACCACCACCACCACCACCACCACCACCACCACCACCACCACCACCACCACCACCACCACCACCACCACCACCACCACCACCACCACCACCACCACCACCACCACCACCACCACCACCACCACCACCACCACCACCACCACCACCACCACCACCACCACCACCACCACCACCACCACCACCACCACCACCACCACCACCACCACCACCACCACCACCACCACCACCACCACCACCACCACCACCACCACCACCACCACCACCACCACCACCACCACCACCACCACCACCACCACCACCACCACCACCACCACCACCACCACCACCACCACCACCACCACCACCATCATCATCATCATCATCATCATCATCATCATCATCATCATCATCATCATCATCATCATTTTCTTGTGTATAATTATTATCGTCTTTCTTTTTCCATAAACGGCCCTTGATTTTGATTAAAATTACGAGTTTGAAATATTGACCTTAATAATGGTCTTAAATATTCTAAACTCTCACAAAGAATTCCTGTTAACCAAGGTGTTGGAAAGGGCGTAGTTTATCACCAGTCTTTTTAATATCCATATTGACGTTCTGGGGAAGATATAAAAACAGCTGATGTGTCTTTGTAGAATAACACAAAATAGGCACTTGAATACCCATAGCTGATGACTGAGCTATTAGTCTGATTTATCTGTTTTTAAACTAAATCAGATCTGTGAACAGTGCAATATAAAATATGAATTACAAAACCAAAAGTGATGGCATATCGAGGCAATCAATTAAAGCATAAACAAATATTAATGACCAGACTATAGAACAAGTGAACAATTTTAATTAGGTTACATTTGGCAAGTTATTGGATAGGACAAGGATTATGATATAGACCTAAAATTAGCCAAATTAGAGGGTATTTGTGAAACAGCCAACCAATTTTTAAAAACATAATTTTAACAGAAACAAAACTAAAATATAAGGTTATGACTTTACTTTTTATATCATATGGTAGTAAGTTTTGGACAGTAAATAAAAGTTCAGAAAGTAAGATACAAGTCTAAAAATTAAATTGGAGGTAGTAGGAAATTAGATGACAATGAAACAATAGGTGAATAATTAAGAATCTTTAATCTGAATGGTAAATCAAATGATAATAAAAAGCAACGCAAAGAATATTTTGAAAGAATTCCAGATTCAAGATTGACCAAAGAAATATTAGAATAAGTTAGTGGAAGCAGATCAGTGGATATATTCAGGTAAAGATGTCTGAAGATATTTGAAGGCCAAGCAGCCAAATTGTTACCTGTATCTCGAAGGATAAACTGTTCAGATTTATATGAACAACGTATTAAATCCTCTTATTATGGTTGAATTTTGTATAACTGGAAAACCAGAAATCTGCAAAACACTGTTTTAAAACATTATTAAAATATGCACCTTCTGCAACCGTTTTCAAAGTACTCCGAGCTGTATTATTAATAATTTACATTTTCAAAACACTTATGTCGACTTAAACTACTTGAAGGTTTGTGGTTTCCCCCCTCCTCCCAATAAACATCGAAGCATGTTAAAGTACGTCCCGCATAAGCATGCACTTATTTCGAAATTATTTTATAAGAAACATTTATTGAAACTATCTTAAAGTTAAAGTTAACCACTGGCGCGACAGCCCGAAGAGGGCCAGGGCCTACCAACCCGACTGCCGGCCTCACGCCCACTTACGAACGGCAGAGGTGGGTGATCATCCAACCGATACAGGGAAGAGAAGTGGTCAGCATCTCGGCATCCCCCAGCCGGAATGTTGGTTTTCGTTGGTTTTACCCAGAGTAAGATCCTCACTTTCTTCACGATGCTGAGTGTGCACCGGTCCTATAATCGGGACATAAAATCCGCACCCCCATGGGTGGGATCGAACCCGAGCCGCTTTCCGTGGCCAGGGACCAAGACATGCTGCCTTAGCCTGCTACGCCACGGTGCAGGACAAATATCTTAAAGTGGACAGAAAAATGCTTCTTATAGACCGCTAAAACATATGCGAAATGCCATTAATAAGAAACATATGTAAACTGCAATAAGGGCAACATATTATTAGCCTTTCATTCTGTAAATGTTGGCGACAGTCCACTCCTGAAGGAGAGATGCACAACGGCGCTGACCAGCTTGCTTGTAGTTATAATAAGACAACTGACAGTCAATGTTTTATTTATTGTGAGTTTCATAAGCTCATTGCATGTGCATAAATGCAATGCCTTTCAATTCTGTGCTTCCCCATCAATCTCACCACCTCTTTCTCCTGCCTTGCGTATATGGAGAGTCACCACGTTTTACACAAGCTGTACGCGAAGAAAAATATTCATGGCCAAGGTGGAATCTACTCAGCTGCTCTTTGTGAGAAAAAAAATCCGAACTATTTAATGACAATCTTTATGAAGATGCTCTTCACTATATGTTTACAGAAAGCAAATTCAAATTGGTGTAGTGAGCGAAAGAAGAAAAAGAAGAATGGTATCTTTTAAACATACTACTTTAGGCCACGTACACTTGGGAAGATATAGGCATACAAAACGGAATATTGCAATTACGACAAACGCTAAAAAATAATTGTTTGGCCCAAATGTGTATCTCAATGATTTATACCTTTCTCGTAAGTTACGTATTTTTATTGCGATACACTAATCAATTAGAATAACGAATACTTCGTAGATCACATGTAAATACAGGTGATAGATACATTAAATATATGATTCCTTGATCAAAATCGTTAAAACCTTAATTTAGAACATGAAAAATAAAATATATTTTCCTAGTTGCTAGGCGTAGGAAATTTCCTGAAACACTGGCACTGCATTTTCAAAATAAAACTACCAATGCAATAAGAATTCTGCACTGAAAATGCCAAATTTAGTGAGTTTCAGTGAATTTAATTGACATATGGCACTTCTGAAAGCAAATAAGGTAAATTTAGATTAAATATATTAAGCAAATTTTAGAGACATTATGGTCCTTGCACAAGCTTTTCACTGTTGAAATTTTTAGAAGTTAACATTTTAAATTCCCATAAATTCAAATATATTCAAGAAACTATGTTTTTAATAAACAGGCGAGTAAAATATTTGCCTAATTATTAATATTAACATTACAATTTTATATAAACTAGGCATTCCATAATCATTCGAATATTCCAATATTCATTCAGAAAATTTCAATCCCTTCAAACAAAAATATTAGACTTAACAGTTTTAACTATTTAGCTTCCTTTGCTAATCCCATGCTAATAATTCAAGCTGATAAATTTCACTAAAAGAAGCTGTAAACGTATCAGTATACTGTTGATTTTAAATCACGCTGAAGAACATTTATTTATTTTATAGTTCATTACAACAGTAAAATGGGAAACTGATTCTACTGAATGAAAATATGAACTTTGTGTGAAAATTAAGTGGAATTTTCCAATAAGTAACCTGATTTTTATTTTTAGAGCTGTACTACTTTCTCTCCGTTTGTGTACCTTTACCCCCTTTCTGACTCTCACAGATGGACACACATAATTAATGCTTCTTCTTTTGCCTGTAGGAGGCCTCAAAATTACATCTCTGGTGCTATCTCGTTGTGAAATGGTTAGAAAAAATATATTTCCCTTACCATCATAGTTCAACGATATAGAAATAAGTTAGTTAGTTACTAACACTCCCCACATGGCAACCTTGGCCTTCGGGGTAACCTCACCCCACCAAGTGATGACCGGACCCATTTCTCAGGTGGAGGCACCCAGAGGGCGGTGTCCATTACCTCCGATGATAGGGTGATAGTGAAGATGGCGGTGAGGTGAGAGGACCTACAGTTTTTACCGTGGACTCCGAACCACGTTGGGCATAGGGGATACTTCACGTGTGCTAGACAGAGGTGAAGGCGTGGATAGGGCCGACTTAAAATCGCCAACCCCAGAGCCGGGAATCGACCTCGGGACCCTTAGAACGGGAGCCGCGAACGAAACCACCGCGCTACCCCGGCGCCCATCGATATAGAAATAATAAATGTAGCATAGCATTAGAAATAACGATGTGTAAAAAAGTGCATCATAGTTTCCCGTCAGATTTTGTACATCCGGTAGATTCACATTTTCATCAAAAGCAAGCATATGTTCCTTCTAGTTATTTGCATATGTGAGTAGTCTTCTTTTATGATCTTCAACTGTTTATGTCTGTTGTACCATCTTCAAGGGAAACATATGTTGGATAAAGTGACGTAGATGACAGGAGGAAGATAATAAAAATGACTCACCATTAAAAAAGAACAATAAAAACTAAACATACTGTGAGAGAGGAAAAGAAAACAAGGTCTTCATGAGGAGGAGGAGAAGGAGGAGTACGAAAAGACCGCTATGTGACCCCGCGGTCATCCCATATTAAAATGAAGGCGGAGCGGAATCACAAATTTTGTGCTTCAGTTTAATTGAACTGCTGAAGGCTACCAATGCAATAATGAATGTGGTCCACCACTGAAATAGGATCGTGTTGATCCTTACATACAGGTAATTAATTTTTACAAACAAACCCCAGTACAAGGATGCCGAGATTGTTACGGTGCCCATTCGTGCAAGACGATGTTTCGCTCTGCACTGCAGAAGATGGCTTCAGGTAGTTACACAGGTCCTTTGAGATTAACAGCATTAACTAAATATGTTATACCAGTTTCGAAAAAAAATGAATATCTGGTAAATTACATATATGATCAAATAACTGAACTTGATTAGCCAACTTTAATATCTATGTCCATAATCTCGCCAATAAGACTAACCTAAAGTGGCGAAACAGCTGATTCCGGAAAGGGGCCTCAGTGCACCCTAGGCGTCAACCTAGACGTAGTTCTGGAGGTCCCTCCCAGGGGTACACGAGCTCTTTTCAATGAAGTAGCCTCTCAGGGAATAGGTCTCTGAGCGCGAATATCCCTACAGGGCACAGAGAATCAAACCTGAGTCTCCCGCATGGTAGACAGTAGCGTGCTAAGGACACCACCTATTAATAAGGATTTTCGCTATACTATTCCTAGCATATATATATATATATATATATATATATATTGTGTCTTCTTGGATATTCAATACCGTATCTTCATAGGAAGGAAGTCCATTTCTCGCATCATTTATTGGAAATGCCTACTGCACTGCCTCCACTCAAAAAGTGGATATAAATATTTCACGAAAACACATGAATTGAAAAATAAAACTTTGAAAAAGAGATTGTGTACATTGGCGAGATCTTCTTATTCTGAATGCCTATGTTTTCGTGAACAAAATTTGGATACACATTATGTACTCGACAGAGCGTTGAGGCGTATTGACCTTCAAGTGACCAGCGCTGAGGTCGTTCCTTATCCAGTCTTATCTGGTCCGTTAGAAGAGTGAAATATTAGTAAGTTGACGTACATTAGGTTACGAAACAAACAGAGCGATTGGAAACTGCGTGTGTCTATATGATATGTTCTCTCGCGCCTGCCGATGTATGACATATTACTGTCCAGAAGACATGATTATATCTGAACAGACTATACATACACAGAACTCACCGTGTATGTACGATAAGCTGAGGTAAGCATCTCTGTTGGATAGAGTCAACATGAAAATGTATAAGGTAATGGTTATTCCAACTTTACTATATGGAAGCGAAACCTGGATGCCAACACAAAAGGATTTAAATAAAATACAGACTGCAGAAATTAAATTTTTAAGAAGTGTTAAAGGTTGTACCATATTAGACAAAATAAGGAATGAGGATATTAGAAAGGAATTAGAAATCGAACCAATCCATGACAAAATATCAGAACGAAGGCTACAATGGCATGAAAATATATTAAGAATGGTGGATGGAAGATATCCAAATGCAGTATTAAAGTTTAATCCAAAAGGAAGAAGAGACAGAGGACGACTCAGGAATTGCTGGAGAGATCTATGAAGCCGGAACGGCCGATATGCCTAAACCATGGAGTGAAGAAGAAGAAGAAGATTTCAATACAAATTTTGGTGCAGCAACAAGTGGTATACAAGAGGGTGAAGTGATAGCTAAAATCCATGACTGCCCTTGAAATGGCCTACTTTTTGCATAATCACTACACACAACACAATGATGATTTAGACTTCAAATATGTTTGAAAAAGCAGCAACAAATATATTGAAAATTCTTAATGATACGAAATACCTTTAACTGGTACAAATTGCAATAAAATGTTCGTTTTGTGAGGTAATATATTTATTTGTTACTGTATGCTTACCGTTGTACAAAAAGGTACAAAATTCATTCCAAGTAAAGAATATTGCAGAGGATACACGCAGAAAATTTAAGATATACATTTGTCATCTTATATTTATATAGTTATCAAACATCCAGTATTTTAATATCTTTAGATCCGTCTTTGGGAAAACAGAAAGTAAACGTTATTTTGTGATGTGTCATATGGCTTAGACGGCATTTTCGTTTGGATTATAGGCAAATGTTTAATTTCACGTTTATTACTACATTGTAAAGCGAGAAGACGTATCGGAAAAAATTCGCAACAGTAGCAGTTTGTGTAGAACAGACAAATAAACCACAGAGATTCGGGAACATCTGCGAATGTGGCACATTAGATTTGTAAAAATTGACCAGTATCTATTCTGTGAACTACTAAACTAAAAGATGAAAGCTAGGATAAATATGGAAAGCCCCTAGGGATGGTAAGCTAAGATTTTAAGATTTTCCGCTGCATATTACCTGTATATGAAATTTTTTGTACTGTTTTTTGTTTACTTATTAAAATTTTTCTCAAATTATTTTGATATTAACGTTACAGGTGATATACAGTACTAAACAAAAAAGAACCAAGGAAAAAAAGAAGATTCATACCTGATTAATGTTAAGCGCTGAAAGCTTAATGCAACCAAAAATACACTTTTGCTTTAAATTTATGTTTTAAGAACCGAACAGGATGGTTCAGGCGGATTTGGCTGTGGCCCGCATTCGGGAGGCCCGGGTTTGATTCCCGTGGCCGACCCACCTGACCCGTGGGTTTTTCAGGGGCTTTCCCGAGTCTCTAGGCGAACACTGGGTAGGTTAATTACATATGCTGAATTTCCTGTCCCTTCATTTCATCTTCATTATCATTTCTCATCTGGTGGTCTCTTTCAGGGTAGAAGTGTCGGTGGGTGTCTCGGCGGTGCATGGTGGGATGATACGCTCTGAGGAAAACTACTTCCTCTTCCGGTAGGTCGGTTGCCGGTCTCCGCTCCTCTGCTAGAACCATTTCGGGACCGCCAGCCAGGGATCTATGGGGCTCGGACAACCTACCTGGGGCCTTCGGGACTTGGTTGCTGGGTTTGTTGCCGTCCCACTGTAGAGGAGTGAGTTCGTTGTCCTGGCCTGTTGGGGGAAGTCTCTGTTCAAGTAAACAGCAGGGACCCTGCCCTCTGTACTGTCGTGGCCCCTTCGGTCGGCCGCCCCCTGTCTCCTAAGCCTCATCCTTCCTCCCGAGGATGTTCCAGAAACAATGAGCCCAGCATGGTGAATCCCCTCCGCAATGAAATCCTAATCCTATGTTTTAAGAGCTTTAAAATATTGTAGTTAAATTTTCTCTCTTCTTCCCTCCCTCTCTTACAGGATTTTGCAGTTATGGTTCCGTAAAATAACGATTAGGATTATTACAGAAAATTATATTTACGGCGAATTTATCTCAAGCATATGATACGTTCAGCAATTGTTAACACTTTTAAACCGGTAATAAGTGATTGATTTGATATAAGAGATTCTGTGTAAGAGATTGTGAAATCACTTTATTTCACTAAAGGACTCCTGAACTATTTGGAACATGAAACCTGTACATAGGTTAAAATGACAGCAATGTTTACCCTTTTTAATAGTATCAAAGTTGTGATATTCAAATTTCTTTTAGAATAATGTGCTTTTAAACCACTAAATAACAAACTTGTGTAGGTTTAAGCACATATAAATGTTGATTACAGAGCTGTAACACAGAGATAAGGTCTTCAGGTTGTTCTCAGATACAAAGCACATTGCTCTAAAGCTTATTTTGATTACAATCAAAGCCATCTCGGTCTTCTGAACGTTATGCATAGTTGCAGAAAAACTCTGTTGAACCCATTTATAATTTTTATCATAGATAATTGGAAGCAGAGGGGGAGAAATGTTTTATTTAGAGTCACTTTAACAACTAGGTCATATCGCGAATATTGTGTATAATACAGTGTATACAATAAATTGGTTACAATTATTTAAACAAAAACATGAAAACAATAAATAACAAATCATAATGACAAAGATATTCAATATCTATAAATCGTAAATATAAAGTTATGAATAACAATTAGGAGACAATCAATTTGTTATTTAATAAATTATGTATATTCTAAATTGGTGTCCTTAGAATTAGATTTTCGTGTACAAGTTTGTACTTTTGAGGAACAGCAGCTGGATGGCGTGTTCAGAATGGTGGATAAGTCTTCAGTGATGTGATGAAGCTGTCGTTGTGAAGCGTATTCCCTGCATTCTGTGAGAAGATTGTTTACTGTGAGGCGGGTGTTGCAGACTTCACATTGCAGTGGCTAGCCTTTGCTAAGAAGGTATGAGTGGGTTAACATTGCATGACCAATGTGGAGACGTGAGATAATCATCTGCTCCTTCCTCCTAACAGAGTACACAGCGGAAGACCTAGTGTCCCCTTTCCTTGCCATATGTAACTTTTCTGGAGGCGATTGATTTCATATCTGTTTCCATGTTGTATTAATTACTCTGGGCAGCTTTGTCCACTTCTTCATTTGCCTTAATGCCGCATATGTAAAGGGGCTCACATGAAATTAACAATTTTCTTTTTATTTAGAGCAATGAAATAAAGACTGTGGATACCTTGAAGTATTTGAAGGTCAGTTGATATCGGTCTTTGAGACTTTGGAGAGAAATTAATGAATCAGATATTATAAGAAATCTGCTCTCTCTCTAAAGTGGATTATTTATGTCAAAGCTAGCTTCGATAGATTCAACATGAAAAATTCAATGCCATGGCCAGGATTTGAACCATGGATCTCCTGGTTTCCGTCCAGTAGCTCTAACCCATTGAGCTACCATGGCCAACGTGTCCTCCTGACATTAAATTCTCCAATTGACTCATATATTACCCCGGTAGGCTCTATCTATCAAAGATCTTAGCCTATACATGACTAGTGTGAAGAAATTATTAATTTTCATCAATTAACTAAGATAACAAGAGTTATCTGATGAAGCCTGGGACTCAAGTACTTACGATAGTAAGTCGCCACAAATGGTGTATCTCGAATGCAGGAGCCCCTTGTAGTCTACCGGGGTAATATATGAGTCAATTGGAGAATTTAATGTCAGGACGGCACGTTGGCCATGGTAGATCAATGGGTTAGAGCTACTGGACGGAAACCAGGAGATCCGTGGTTCAAATCCCGGCCATGGCATTGAATTTTTCATGTTGACTCTATCTATCAAACATCTTAGCCTATACACAGCTAGTGTGAAGAAATGATTAATTTTCATAAATTAACAAAGCTAGCTTAATTGCAAAAAGTTCGCAGGAGAATATGGAATAATGATTAGAAAGTTTCAACTGAAGCTTCCTATACGGGGCAATTACAGCGCGATAAATCTATTGTCAATTCATTTATTGCATATGGTAACTGATTACAAGTAGAGAAAGTCCTGTGATTTTCAGACATTACATTCTTTTCTTCCCTATTTCTACTAACTTAAACCAATCCGAGAAGACTGTCTGGGATGACTGCTGTAATCATGAAATTTAATCACGGTTGCTAATGACTGGCAGACTGCTCCTTTTTATCGAAAGTAATTGTTTGATCTGAGAACATGTCATGTTCCTATCTCCGGCAAATACATTTCTGACTTATATAATAAATTACGAGCTTCTGCAAGGTTCATCACAATTCAACCGTCGGTGTTTTTGAACTGTACTTAGAATCTCAGTGGTGTTTCATTGCCCGGATCTTGCAATATTTTACAGTGAGTTAGCGATTGTCAACATATGTGACTATCAAAGGAATAAAGGATAGGAAATTATTTTTATATCCTTGTTTTATAAGCCTGAAGCATTTACTGCAGTTTTATCTAAGATGATGACCTTAGATGGTCTGTCAAACAAAGTAACGTGAAATGCTTGCCGCTTTTAAAAGCATTCTTTACTAGTTTTATGTCATCCCCCAGCTATTCATCTTTTCTCTTCTTTTTCAGCCTATCTTTTTCTTCCACTCATTAATACACTAGGTATTATTGATGCAGGTAATAATTTTCCCATGATCTTGAATGAACATTTTAGCAGAGATACCAGATATAAGTTGAACTTGACATTTCATGTATGTGAAGTTTATGCCAAACGCTTGTTCCTCGGTCTATTTATGTTAATCAAACTGACATTTGTAGATACAATTTCATTACACTTGTCCTTGTAGGTACTATGGAATAGGAAAATAAAGTAGGCTTAACTTATGGCCAAATCATTTAAACACTGGTTGCTATGCGAGGCTTTGAAGTTCTATTCCCTTTGTATAACCAGGAGGAGTAGAAAAATGAATAATAAAAGTCCATTTCAGAAAAATTGGATTATATAAAGTTTCAAAAAAATAACAAGTAGTATCCCTTAAAGACAAATATGATTATTACACAAGGAGAAACGTGAGATCTCTCAGACCCTAACATATTAATACATCAAAATGTAAATTTTAACGCTCCTGTTTGTTTATTTCATGCATTAATATGCTTAAATATAATTATTGCATACAAATATACTAGATTTTAACATTATAAAACAATTCGTATTGTCATAAACATGTCTTTCTCTATACACACAACAATATTAATAATATATTAATACAGGAGAATATTTCAAGGCTTTAAGAGTTCACCAATCACTTTCTATTAGCTACAGCGCAGTCTATACACACTTTCCTGGTACATTCCAGGCATATTGGCTTCTGACAGCAAATGCATTTGTACTGTGTCTTTCTCTGCAGTGATACTAGACATTTCTGGCATGTCTTCCTCTTATCCAGTCTATCTGATGGGACAACCTCGGAATCTGTGTTCAAGTTCACGTCTTCAACAAACAATTTAACAATCTGCCCTTTTATGTCTCTTGGCAACTTAGGAATATTAGCACGCCTCATATTATGAGGTCTTATCAGCTCCGATGCCAAATCACGCATGAAACGGAATCTATTGATGAGAAAATAGTATAGGATATAATAGTACTGACAATCTTGTGGCTCGAGAGTTTGAGGATTTTCTATAGTGCAGGATACAGAAAATAGTATTCCTAATAAATCTTCATCTTCCTCACCATCACTGTCATCAGAATTATCTCTCTATTTTTCCTCTTCAGATAGACAAAAATCAGGATCGATGACAGAATCATCATCTGAATCGAAAATATCTTCATTTTCATCTACCTCTTCGTCAAACCATTCCTGGATTTGCTTGTCAAAATTTGGGTCAGCAGCACTTAACTTCCTCCTTTTCTCACGAGGTTCCATTTTGAAATTCCTCCTGAAGTAATAAATAAAACAGTATGTTACCACCAGTAATATAACAGAAGCTACTGTACGATGATTATGAGCATAATATATTAATTATGATGTTACAGGAAACATAAGGTCTATGAAGCCTTGCCTCAATTGTACGTTAGCAGAAACACAAGGTCTCCTGGACCACCAAGCTTTTAAACACACGCCTGTAACTCACAACTTACAAATCTCAACTAACAGCTAATAACGCAAAACTATCGGCAACAATGTAAAACTAAGGTACACAAATGGTCAAGGCCCAAACGGAAGTTGTATAGCCACAACAACAAAATAAATTTTCCCTTGGGTCACTGACACTGATGTTTCTCTTTAAGGGGTATCAAAGAAACGGCTAAGTCAAAAAAACATATTCATTTGTCGTAAATTGGGTGCACTTTGACGAGATTAATATTTTAATACATGTTTTTCACGTATTTATTATGGTTTACCAGCTACACAAAGGTAAACTGAAGAAGCTATTACGAAAAAGTTGAAGATATTATAGAAAAACACATTTTCTGCAAAATATTTGGAGTTATGTAATTTAATCAAAGTCGTTTGATAAAATTTTTAGAAAATAAAATTCGTAACAATTCCCACGTGATTTGGGATGGGAGGACTTCTGAAAATGTTCATGTTGTATTTTTGAAACACGTTGAACTAAAATTACAAACTTAGTATTTGACTGAATTTTCAGTTTTGAATTATAAGGTTCACGCAAATATTCAAATGCTTTTTTTAAATAACTAAACGCGTATTTCCGAAGTAAACTCAGCAATTAATTTTTGGGTGGAGTAAGATACGTGCCCGTAATGTACGCAACACTGGCTACGGTATCCTGTAAATAGCACTGCCAAACCAAGAAAACTCAATAAATTTTCCAAAGGAGTACGAGGACTGTTCAATAAAGAATGATAACAGTTTTTTTATTTTTTTTGACAACGTACCTTCACTCATCCTCATAATTTTGATGGTTCTTCTCAAAATAGTCTCCCCTGAATGCGATGCACTTATCCCAGCGTTTCTGCCGGTCTTCAAAGACATGCTGGAAACCATTTTTGAGAGATCCTTTAAAATCGCCTCCGCAGTCCTCACCACTGCTTCTGATGATGGATAATGCCTACCACGAAGGCGTTTCTTCAAGTTAGGGAACAGGAAAAAGTCACATAGGGCTAAATCCGGACTATAGGGAGGGTGACGTATGCACTTAACGTTGATTTTTGCAAGATATTCAGCAACAACATCGGCAATATGTGGCCGCACATTATCGTGGTGCAGCATCCAGCCTGCTTCACGGAAATGTGGTCTTTTGCGCCTGATATGGACTTGCAATGTTTTCAGGACATCCCTGTGGTATTTTCCAGTTACTGATATGTATGCAGATACAACATGTTGATAAACCATTCCATGAATATCGAAGAATGAGATGGCCATAACTTTCTCAGCAGAAGCAACCATTTTTTCTTTTTGGGGGGTTGGTGATGAAGGAGATTTCCACACTGAGCTTTGCTGTTTGCTCTCAGGACCAAAATGATGCAGCCAAGTGTCATCAGCAGTGATTACGTTTGAAAGAAACTCCGGATCCTCCTCTAACATCAACTTTAACCTGCACGCGAATGTCCTTTTGTTCGGGAATCAACAATATTGGAACCCATCGCGCACAAACACGTCTCATGTGTAATATTTCTGTCACCAACGTGTGGGTAGCACCCAATGAAATGTTCAGTATTTCAGAAAGTGATCTTAAGGTAATTCGTTGATCCTTTCTCACAATGGCAGCAGCAGTGTTGATGTTTACTTCCGTAAGAGCAGTAACTGGAGCACCGGGCCCACCTTCCTTTGAAATTGATTATCTCCCCACTTTAAACATTTCAAACCACCTCCGAGCTGTGATGTAGGGAAGAACAGACTCTCCATAGGCCTCCTGTAACATTGTATAGGCCTTAACTGAAGATTTGGTGAGAAAAGCAGAATTTCAAAGTCGCATACTGTTCCTATCGTGTTACCTCCATTGCAGCGGTAGGCGATACTGAACATGTCTGAACTTGCCTGGTTCTCACAGGCGGGTACAAGGAGTACCAACAATGAAACTACTACGGCGTGTTTTTTTTTTACATTAAGCTAACAGAATAAAATAAGAGTAAATTTTAGTGCGAAAAATTATGACCGTAAAAAATTATGATCTTTCTTTATTGAACAGCCCTCGTAAAACAAAAACACCGAATTTACTTATGAAAATAAAATGAGGTTCATTTAAATTACAAATAAATATAAGGTTGAGACTTAGTAATTCTTAGAGCAGAGAGTAGAAAAACCATGTGAATGCAACATATATTTACTCCGCTAGCATGAGAAAACGTATATTATTATGGATTTCCATTCTATGGTCATTGCAATTAAACGAACAAGCTTTTGAACCCAACATCATCGATCATGATTGCATTAGCATCAGGAAACAGAACACACTGAAGGCAATCTTTCCGTATAAAAAGGATTATTTGTTAATCTGCTTTGGAGTAAGAGTATGTTAATGTAATACCACGCTACTGATCGCACTCATGTTCTGTTACGCTTCCTTTAGCCATTTGTATTATACTGTAATTTAGCTCTGCTCCAGAAGTCTGGTTTTTAAGAGGCATCATAAATTTTCAGAGGTACATATTATCTTTTAATAGTAATCTTTGTAAAAAAAAAAAAACACTGACATTTATGAAAAATGACACTATCATACACTCAATCCGGCCATCTGGTAGCTACATTCCTCTGGAGCTTTGCATCTGAAATTATCTGCACACTTTAGAAAAGTTACCATTATGCATTAAAATATCTCTGCCACGTTTAGTGTTAGTTTTTACTTAACCGTATATGGCATGTGATGCTAAGAAAAAGCCAAGACGTTTACGACAAAAGCATCGTTCTTACGAGGAACAGAGATGACTGACTATCTTTACATTTTTCTAAAGAAGTTTTGGTTTACGATTAGCACCTTTTATTCACAATATTGTTAATCACATCAGTTAATCCAAAGTGAAAGGGTGAATTCCACGTCAAGATTTCTTGAAAATAAATCATTTGAAGAGCGTGAAGTTAGAAAATGGGAAAAAGTGCACATCAACAGCATAATTAGATACAAAATATTGTATAAGCAATGAACTTCATTCTCTGGAGAATTTAATGTCATATCGGCACGTTGGCCATAGTAGCTCAGAGTTTTAGAGCAGTTACATGGAGAGCGGGAGATCCGTGGTTCAAAACTCGGCTATGGCATTGAATTTTTCAGTCTGGCTCTATTCAGACAAACCTTAGCCTATACATGGCTAGTGTGGAAGAAATGATTATTTCCATCAGTTTACCTAAAAAATAGACAAAGTTTGGACCTACGCCGAATCCCCTCAGTGACAGAATCCAGTCCAGTCCAATACATAAAGGAAGAATTTACTACAAGAAAAACTCAATGTCATTAATGGTAATTAAACGTCCAATCACTTTGGAGAATTCGCTGTTGTTCGTTTCCAAACACTTAATCAAAAAACATTTTCAAATGATAATTTACTTGTTTCTCATGCAAAGTGAATATAATATGAAAGCCAGCATTTATGATGATAACGGCCGATTTTTTCAGCATCGTATAGTCATTTAAGTTCTTGTTTTGTGTCCCAGCGTTGTATGTATGAAACTATTTCCGAAACTATTTATCACAACATGAAGAGTATAGTTAAATACGAATAATGGTTTGTATAAATAAATTGTAACATATTTGAAAACAAATACTATTGGGCATATAAAGTCATACTTTATAGCAAATCAGTTTCAATGTATTTAATGGCCACATGTATTGAATAACAATTGTACGTAATCAACAGTATAGGAAGTGATTTTGCTTACAAAAGCAATATGAAAACTTTTAAATTGCGAATTATAGCTCAATCACAATAATCTTGACACGAGGCCACAAAGGTCTGTGGCCTGAGTCCCTACAGTCTTTATCTTATCATCTGGTATATTTTTGTTACGATTCTTTCTCGCATTAGCAATTCCTTCTAATGGGTTTCTTAAAAGCCCTTTTCCCCCTAGTGTCTCTAACCTTTGGATGTTCCTTTGACTCTCCTTCAAAGAAAAATGTTACTGCTGTAACGACTTGAAGTTGTGAGTAAGTTGTGGAGGAAAAGATGATGATGAATCTTGTTGAAGATCTAGTTACTGGATTCTAGTAGTTCCACGGCTGCTCTGGTAATGGCATAAGCTCTTATTTTTAGGGACCGCCTAGGATGGGAAGTGATAATTTGCTTATAAATAAAATAAAATTTTAGTTCCTCCTTTCTTTTATAAAATTGGTATTTTAATTGAAATGAAACTTTTCCAACAATACTTTTACAATGCTTTATATACGTTGGTAGTATATTAGCTTGTGCAATCTTTTATAACTGTCCACTTTCCAGTGCAAGATACTGAAGCACAAATTTTGCAAAAATGCAGACAAACGCAAAATACGTCTTTACACTTCCATTTGCAGAAGAAAGAATGGCTTAAAGTGCATGAGCTTTTAAAGTCCTGCTATTCCCATAACGACGAGTAAACGTCTTTCAACTTTTTCACATTACCTCATCACTCTTTTCAACTAAATTTTTCTTAACGCAATTTTAACATTTAAATAATAATTATTTACTAATTTTAATTAAACTGGATATTATATAGATATTCAATTGAATTGTCAAAATCTCGAAGGGTCGTACTGCTTAAAAGATACATCGCATATAAAGAGCATCAGCTTTTTTATTTGTTTTTACAAGAATTTCACAGTCCACCTCCGTGGTGTTAGGATAGCGTGTCTGCTTCACATTCTAGAGGTGAGTATGAGCGACTCCGTCGGGATTCCAAGGTCGCAGGCTCACAATATACCGAAATTTTTTAAGTATGCTTAACAGCGATAGCCCTATGTCAGTATATGTAATAATATCAAAGAGCTCCTGCGTGAGGACAGGAGGATATGCTTTGTTAATTGACAGTCGTTAACAAACAAAATGTTGTCTATCTCATAGCTCGCTTAGAGCGAGTTATCCGAATAAGTTGTTTATGAGCTTACTCCTAGTTGTGAGAAGAGGAATGTAACATTACAGGCTCCGAGCTCTTTAAGTAACATTTCACTCACTTCATTCATCTACTTAACTTCCAATATGTCCAACAAGCTTGCTAAACGTCAGACCTCTCCCAAAACATTCACAAAAGTAGTTGATTTCACTGCAAAAATCTTCATTTATCATTTCGAATTAGGATCTTCTTCTTCCTCTTATCATCATAATCATCATCGTCATCATCATCACCATCAAAAATTGTTCCTTTCCAGTGAATTTTACATCTACCGTCTTTTAATTTTAATAACAAATGTTTCAAACAACTGCTAAAATAGCAAGAGCTCCCGAGTTCGAATGTCGATCAGGGTGAGCTACCTTGATAAGTTTTCCCTTATCTTTAAAGGCGAATGCCGGGTCGCTCTAAGCTCCATGGATCCTGGACACATTTAACATCATTTCATCCATCTCATTCACCGTCCGATATGACTTAACTTTGGAGGACGTAACATTAAAAAATAAAAGATAGCAACTAAGAAAGTAAACATTATACAAAACCAAAACTCAGGAGCTACATTTAGCTCTACTTTGGTACATCCATGATCCCTTCACTACTTATTGGATCTCATCAATCTGCATTACGGACAAATTTATGTACCTCCTTCACATCTTCTGTAGCTGGCAATAGCATCCTACATGATATTAATTCTCTATTATTTTAATAAATACGTATATTTAGCTATTTAACCTTCATTTAGCACTGGATGACATTTGACCTCTAAACCTCGTGAGAAATGTTATGATAGATGTTTTTCTAGGCTTTGAACTTTACGGATCAGGAACCATGGCGAGATAACGAGCCCACTAACCTTCTCATCTGATTCAAGAACACATTTGAGGTAGGTCGAGTATTCAGATTGCCTTGAAAGTTTACCGGAATACCTCGATCACACTAAATTTTTAATGCGTAGGGCATTTTTGAAGCATTAACCTGGTATTGACATATTGTTTACGCTGTATGATTAGTGATGCGTGTTTCCATTTACTGACGAGTTAGATAACTAATAAATAATCAAAATATTTTAAATACCATTCCAATTTCTATTAAATATTCAAAAAGTCGTAATAGATTATGCACTCCTAACTCAGGTAAAACTCATGACAGCTCAAGTAGTATGAGCATTGGAACGAAGAGTCGAGATCCGTGGCATTGGATTTTTTGGTATGATTTAAGTTCTACAGTGCGATCCATGTAAACACATGCAAATTTGGGAGAATATAATACACAATTGGGAGATTACATTACACTATTTACATCTCAGAGAAAATGTCGGAAGTGTAATTCACCAGCATCTATACATGTTTGCACTCGTCTCACCATATTCTCTGAAGTTTTACGGAGAGTATCCTCGCCAATGTTACTTATTTCGGTTCGAATGGATTCCTGGAGAACATCAATTGTATGTGGCCTATTCTTGTACACTCTGTTTTTTTTATATACCCGCACAAGTAAAAGTCTTGTGAGGTTAGGTCAGGGGGTCTGGGAGGCCACAAAACTTTTGAGATTATTCCATTATCAAAGAAACGGGTTACAACTCCATGGTATCATTAGATGTATAGCACGTCGCTCCATCTTGCTGGAAATAACCTCTGAATTTGATATCATCTCCGTAAAACATCAGAGAATATGTTGAGACGAGTGCAAACATGTGTAGATGCTGGTGGAGGACACTTCCAACATTTTCTCAGATGTAAATAGTGCAATGTAATCTCCCAATTGTGTATTATATTCTTGGTTCAAAGGTTATGGTCTACTGAAATGGTTCAGGTTTATATGGGCCGCATTATAGCTTCCTACAAGTTATGTTATGATACACTGCACACCTTACTTTTAATGCTAATTAATTTTATTGAAATTGGTAATACGATCGACGAAATGCTGCATCTTTGTACATGATCGAGTTAAATCGATCAACTGGTGGAGACGACATCGATTTTCACATGCTGTCTACTAAAGGTAACATCTGAGATTGAAATGCGTTATATATTGAAAATGAATTTTTATTTACAGATCTTCTTCGACTGTTGTAATTCTCAGTGTTCCACTCCATATTGGAGTTGAATTTTGCTGAAATTTTGCTGAATTTTGCTCAGAGTGCTGTCGAGGCTCTTAACTCCAGATCTTATACTGCAAGATAGAGGCATAGATAACAGATATTTTGATAACTGGTGCCTTAATCTATATCCACTTTAGTGTTTTTTTCTCTTCTTCTAACAGTTTTTCAACAAACACATCGCATAGTTTACTACCTGAATTGTTCTGAGGCTGCAATTGCACAAACGCCCGTTTGCACAAACCATCCGTCTTGCTTTCATTTGCTCACATTTCAGTACGTGACTTGCTGGTCTAGATAATCTGAGATCATTAGCCTTGCAGAAAGTATTCGAACTGTTTATACATTAAAATAAACAATGAAAGCTTTGAAAAATGCAAGAATCAGTAATATATCCACAATTAGACGTATTTAAACTTCCTTTCTGGATGAAAGTATAAATTTTAGATAATAAAGCTTTCGAATATTTGGATACAAAATACTGAGACTGATTCCTCCATTTCTTACTGGTTTCATGACAAACGCTATCGGGAGGAGTACCCACTCAGCTTTACCCCTCACATCAGTGAATCCCTCGCTTACTGAGAAAATATACACTTACCTATGGCTTGAGGTTGCTACTAGTACTATCCGACTGGAGGTACTATCCAACCTGAAAACATACAACGTAAAATTAATGTTTTTATTCTATTAGTAAAGTAAATGTTGATGTAATGTTATTGCATTGTGCTGAGTTCTGAAAACAAATATAAGCAGTTACATTCTTAACATTCTGTATATTGGTAGTTTGTCTCAGAGATATACTGAACTTGAAATTGTATCTGAGTTATCATACTGCCAAAATCAAGAAATTATTTTATGATATTAATGCCAAAACTGGACTTGCAATAAATCTGATATTTTATTACAGAGGTATGAAGGTACAGTGAAATGCACACATCAGTTGACCTAATAACATTCAGCTGGAATAATTTCAAACATGAGTGTTGTCAAAAATGATTATAAATAATGAGCGTTTCATACATGCTTGACCTAGAAACAACTTATCTTGGTTTTTCTTTTCTTTTGCGTGATCCAATTAGACGAACACATTTTTTTTTTTTTTTGGAGTGGTTGAGGTGGATGAGCCTGTTCGAAAATATCCTCTTTCAATGTATAACTAGGACAGTGATGGCAGATATCTTATTTTAAATGGAATAAAGATTGTTTATGACAATATGAGGAACCTTGATATGAAAACAGTTAAAACAAATCCACGTGGAAATGAATCTGTCTTACATTTCATGCATTTCTCTATTTAAAAATTCAAACCAATAGCAAGAAATATCTTGGGCATGAATAATTTAAAAATGTATATATTTTACATTTATTATGTACATACATTACTTTAACCACATCTACACATTCTGTGTAGTAAGACATTGTGTTCGTCTGATAAGAGTTATTCAAAAGTTAATCAGAATGAAGACGATTTCAGGAGTTATTCCCAAAGCATTTCAAGATGAACATTTCCGAGTCTTGAAAGCATATTTAATAGCTACGTATTTCAATCAAAACTGTTGAAGTTATTTTTGAAAAAAAAAAGTGTAGGTTAAGGTTGGTAATCAACTATACCATAGTAAGCCACTTCTTGAATGTTTTCATGTCGCATCCTTGAATATCGCTGAATTAAATATAAACTGTATTATTTAACGGTCTTTTCATTTTTATTTTTGCGCGCCCAACTCACTCGCGCACGGGCGCACTCACCGAAACTAGAGTTACCGTATCATGATGTCAAAAAACTGGGAGAATTCATAAAAAAACTGGAGGGAATTCAACATAAACTGGGGAAATTCATAAAAAACTGGGGAATTCATAAAAAAACTGGGGAATTCATAAAAACTAAGGGAATTCATAAAAAAGTGGGGGAATATATAAAAAAACTGGGGGAATTCCTAACAAAATGTGGGGCAATTCATAAAAACTGGGGGAGTTCATAAAAACTGGGGGAATTCCTAAAAACTGGGAGAATTCATAAACAACTAGGGGAATTCATAAAAAACTGGGGAAATTAAAAAAAAAACTGGGAGAATTCATAAAAAACTGAGGGAATTAAAAAAACTGGGGAAATTCATAAAAATTGGGGGAATTCATAAAAAACTGGGATAATTCATAAAAACTGGGGGAATTCATAAAAATTGGGGGAATTCTTAAAACTGCGGAATTCATAAAAAGTGGGGGAATTCATAAAACTGCGGGTATTCATAAAAACTGGGGGTATTCATAAAAAGCTGGGGAAATTCGTGAAAGCTGGGTGAATTCATAAAAACTGGGGGAATTCATAAAAACTGGGGAAAGTTATAAAAAAAACTGGGGTAATTCATAAAAACTGGGAAATTTATAAAAGCTGGGGAAATTCATAAAAAAACTGTGGGAATTCATAAAAAACTGGGGGTATTCATACAAAGCTGGGGGAATTCGTAAAAGCTGGCTGAATATATATAAAACTGTGGGAATTCATAAAAAGTGGGGAAAGTTATAAAAAACTGGGGAAATTCATAAAAAAACTGTGGGAATTCATAAAAAACTGGGGGTGTTCATACAAAGCTGGGGGAATTCGTAAAAGCTGGCTGAATATATAAAAACTGGGGGAATTCATAAAAAGTGGGGAAAGTTATAAAAACTGGGGCAATTCATAAAAACTGGGAAATTCATAAAAACTGGGGGAATTCATAAAAAGTGGGGAAAGTTATAAAAACTGGGGCAATTCATAAAAACTGGGAAATTCATAAAAACTGGCGAAATTCATAAAAAACTGTGGGAATTCGTAAAAAACTGCGAAATTCATAAAAACTGGGGGGATTCATAAAAAACTGGGGAAATTCATAAAAAACTGGGGGAATTCATAAAAAAAACGGGCAAATACATAAATAACTGCGGAATTCATAAAATCTGGGGGAATTCATAAAAAAAACTGGGAACATTCATAAAAATATGGGAGAATTCATAATAAACTGGGGGAATACATAAAAACTGGGAAATTCATAAAAAACTAGGGGAATTCATAAAAAAACTGGGAAATTCATAAAAACTGGGGGAATTCATAAAACCTGGGGGAATTCATAAAAAACTAGGGGAATTCATTAACCTGGGGGAATTCATAAAAACTGGAGGAATTCATAAAAACTGGGGGAATTCATAAATAACTGGGGGAATTCATAGAAGCTGGGGAAATTATAAAAACCTGGGGGAATTCATAAAAAAACTTGTAAATTCATAAAAAGAACTGGCGGAGTTTATTAAAACTGGGGAAATTTATAAAAAACAAGGGGAATTCATAAAAAAACTGGGAAATTCATAAAAACTGGGGGAATTCATAAAAGCTGGGGGAATTTATAAAAACTGGGGGAATTTATAAAAACTGGGTGAATTCATAAACCTGGGGGAATTCATAAAAACTGGAGGAATTCATAAAAACTGGGGGAATTCATAAATAACTGGGGGAGTTCATAGAAACTGGGGAAATCATAAAAACCTGGGGTAATTCATAAAAAAAACTTGGAAATTCATAAAAAGAACTGGGGGTGTTCATTAAAACTGGGGAAATTTATAAAAAACAAGGGGAATTCATAAAAAAACTGGGAAATTCATAAAAACTGGGGGAATTCATAAAAACTGGGGGAATTTATAAAAATTGGGGGGATTTATAAAAACTGGGTGAATTCCAAAAAATTGGGGTAATTCATAAAAACTGGGGGAATTCATAAAAAACTTGGGGAATTCATAAAAATACTGGGGGAATGTATAAAAACCGGGGAATTCAGTTAACGACATTTATTTCACATACTTTTCATTTTCTTTGACTTTTTTAAGGAAATCCTTTTTGCGGATAATCCTGTTATAATATTGAGAACAAGTTACATTTTTCACGATGTACATCATGAACAAACAATAACTTTACATTTTCGGCAGTTAGCTTATTTCGTTCACATGTCCACTGAGAAAATGTTCTCTCTACAGCTGCATTATGTGCAGGTATGGCAAAATACTACTGTACTACTTTCAACCGTTCTATACACTCAACATAATTACTCATGTAGGTATTCGTACCATTTCTTGACAACATTTTCCCCTACCAATGTTGCAGAGTTCATTTTGTGGTGAGTTCTTAAAGCACTTATTTCATCAAAGAGTATAGAGTCGCCAATAATGTTAACACATCTTAAAAATAATAGTTTTCTCCACTGCTTCCCACTCTGGACATTTTTCCAGAGTTAAACATTGAAATACAGACATACCACTGTACTGGCTCATAAACTTATTAACATAATTATAACTAACAGTATAAAAAGTATACATATCACTTTAAAAGACTTTAGCTAAATTTCCATCATCACATTTACAAATAATTTCCTTTACTTTTAAACAAAAACTAAAAAGCGGATGGTTTCGCGAAACATTCAAAAACTGAAAGGGGGGTTGGAGAAGGGTCTCAAAAACGGGTGGCCCGCGGTAAAAACGGGTGCTATGGTAACCCTAACCAAAACCTATTTCTAAAAAAAAAAAAAAAAAAAAAAAAAAAAAAAAAAAAAAAAAAAAAAATATTTTTATTAAAGTAGTTTCAAAACTTAAATTTATGATGAAATGTCGATAAGTATCGTATGGCATGAATTTAATCAATTTGCTTAAATATCAGTAGTATCCGCATCCTGCAGACACGCTTTTCAGGTGTCCTAAATATACATCTAACATCAAAATAAAGATTTCACTGCATACACGTAAGTGGAATGGTCATTAAAATGTAATGAGGCGAACAAGAACCGGTAAATTAACGACAGATTTACAGACAGTACTCCCAACAGAACAAAAACTAGCGTTAACAGGTAAATAATTTAACAAGGGCAGTAATAATAATAGGGTACGTGAAATCGGCCATTAAACTAATAACAAGAACAACTTCACTGTAATGGAGTTATATTTTCATCAAATAGGAGCAGCAAGCAGTTTGTTTTTACTTTCACTTGAAATCAAAGAGCGTAAACTCTCTATTTTATGCTTTTAGCATTGTTTATGCATACGTTCCTTTCTATAAGAGGAAGGTGAGTAATGGATTGGTTCCTAAGTCCTGATGTACTTTATAAGTGAAAGTTTTTCGTACAAAAGAAAATGTTTTGACAATGATCCTTTATATTGATAATGAATAAATACACCGTGTTATACCTACTGAGTAATTTTTTGTATGGTTACATACTATTTGTTCTTTTAAAGTCGAAAATCAAGCCGGCAGTCGGGTTGGTAAGCCTGGGCCCTCTAAGGGCTGTCGCGCCATGGTTGAAAAAGAAAATTAAGTCAAAATAGAAATATCGGATGTTTTCAAATTTTATACCTAAGTTCACATTCTTCCACCAATGAGACGAAAGGATTTCCTAAAATGTCCCCCAACTGTTTGCATACTAAAACAATTTTAGTTAACTTTAATTTTCTCGGATAGTTCTGATGACTTTTACCAACATGCTACATGCCTATAAGATTTGTATTAAAATAAGTGCATATTTTAAATTTCCTGGAAGTATTAATGAATATCTTTATCAAGAATAAATTTTATATAATTTTGTACATGTACTTCATAAACCATGAGGGATAGACTAAACGTACTACATAAAACACGCAAAGCATTTATTTTAAGCAATTCATTTTTCTGGCCTAAGTTATTTACCATTTTTTTTAATTTTCAATACCTACTTTAATGTTTTATTGTTATCACCATTATTTTTTATCGGATGAAAAGACAGTGCATATCCAGGATAGCATAACTCTAGCAACTCACTTTTACTCGTATTTTGCTTAAAAGTGAATATACCTGAAACTCAATTTGTAATGATATTATTTCTGTAAATGTTTATCCAGATTAACATAAGGTAGATGGGGAAACATATAACATGCGCAGACACACGATTTCTCTTCTCCCTCTTGTACAAACTGCTTGTCCTTCTATTTAATGTTAGTGGAGATAGAATGTGTAGAGATTATCTATTATATATCTTTTTGTACCTGATTTTACAATACAACGATAGTCAAAACCTTCAAGAGCTGATTTGCAATTCCATTTTCTTTGCATAGCCAGGAAGACTTCCCACTTGAGAAAAGTGTAAGTACTGGCAAATAAAACCATACCTCCTAAATGGTTAACTAAAAAAGTACTAAATTTTATGCTTCAGCAAGATCACATTTTTTCTTACGATTTACCACTTTTTCAAAAGTTATTTACAGTAAAAATGATTTCGGAGGCTGATTACGAAAAATTTAAGATATATATTTTATTTTTAATGAAACAATCTTAAATATAGGTTAATTTAATGATATTAGGTCTAACAGTTTTTGAAAAAAGTCTTAGTTGTTAAAATATTTCTATGTAAATCTAGTGGACTTTTATCAAAATTTTTCGTATTTTATCCTTGAATGACGCCAAACTTTGGTATTCTGGTGTGACGAAAAATGTTTGCAATTGTTTACGAAACAAAACAAAATTACAAAACAATTGTTTCCATTAATATATTTGTATGGAGATTTTGAGTGGAATACAATACTAGTAGAAAAAGTAAAATGTATTTTACATATTCATTGCTTTCTGTAGCTTCTATGTTTGTTAAGGAATACCCTAATTATTCGTAAGAATATTTAGTTTTCCATTTACTTCATTTTAATTCCAGATAAACCTTTGTAGCACAAGATTATTTTAAACATTTCCTTATAAATTCAAAGGGAATAGTGATAGTCAAATATTTACGAGCTGGACCAAATTCCATGCCTTTTCCATGTAATCACTAAAATCGATTGGGGTTAAATATTGTTGTTTTCGAACCCTTTCAAATGTCAGGATTATAACAGTGTAGCAGATGTGCAGGAATTTAGTCACGTGGTTCTTTTATATGCCAATTAATATACTGAGTGCTTTTAAGAGCACTTGAGAACCATCGGGTCTGGGTCATATTTGAACTTACGACTCTAAGCCAGCGCCTAACAAACTGAGCCACCGGCACCGAAAACAGGGCTTAAAAACCATGTGAAAATATTGAAGAAACCGAACCATAAAGAACAAATATCTCAGAAATGGCATATGTCACTTGTTTTAAATAATTTATATTTTTCAGAGTGATCTACAATTTTATATAGTACATTTCCGTCTTTTGTTTAATTTTGCCAGTTACATGGTCTAGGAGTATACAAAATTTAGCATTTTAATTGACAACATTAGAGCTACTTTTAGAAAATAAAGATTTTGAAAAATGTTGAATATAAAGTGTTGCTTAGGAGGATTTAAGATCTTGTGTTGCATCTTTGTAAGGTATCTACTGAACTTAGTATTTATCCGATTTATGGATTTCCAATTATGCAGTTCACAGACGCCTACATTAACACAATGCTTATTCATAGGTATAGCTTTTTCTAAACTTGCATTTTCTGTATTCAAAAAGCCTCATATATGTAATTTCCAGTGAAAGCTCCGTATCGAATCTTTGGTGAAATGCAATACCTTCTCCAACTAGAGATACCAATAAGCTAAGACTAATGATAGTGAATAATGAAGGTCGTGTGAATTTAACTTCAGATTTTGCATAGATATAATCGGATCTGTATCCTAGTTTCATTCTGTAGACGATAACAGCTGTTTCTGACAAGAGGAATTTGCAAACCTGTATTCACTACTTCTGTAATCATCTAGTTAAAACTGTTACATCTTAACACAGGTCTTTGAAAACTAACTTTACTGCCGACTCATAAATATTCACACATTGACCTGGCATTTGCTTCCGTTCACTAAAGGTTTTCTCTCTGCCATAAGAGAATTTCACCGTTAATTAGACAAGCAAAACTCCTGCTGTTCCAAATTTCAATGACACCATTGGAAATAAACATGGCATTCAATTTGGTTGGTCCACTTCAACTTTCAGCTGGGTTTCCCGAGTACTTTTCCACTATACATATTTAGCTGGTTTTAAAATAGAGATCATAATCTTCAAAATTGACATATATTGTACATGTGATTTAAATTTCTAGAAATGTTTTAAATGCTTAAACACAATCCACGTGTAACACACGCTTATTACTCTCAGAAGTCCATTAATTTCTGTCATTTTTATAGGAGATTTAATAACGTTTTAGCATAAATAAAAACGCAAAATTATTTATGCATGAGAACTGAAGAAAGAAAATGAAGTAAAGTTTGCCAAAATATGAGAATTCTAAAATGTTATAAATTGTACATTTTAAACACAAAAGACTCATACTTTAAAGGTTTTTAGATTTTCCCTATTAGTGTATCAAATGGAATACAACATATTTCATGAAGTTTATGAACTTCATTTATTGTGAAATCCTTAAGTTTAGGGAAAGAAGAAGAAATAGAAAATTAAGTTGCCGTATTGTTTTTGCCTTGCTTAATAATAAGTGAAATATGACGATTCGTGACGCTAATTCTGAGAGGAAGAGAGGATCTTTTATTTCTGCACGTACGCAAATGTTACTTTCCCGTAGTATCACCATTGTTGTAAAGATTACTGAATCTGTTTTACGATGTTTTCTTCTTTTAAAGTGCCTTGGGTTTTCTACTTTGCGTGAAAGCTGTCCACATTGAAGATCTACAAATCCCAGTGAGGTATTTCAAAGGCTGAACCGCCGTAGCTCAGTCGGTAGAGCACCTGACTGCCGTGCTAGGGGTCCCGGGTTCAATTCCCGGCGGTGGCGGTGGGGATTTTTCTCCAACCAAGATAATTGCCCATTTTCCCCAGAGTCTGGAAGTATGAATGAGAGTGCAAATGTGTGCGTGATCTAATGATACAATCCAAAGTATACGAGTTAACACCATCGAAAATGTTCCAAAGGAGAACGGCCGCCGATATGACCATTGGAGTTAAAGGCAGGATATAAATGGAACAAATAAAAACGGACATAATCTTACAAAATATGAAGATTTTATTAAAGATGAAGGTTTTACAAAAATTATTATGAAATAAAAAATATTTTATCGCGGGTGTTGACTAATTCAAACAGCAAGTCGTAAAATAGAAAAAAAAAACCTTGTTTTATGATAGCAATTACAAAAATCGAATTTTATATATTTTTTCTGTCTGTGTTCGTGATGTTATCGTTGTGTTCCATTTATTAGTTTATTGAGAAATACCTAAATGCTAGCGTTCTTGCGTGTAAATTCCCATTTGAAAGTCATCTTTATACAGCTGAAGTCTCTAGGGAGTCTACATACAAACAGATGAGTAACAGAAAATTTGACAACTATGACGCTCATTTAAACATGAACACCCAGTTTTATGAGTCCTAATAAAACATTATGATTCAGCTGTATGCATATCGCAGAGTAATTCTCCGAGCAACGTTAACAACGATGTATTTTAAATTACAAACACTGAATACTAACTGAAGATGCTTATGACCTTCTGGGAGCAAATATAGGTGTTCAAAGGTGATGCAATTAATTACTACAAACCAAAGTTTCTGACAGGTTGATTGTTCTTCCACGAAACATTGCAGCAAGAATAGATACAACTAAAGAAACCTTTCACTACACAGCCTCGGAAGAAATGGGAAGCATAGGACTGTATTTTGGGTTAAAGAAAGCAACAAGATTGGTTGAAAAGTATAGTTTACTTTCATTTTAAGAAGGAAAATTGGCTGTTGTTTACAACGCCTGACACTTTGAAATTCATATTTTAACGACTTGAAACAAGTGATTGTGCAAAAAGAAGTGTTTATGAGTTTCAAAGCCTGTAGAAAAAGGGCGTGATTATCATATGTACAGAAATTGAAGTAACACATTCAGCACGGTTTTAATACGATATATATATATATATATATATATATATATATATATATATATATATATATATATATATTATTCTCCTTCACCTTACCTCTGGTAGTACCACTGACAGTGGAGTGGTGTGATAATCTGTCTCAACCTAGTTTAATCCTTTTGTAAACATCTGGGTGGGAAGAGAGACAGAGACAGAGATACTGGGACAGCAAACTGTTCAGCTTTTGATTGGTTTAATGGGCGTTTTATTTTATTCGGTAAACCCCTCCTTTACGTACAGTACTGTAAGTATTCTGATTACTGCTATGGGCGAGCTAATTTCGGAGAGAGAAGAGTATGCAAATGTTTCGATTCTTATAAACGTAATAGCCGCACATTTTGTCTTTCTGCTTTACATATCACATAGCTGTGTTCTGTGTACTATTTACAGTTTAGACAGAATACAGGTTAAATTATACACACTATTAACTTATGTTCATTTAAGCGGCGTTTTATTTATTAATTACTAAAGGACACTGCTATTATATAATATTTCTGCATTCCTATACGAGGCAGCTCTGTCGCAACGAGGTCTGTATCGAGTTGAATGCTGATTAAGATGTTATTGTTTATAGTGTGGAGTTGCTTCTAATATTTAACACTGTATTTCCTATACATCTCGCGTATAATACCTCACAAGCCCAGGAACACTTATGTAATATATACAATTTAAAATCAGTAAGCTTTTCATTATGGAGCAGGCCGGTATTTCAGCCGAAATGAAACACAATCTAGGCAAACCTTTAAAAAGTGGCGAGAGGCGAATGATCGCGCATTATTTCGTGGTGCTTAAAGAAAGAAACTGGTGATCTCCTTGGTGTTTGCGCAAGTAGTGTGCATAGTGTTAGAATGGAACAGCAAGCATCCGGAACTCTAAGAACACCGGGAAAATCGCGTAAATGCAAACAGCGCGTGCAGAAATACGACGAATTAACGAAAAGTGCTATACGCAGTAAAGTTCATGATTATTTTTTTCAGAAATGAACCAACACATAGATTTAATAAGTTAATGTGTAACCCAACTCTATTTATTGTCTAGAAGTTTGCGCTGCATTATATACTGCTAGTGTTGCAAAACTTATGCGCGTGCATGTAGCGTCTAACACGTGGAGAGTTGAGTCAGCTATACCTTGTTGTTTAGAGCAGGATTAAACTAGCACGAGCTAGAGTATAGGGGATTCTTATTCCTCTATCCCTGAAGGTCGGGCCTCAGGAACCGATGCTTTGGATCCGATAGAGAACCAGGATGGGTGATCAGCCCGATGTCTGGTGTGATGGTGAAGGAAGAGGATGATTGCATGAGGGCGAGATGAATGATAAGAAAGATGATGGAGCAATTGGTGGAATGCTGGCGGGAGAAACTGGAAGACCTAGTGTCCAACACAATCTCACTTTGCTGTCGTCTGGAATCGAATTAGGCATCCGTCTTGGTGAGAGTCAAGCGATCTAACCACTCAGCCACAGCGCGTCCGTATATATTTCCATGCAATACAAATTGGATCCTATTCTACTTTCTAAGTGAATCTAACATTTAGTTCGACCTGAGTCCGGCTTTCCATGGGGTATTCTGCGATATTGTTACTCAAATCGATTTCAAATGCACATAGAAATATGGTATTTATCATGTGCCATTCTGAAAAAGCTCGGCATACTGTAACGACACAGCAACAATAGAAGCCTACCCACAATATGTTTTCTAGAAAAGCTTTTCAGATATAGATATCCAAGTTTACGCCTTCCCGACGGCATAGAACATTCGGGGTAAAATGGGTTTCGGTAAAAGTGCAGGAATAAATATGGATCTGAATATAGATTATGATTACAAATTTTCTGGAAACTAATTTCTGGATCAACTCAACGCCTATTCCATTGTAAAGTAGATGGAAAGGAGTTGTAGTAACGTTTTACATAATTTAAACAGAAAATTATGCTTAAGTAGGTAGGAATTAATTGTACGACAGGTATGAAGGTGAAGCGTAAAGGGCAGACACAGAGGAGGGGAGCCACCTCACGCACTGCAATCATTACAAATCTACTGCAGCTAACACACTCCGTGAGGAAGTGATGAAGTAAATCACAAAACGCCGCCCTGCGCAGGTATCCGTGCCATCTGTTTGGCCCCGCTAAACACCACTAGGCTGAAAGCATATATAATATTGATAAGCATATCGAAATTACAGAATGCCTTATAGGAGAAGAGCAGACTGGATTCCGCAAAGGCCGATCCTGTAGAGATAACGTATTTGTCCTTAATCAAATAATTGAACAACGAAGGGAAAATAATTTGGAAACACATATCGCATTCACTGACCTGGAATAATAGATCAAAACTGTGGCAAATATTATAAAGTAAGGGTTACCCATCACATATTATTAATGCAATAAAAGGCATATACACAAATACAACTATAAGAATTGATACTGGGGATAGGTTAACAGAACAAATTTCTACCAATACTGAACTAAGACAAGGGTGTAGCTTATCACCTACTCTTTTTAGTATATAAATGGACGATATTCTAAATGAATGGAGGATTTTAGCAGACCCAGGAATCAAAATAAAAGAAAATATTTATATTAATACCCTGCTGTTTGCTGATGACCAAATATTGATTCATCGGAATGAAAATCAACTGCAAAAATCAATGCATATTCTAAATAGTATAGAACAAAAGTATAATTTTGAAATATCAGAAGAAAAAAAATTATGGCTTTTAAAGGAGATTATAATGTAAGATCAAAAATTGTTTTAGGAAATATAATTTTAGAACAAATATCGAGTTTTAAATATTTAGGATGTAACATATGTTTTAGAAAAAATGCTGATATAGAAGAAAAAGTAAACAAATTCCAAGCAATATATGGGACAATCCAAAGAACTTTACAAAAGGATTTAAACAAAATACAGACTGCAGAAATGGAATTTTTAAGAAGTGCTAAAGGTTGTTCAATATTGGCCAAAATAAGAAATGAGGATATTAGAAAGGAATTAGAAATCGAACCAATCCATGACAAAATATCAGAACGAAGGCAACAATGGCATGAACATATAGAAAGAATGTAGGATGGAAGATATCCAAATGCAGTACTAAACTATAATCCAAAAGGAAGAAGAGACAGAGGACGACGCAGGAAACGCTGGAGAGATCGATGAAGCCGGAACGGGCGATATGCCCAAACCATGAAGTGAAGAAGAAGGAGGAGAAGCAGAAGAAGAAGAAGAAGAAGAAGAAGAAGAAGAAGAAGAAGAAGAAGAAGAAGAAGAAGAAGAAGAAGAAAATCGAATGAAGGGTAACGATGGAGAGGAAAGTAAACACCTCAGTGACAAGGAGAAGTCACGAAAAACCAAGTCAGAATGTGCGATTGACGGGGATGGAGTCCCACACGTTACATGGTGCCACACCTCGCTCGGTGGATAGGTTTGAAAATAAATTGCAATAAGCAGGAGAATTCATGTGTACATGTCGCTTCTCTGGTTAATTTCTATTTCTGACGCACGACTGGAATACGTTCTAAATACGAGAGGAATTCCTATCAGTCAACTAAAAGCTATCAATCTACTTTGTTTAAACTTTATGATCCAAAATTCCTTGAAAATAAATGGCTATCATCACCAGTTGCACGCAACATAAGATTCGGCTCTCGTCATGTTTATTACCAAGTTAAGTTATAACTCATAACCTATACTGCTGACAAAACACTCATTGCAAATTATGAAAGCTGGTGTTAATTAACGCATTTCATTACTCACGTTTATAAATCTCTCTTTCTCGTAGTTTGGTCGGGCAAGTGGGTAGTAAGCATGCGTAAAGGCTGAAAATCATTCTTGCGTGCGTTTGTTAAGTTTGCTACAGCATAAAAACGATAGAACTTACCTACAGTGAAAGGAATAGCCTTAGTTTTACATTTCTATATGTGCCGTTTCAAGAGCTTTGTTTCCAAGATATTACTGCTTCATTGCATGCTTTCTATGGCATCTTATAAGACTAACGCAGAGCAACCTTTGTTAAGATGCAGCTGAATTGATCGAGTGAGTACTTGTAAAGACCATGTGCATTTGTAACCACACTAATGTGTATTTTTGTCTATATATGTATGTTGCATAATTTATTGTTAGTAAGAAAAATGTTATCTAAAAGTATAATCAAACTATGATCTAAATGTTTCTAGTAATTTTCTATTTGTATCCGTAACTAACACTAAAGCAACGGGCTAACATCGAGCCAAAAAGTGGCATTCGCAAACGTCTGTTTGTCTACTTCGTGTGTGTGTGCGTGGTCTGAGAGAGAGAGAGAGAGAGAGAGAGAGAGAGAGAGAGAGAGAGAGAGAGAGAGAGAGAGAGAGAGAGAGAGAGAGAGGGGGGGGGGATCTGTGGTGTGCACGCAGAGGTATATTATCTATTCACGCAAGAATGGACAAACCAATTGCCATGTAATTTGACACCTTACTGCCCAATTTCACCAACAGGTGTTAAGATTTAACTAACAAGTGTTAGTTTAACACTCGTGTTAAATTTCGTATTAAACCAAGTCATATTACGGTTGTTAAGTCGTTAACAATTGTAGAATTGTCAAGATGGCGGGCGTGAACACTGCTTTTGTGTCGATTTGCTGTATTTAAAACCGTCTAAATGGCATTCGTGATAGAGAACGGCCTAGGAGGAAAAATAATTTTGAGAATCTAACAGAAGATGATAGAATGTCGAAACAAGTCATATCGGATGATAAATAGAATGGGTGAAATGATGCTCAAATGAGCCATGAGCCCGGGGTCCATGGAGCTTAGAGTTACCCGACATTCGTCTTTCAGGATAAGGGAATACCCTGGAAAATCCTTATCCAGGTAACCCACCCTGACCGAGATTCGAAACCGGGACATCTTGAACGTGAGGCACACATGCTACCACCACGCTACCGAGTTGGGCCCCGCGAAGCCTTGATTAGTAATGCTCACCGTGAAACCTTCAAGTCTTACAAATCAAAATGTTTATATACAACTGATAACATCAATTTCAATCAAACACTTAATTTTCCTTTATTATACTTAAGCAAAGAAAATTTCTGTATCACACTTCTCAGCGAAAATAGAAAGGCTTTGAAAATTTGAAAATGTTAATTCGTGTTTCCTAATTAAAAATAATATATTATGAGAAACTATTATATAATTTACTCGTTTTCGGTATGCTAAATTTCAAATAAATAGTTTTAAAATTAAAAAGTTGTAATATTCAAAACTTCCAACAACCGCCCTACTAATTAATGTACATAATCGGGTTACCAATAAGAACCTGCATTTTTCAGATTGACTTCCAAGCTTAAAGAAAGGACGTTATCTTAGATATTGTTAAACCTTATACATCATATGACATGTAAGTTGCATACAGCAAAGAAGAAGGGGGATGAGAGGATGGAGAAGAGTGAGTGTAAATAAAGGGAAAGAGGGGGAAAGAGAAGATATAAGAAGAAGGAGAGAGCAAGAAGCAGTGAGATTAAAACACAGAAGACTCTTGCCATTTAATGCTATACGGTGGCTAGATCTACAGATTCCGTTTGTTAATACCTAACAGGTAGAGCATCAAAGGAGATATAAGAATTATTATAATGTGATCATAAAGCACGGTTAATGCTCCAGTACTAAGCTTAAGATGAAAAAAAGATACTGAAACAGTATGAGCACTTTCATATGTGGAATATTTTCGCAATTTGGTTTTAGTATTGCGTTATTAATTTATATTTTCATCATTTTTCAACAGGCTAGTAATATACGTAATAGTTTATCATTTTAATAATGATGTTAAAACAAAGAATGTTTGAAGCCTCCTATTTTATTATTTGTTCCATTTATACCACGCCTTTAACTGCAATGGTCATATCGGTGGCCTTTCTCCTTCTGAACACGCACATATTCGCACTCTCATTCATACTTCCAAACTCTGGGGAAGATGAGGCATTATCTTGGTCGGAGAAAAATTCTCACCCCCACTGCCGAGAATGGAACCCAGGACCCCTGGCACGGCAGGCAGGTGCTCCACCGTCTGAGTTACTGGGCCAGCCTGAAACCTCTTTAAGAGACTCGAGCTCGATTCCCAGTGTGGATTTTCAACTCCGAGACATAATCCACACCTAACTACATATACCGCTTGAGTGGAAACACATCCAACTCTCAATACACCCCCTCTCTAACTTTTTTTTTTTTTTTTTTTTTTTTTTTTTTAAAAAAGTTTACATGCTCCAACGTTAAGTCATATCGGACGAACCGAGCGGAATGGCTCAGGCGGTTTCCTCTGTGGCCCGCATTCGTGAGACCCGGGTTCGATTCTTGTGGCCGACCTAACCTCAACCAAGGGTTTTTTTCGGAGGCTTTCCCGGGTCGCTAGGCGAATGCTGGGCAGGTTAATTATATCCCCCCATTTCCTGTCCTTCCATTTCATCTCCATTATCATTTCACATAATCTCTCATCTGGTAGTCTCTTTCAGGGAGGAAGTGTCGGTGGATGTCTCGGCAGTCTATTGCAGGAGGATATGCTCCGAGGAAAACTACCTCCTCCTCCAGTAGGTCGGTTGCCGGTCTCCGCTCCTCTGTTGGGACCATTTCGTGACCGCCAGCCAGGGACCTTTGGGGCTCGGCTGCTGTGCTCGTTGCCGTCCCGTTGTAGGGAAGCGAGTTTGTTGTCCTAGCCTGTCGGGGGAAGTCTCTATCCAAGTAAATTGTTGGGACCATTTCGTGATCACCAGCCAGGGACCTTTGGGGCTCGACTGCTGTGATCGTTGCCGTCCCGTTGTAGGGAAGCGAGTTTGTTGTCCTAGCCTGTCGGGGGAAGTCTCTATCCAAGTAAATTGTTGGGACCATTTCGTGATCACCAGCCAGGGACCTTTGGGGCTCGACTGCTGTGATCGTTGCCGTCCCGTTGTAGGGAAGCGAGTTTGTTGTCCTAGCCTGTCGGGGGAAGTCTCTATCCAAGTAAATTGTTGGGACCATTTCGTGACCGCCAGCCAGGGATCTTTGGGTCTCGACTGCTGTGATCGTTGCCGTCCCGTTGTAGGGAAGCGAGTTTGTTGTCTTAGCCTCTCGGGGGAAGTCTCTATCCAGGTAAATTGTAGGGATCCTGCCCTCTGTATACTGTCGTGGCTCCTTGGGTCGGCCACCATCTGTCTCCTTCACCTAATCCTTCCTCCCGGGGGTGCCCCGCATAGGAACAATGGGCCCAGCATGATGGCCTACGTACCGAATCCCCTCCGTAATGTAATGTAATCCTAATCCATATTGGATGATGAATGTAATAAATGAAATGATACTCAAATGAGCGCACTGTCCATTGAGCTTAGAGTGATCTAATATTCACCAGTAAGGATAAGGGACAACCCCCAAAAAACCGTATCTAAGTAACTCACCCTGACCGAGTTTCGAACTTGTGACCTCTTAAACGTGAGGCAGATACTCCATTAACTACGCTACTGGATAAGATTTTGTTCTCAGGTTTTCCTTTATCCTGACAGTCAATGTTGGTAACTCTAAGCTCCATGGACCCTGGGCTCACTTCAGTATCATTTTACCCATTTCATACATCGTCCGATATGACAACGTTAGAGAATGTTACTGCAGCTCACTCATGATGTCACTGGTGGGCAGAGATGGCGGATCCAAGCCGAACAGTAGCCCTTAGCCCGGAAAGGGATATTGCCTCGCGTTGTTAGTGAAATGAAAGTTAACACTAATTTTCAAATGCAAGTTTCAATTGATTTAAAATGCTTTAACTTTGCGGTTACATACCGAGCAGCCTTGAATCAAAGCCATTCAACCGCACATCTGGCATGTCCATTTTATAATTAAATTATATACACATTTGCTGCGTTCATGATACTAATATAGCATAAAATATTGTATGTAACTTTAATGTATGTAGCACGTGAACGTATTCATTTGCATAAAAACCGAAGATTACAATAAACAACAATTACAGGTTCATTTTACAGACCGGCATAGTTACTTAAGGGCATAGGAGCTGGAACAGATTAAGTCCTTAAGTTGTGCGATAACCTTTTAACGTACCTGAGTACAATTTACGAATAAGATATCTTGAAATATGTGACGTTGATTAGTAAAATAATATGTCCACATTACATGCTAAACTTAAACAAGTGTAATTTTTAATTAAAAATATAACTTAATTTAACTTTAACGGTTTAAAACGTGTCAAAGTACGAAATATTTTACTATTGCGGAAAAATTCCGTTATCATATGAATCGATCACACCGGAAAACATGTAAGGATATTTTAAGTCGTCATATATGAGCGGGGTGGCTCAGGCGGTTTCGTCTGTCGCCCGCAGTTGGGAGGTCCGGGTTCGATTCCCGTGGCTGGCCTACCTTACTCTTGTGTTTTTTCGAGGGTTTCGTGGTTGCCAGGCGAATGCTGGTGAATTACATTCCCCGAATTTCTGTATCTCCATTTCATCTCCATTATCATTTCACACGTTTTTCATCTGGTGGTCTCTTTTAGGGTAGAAGCGTGGGCGGGAATATCGTCGCTGGCTGGTAGGATGATGTTATGCTCCTGGTAATCACTTCCTCCGTGTAGGACGGTCACCGGGCCAGCCTGGTGCTTCGTTTCAGGACCACGGTGGGTGAGATACCGGCTGTAATGACCTGTCAGGGAGTTTCCAACCAATCAATTGTAGCGAACCTGTCCTCTGAACTGTCGTGACTCCTTGTGAGGTTTGCCTTGTGTCTCCTCTCACCTCATCCCTCCTTAAGGGTTTCTACTATTAAACTAAATCCATATCCTTATTTCTGTATACTGAACTCAGGTGGTACTATCAGCTGTTCAATTAGGAGGGAGTAGAAATGGAGAAATAGTTTACCAAATGTTTCACGATGTATTACATTTCTTGGTAGTGTCGTGCTGCTCGAACGGTTACCATGGATTTATCTTTGGTCATAGATACCTCTAGACGGCGCACTGATTACTCTACGTGGGGTGAACATCTATCTGTCAGTTGTGATTCTTGCGAATTCCATTGGCTGAAGTGATGCGTTCATCTCCGGTCGCCCGGAGGGGGTAGAGGGTTGCTTTATAAGTCCGGGTACTAGCCTGCAGAACTAGTAGAAGGTGTGCTAGATCACCAGGCGGCCCCACCGAGGTTTTCGGTAGTCTTCCGTGCGGGGTTGACGTGCGTAATTGGCGTATACACTTCCAGCCCGTCTTGACGTTGCGCTCAGGGGGTGAGGGGGCATTTTTAAGAAATCAGGTATTGCCCTATGGAAAGAGCCCCGGAGTATCCATCGCTCCCGGGTTGAATGAGGCCAGGATCTTAGGTCCTACGAGTCCTAGACTGATTGGGTAGAACCTCCTCACATAACATTACTGTCTAGCAAGATTCGATAAGCGCAGCAGTTCTCTTCTCTCTCTTACAAGAATAATCAGCGCGTTTTCTAAGAGGTATCTATTGCCAAAGGTAACAGTTCGAGCAGCACAACAATACACATGAATATAATGTTGGATAAACCCCAATTCTATTGCAGGTACTTTCTTTTAACATATTTAAATTAAAATAACATAGCGTTATTTCTTCTCCTGCATCAACTGCAATCTACTCAGCTATATTTAAATTTAATTTTTGGGCAGCAGCAGTTTTCTCTTCTCTTCTCCTGCCATTCCCTTTTCTGTCTATTTTCCACTCATGCAATTATGTGTTTGAGTAAAAAATTACGACATTCCATGCGTGTTTCATTTTTACCACACAATCTCCAGTTACTGATATGCCATCTATCATTTCAGAAATGTAATATAATCATATTGATAATGGACTTATTCAACTTAAAGCTATCACCTTTATCTTCTTTTATTTGTTAATACTATTTTCTCCCCTTCTTACCAGGAGTCTTACCAGAGTTGAGGGGTCGGTCCACCACCTGGGATGATGAAACGAAGAAACCGGAGGACCCGGAGGAACACAGCCCAGCGCCATGTTGTCCACCACAAATCCCACTTTGTGGTCGCCTGGAATGGAATCCGGGCCGCCTAGGATTTGTCAATATTTACTTACGATTAAATTTAGACAGGTCTGAAAAATAATTCTTTGGAAGTATGCAGTCAACTTGCCTTCACAAAGGCTAGCTCGGTCTAGCTGTATACTTCTTTTAAACAGGTGATAGAAATTAATTTTATTTTCAGATAACATTTTCCAATTTTCCTTATCATTAAAAAATGGCATGCAATGTATATTATGTTACAGAGACAAATCTCTAAACTGAAAATTTACATACAAAAGTCATATAAGAAAACATTTAAGATAATTAAACACTATACTATACAAATAGATGTATAAATTTGCCGGTCTTTATAATTAGTATGTATTAATTGTACTTTAAAACATTTGTACGCCGACAGGATTAAAATTTTTCATTGGGCTGTTATTATGCTTACGGAACCATATATTTTTCTTTTACTCTCAGTAGGCTTACATGCCTTACCTCCCAATTAGTCGCCATCTCCCTATGGTGGAAGTTACAGTTTCTATAAAATTGTAACCAGAATTTTCCTGATAATTTTTAATTTAGAATTAAGAACCTATCTTAATAACGTAACAATTTTATGTATATATGTTGGCAACTTTATCTTTTTGCCAACAAAAACCAACAAACCAACAGAACTGGTATGTAAACGAGCCGTTGTGCAGCGGAATCTAGTCTAGAACACTTAATGAATTGCACCAATTTGTCATTGCTATTATTCGTCTGCATTAAACCTGTTAGTTTGGGGCAAGTTTCTTCTTCCCTGCGATACATGGATTAAGTTTATTGACCTGCTGCAATCTACGATATCTAGCTTTACTTTTAGTTTATATGTTAAATCCGATTTAGAAATTTGGGTTTCCTATTTCCCCCGTTGCACCCACAACGAAAAATGGAAACTTCTGTAAACGTTTACCTGAATTAACATAAGGTGGACATAAAAATAACCTTTCATAGCAATAGTTTATAGAAGTTATGTAAAAATAAACAATAATACATAAAATTTATTTTCTGGTGATCATGGAATTTCAATATCGTCATATAACACACGCTCTTTAAAACGCGATTACGCTTTATTTATTATATTGTAGAAGAAATGTGTAAAGTGAACTGAAAGGTTACCTCTGCTAACAAAAAGTAGAGAGTACAATAGATTATTTTAAGAATAATTTGTAAAAATAATCTAATACAGCATATTTAATTACTTTATTGAAGCAAAGGTAGCTACACAATGATAAAAGGCTGACCCCGTAGCTCAGTGGGTAGAGCACCTGCCTGCCGTGCCAGGTTCCGGGTTCGATTGCCGGCGATGTGGGTGGGGATTTTTCTCCGACCAGGATAATTCATCTTCCCCAGAGTCTGGAAGTATGAATGAGAGTGTTAACGTGTTTTTGATCTAATGATTACAAGGAATACGAGTTAACACCATCGATACTTTCCAAAGGATAACGGTCACCATATGACCATTGCAGTTAATGGCGGGGTATAGATGGAATAAACAAAAAACAATAATTAAAGTTCTGTACTTGAATTAAGATTTCATCCCCAAGTACTGTTTTAGTTTGGACTGTAAAGGCAGTAGTTAATTCCACGAAGAAGGTAGAAGAAGAATATTAACAGAATTTCCAGGATAAGTCGAAGTTTTGGAAGGCATCTGAAAGGTGCAATTATTGTTCGGCCTCCAATATCAGATTTCTTTAGCTGTTAATATATTCTCTGGGAATACTTTAAGAATAAGGTTGATTTGAATATTTTACTATGTAGAGCCTTTAGTCAATATTTAAACAAAATACATTCTACTTGAAATTTTACAAAATTCGTTTGATGTTATGCATCGCATGTTATCAGATTGTCGTTGTAGAAATAGAGGCTTTGGAGGTCATAATACTTTAGAAATATATTTTAGTATAAAACACATTAATGACATTAAGCTCATACACTTAATCTTCTTAATAGCTTCTACAACTGCTATGCCTGAAATTCATAACCTTTTCTCACTCTATGCATTCCTTGGTCCTCTCACTTTATATTTTTATTTGGATAATTTTAAACTACTTTACTATATCGTCTTCCCCTCTATTTTAGATTCAAGAAGTGTTTCTCTCAAATCCGTTTTACTGAAAAATTAAGTCCAATACAATATTAGGTAATGTGAGTGGCTTAGTACCTCCATGTTTCACTCTAAGATCTACTTCGTTCTTCACTCAGTTTTTATCTGTACTGATGGTTAATGACAATACATTAACCTACTATTTCTGTTGCGCAACTGTACAATTTAGAGCAATCACTTCACTACACTTTATCAAATAATTATGTGTAATTCGCAAAAATATTAAGATGTATGATATTACACTATTCTTCACCATTCTTCAAATACATGTATTACAATAAATTCGTTTTCTCCTTTGTACATTTTACACGTTTGGGTACTCCTTTAAACCCATGCATGCGATTTCATGTCGTGGACAAGAGGGGCACGATCTGAAATTTCGTTGTCCTTTCAATGTTTTCCACATAATATGATCGACTTTCATTCCACCAAACGATGACTGGGTCTGTTTCTGAGGCGGAGACACCTTCAATGGTAATATGATGAGGATGGCGTTGGAATGAAATGATCTACAGCTTCCACCGTAGACTAAGAATCGCATTGTTTATTTAGTATATTCCCCATAAGCTATTCAAAAGTGAAGCTTAGTTAAGGCCGACTCAAAATTGGCATTCCAGAGTCGAGAATCGGACCATGAACCCTCAGAAGGAAAACTGCCAATGAAACCATTGAGTTAAATGGATATTCCATTAGAAGATCCTCATGGTTTTCAGCAACAGTCGCATGAACTCAAACCAGTTTATACAACTCATCTTCTCACCCTGTGCGAGAAAGTTGAGTAAGTGTTGTCACTTTGGGAAATTCAGAGCTCTATTTTCACTTTTCAATCTGTGATTGTGTTTGCGCTTTCTCGAACTACGACAGTGATCTGATCTTAGCCATCCAGTCCTTTATCCAGTTGGATATAGAATATTTTATAGAAGAAAAATACAACTCCCAAAGACTGTAAATGCAGTGGATACGAATCTTGTAATTTAATCAGAAGAGCACTCCAAAATAGTACAGGGTGGGGCGGGACTTTTCCGCTCACGGGGCATTTCCGCGCGAAATATGCAAATTGTTTTACTACCCAACAATCATGTGCATCGATGACTTCCCTGCCAGCTCATTGTTACGCTTGGTGTTTGTGCGACGTTTCTGTGAATTTACTAGAGGTTGTAGGTGGCTGTTTTAATAGTATTAACAGAGGAAGATTACAAGGTAAGTAACTTATGTGTCTTTTTTGACTTGAATAAGAAATACCGTTTGTAACTTAGGTTCTAGTACCTGCAGATAGAGATGTTTTTATTGAAAATCAATGTCAGTGTGAGTTATAGTGTGGGTTAGGTCCATGCACAGCACTGGCGCGTTTCTTTTATCATTGCTCTTACATGGCGCGCAATTTCAGAAGTTCAACAATTGGAGCTATTTCGCCCAAGCAAGGAGGGGCTATTCTCGCCCAGTTATAATATAGCTCCTTTTTGTACTCTTTTAACATAATTATTTCTTATACAACTATTACTGAATTTTATTTGATTATTTCAGATGGTACACACATATAAACAAAAGAAGCTGGAACGAAACCGGAATGAGGACGACATTGCTGGTGCTGTTACGAGCGTATTAAACGGCGATGTAAGTATGAGAGGAGCAGCGGGTCTTTTCAGAGTGCCTTACTCTACTCTCAAAGATCGATTCATTCACATCAACGTCAGGAAGCATTAGGAGGAGGAGGAGGAGGAGGAGGAGGAGGAGGAGGAGGAGGAGGAGGAGGAGGAGGAGGATGAGGAGGAGGAGGAGGAGGAGGAGGAGGAGTGTACAAATCAGTTGGTCATCCTACAGTGTTCAGTTTGGAGGAGGAGAAAGATTTAGTTTCTAGGTTAAAATACTTGGTAGCAAGAGGCTTTGGATGTACACTGGAGCAAAAGAAAGAAAAGCGTAGACCTATTGTAAAATTAAATTGTGGAAATAGTGAGTCAAGTGAGGACTTGGTTCCAGTCCAAATAAAATACACTGATGAGGAAGATGCACCATGTGGATTTTGTGGGTTAAAGTTTTATTCTCCGAATGCAGCAACCAAAGAGCCTGGATCAAATGCCAGAAATGTGGACTGTGGGTTTCACGAAGTGTGCGTTGGTGCAGTTGGTAAGAAAAACTTCGTTAGAGGCAAATACATTTGACTAAAATGCAAAAGTATTGTGAGCCCTAATAGTCCCAGGGCCGGGCGTAATAGTCTCGTTAATTCTGAGATTTCCCTGCAGAATTCTCTGTTTTATTTGATCATAACTAGAGCAAGTAAAATATATAGGTTTATAACATCTGTACGCTTTAAGGGATTAATAAATGCTGTTATACTCTATGTAGAACATAAAAATGTTTTTTAATTTGTTTTATAACACCTTAAATTTGAAATGAGTGGAACAGCCCCGCTCTACCCTACTTTTGTTTTGTCGTTAAGAGATTGTATTAATAGTACAGCACTCAGGAATCTACACAAGTGGTACAAAAGTATGTGAAAACAGACTGTTAGAACTAGTTTCTCAACAATATATAGCACGAGACGTTGCATGCATAAGTACACCAATAAACATTATGTCGCATAGTATATTCCTAAAACATACCTGTTGACTAGTAGGTACTAAACGAAATAGCATGTCATACATAAGATCTTAAACCTTCCGCATTTGCTTCTTGATATAATTTTTTGCAGTACCAGGGTAGTAAACAATGACCAAACTCCAGCAGGAGTTCCCTGGGAGAGAGGGAAGTCCACTTATAAATCTGGACACTGGATAGCTCGGGTACCATGAGTCCCTGGCGTCCCAAATCGGACCCCTGAGGCCTCCCATATTTATTAATTCACTTAAATAATAAACTGATGTTTACTACCCTGTCAAAATTTGGTTTTATCGAATCGTCCTGTACATAATACGAGTAAAGCGAATAAACAATGTTATTAAACGCAAAAAAACCAGCTTCAGTTGGCATAGGCTCAAGGAGGATTGCTTCAAATACAAATAAATTAGTAATTTCCTTTGCCACACGCACAGACTGTCGTTTACCTAGCCGGACAGGAATAACCTTTATGATTTTTTCTGTCTGCGCTACATCTCGCATCACCTTTTGACCACGGTTAATTAGGAATTCAAGACGCTAATCTGAGTAGCTGATCTTTATACACAAGAAGAAAATATTTCCCACCTTATCGCGTCCATCTTACATTATTCACACGCTGCGTTTGTTATTACTGTAATCTTTTCGTAAGTGGCATGCAGATGTATGACGTATGAGACGAAGAAAAGAACTGCTGCGCATCCAGATGGTCCTGATGCCTTACGGCTTTTAGGTAATTAACGGCGACATGCAAAGATAGAAATGCTGATTGAAATGTCAGCCGATTCCCCATATGCAAGTAGAGAGCTTGGCGAAGAGAAATTACATTCGAAGCTAGATGCCAGGTAAATACTGGGGAAAAAAAGAAAAAAATAGTTAAAGGGACCTATAGGTGAAATTTGAGCAAGAAGGTCCAAAATTATAATTTAGGCTCTTTGTCACATTAAGTCTGTAGCAGATATTTCATGTTGTTAATAAGAATAGTTAAAGAATTGAAATATGAAATGAAATAGAGATATAATGTAAGGTAGGTGATGAGTAACCATGACAACATCATATAAGACGAAGTTGATATATGTCTCAAAGATCTTTCTTCTGCAAGGAACATTCGTAGAGGATAGACACATATCAGTATTACTCTGCAAGTGTGCAGATAAAGCTTTAAAAATGAATGCATGTTTTTGATGCACAATATAAGCATTAATAGCTAGTGTGTCATTACTTTATAATTATTATTTTGCATAATTAATAGCATAAGAAAAAGCAATTATCAATAATCTTTAAGTTTTTGGAAGATAAAGCATCGATTGCATATGTAGAATAAATATTCTTGTTTGGGAAAGTGTGATTGGAAAGTTAATCAATCAGCAGTAGAATCTAATATTTCTCAGCCCCAATACTACTACCCTGGAGAAAGGAACTCATCTCTCTGGAATTACTGATGCGCCTACAGATCCAGAGTTGCAGTGAAAATTTCTAGATTTCTTCAAGATCGTCACCAAAGGTGAGAAATTCATCAGCATCCACAATCATACCAATAAACCGCTGCAAGTCCGAAATTCTATGGAAATGTTCATATACATTATTTTGGTATCAATGTGATTCAGAGAGTAATGCGCCGATTAAATAATTCTGAGGGCTATTGTTAGTAAGACCTTTTCCGACATTTCTCAATTCTTGCCGAAATTGCTTAGAAGTTGTTTTTTTTTTTAAAGCAAACGTTGCTGCACATATGTTAATCAGCGAACTTAAAATATTAAGTTTCATACATATCCAACTTAACGTTTTTGAGTTATACGTCTCTGCCTCCATTGCTTACTTTCCCCCTCTCTCTACATGCAACACGGACCTTTTTTCTAAAAACATTTTTATGGGATAAAGATACCGCCAATTTTCGGGCGAAATAGCATACCTTTAGCTACTACACGTAAAAGTAGTACATAATGTAAAAATTTCCTCTGTACACACATATGTATAACCTTTTCTTCTCCTGTTTGTAAAGATATTCTTAAAAGCGCTAAATTTTAATGGAGAGAAACATATGCAGGAAATATTTTAATGATTTTTTATAGCTAGGTACATTGACAATAGGAAATTGCAAACAAGCTTAAGAAAAGTTCAGATAATTTGACAGCTAATCGCTATGTAATGACTTTGGCGTTCCAGTCTTCCCATTTAAAAGAAATATACATGTAACTTAAAATTCAGATGAATAATAAGGAATATCTAGAACATGTAGTTTCCCAGAAAAACGAAAATACTTGTTTTGAGGCTGCAAGCATATTGTACAGTTATGAACTTCATTAATTTAGTTGTTATTAATTAATGAGCTATATAGCAGGCTATTAAACCTGACATTACGTTCACAATTAACAACATGACGAAAATTAAATCATGTCCTTACCGAATTTCTTATAATGATCTGTGAAACTGAAGGCTATCAAATATAAAGCCTCTTAAATAATGTATTTTAACAAAAATAATTATTTGAAATTTATCCTAACAAGCAATTAACTAATTTTCAAAGTAGAGACCATTGCATTCTATGGTCTTGAGCCATCGTTCAGCGAGGTGTATTATCCCCCGATGGTACATACCACTCTCTGGTTTTGATGCGAAGAATTCGGTGACACCCACTTGCACTGCTGCAATGTTATCAAAATTTCTTCCACGTATAAAATGGGCAATGGGTCGAAAAAGATGAGAATTTGATGCTGTGAGATCAGGGCTGTATGTTGGGTGTTATACCTGTTCAATTCCTCCCAAATCCTGAATTTTTTTCCATGGTTGTTCTTGCAGTATGGGATGTTGCATTGTTCTGTTGCAATAGAACTCTATTTCGGTTAACTAATGCTTGGTATCTCCATCCCAAAATTTTATGAGCTCGTTCCAATTATTGAGGGCAAAAATCCACAAAAGTTGCATTTTTTTACGATGACTTTATCAGGTTGGCGGGGAGCAAGCCACTGTTTCGAGGCTGCAGGGTTTCAGTAATATCCATATTTCTTCACAAATGACAATTCTCCTTAAGACCTCTTGACTCTCACCTAGGCGGCCCGGGCTCGATCCCCGGTGAGTGGCGAAGTGAGATTCGTGGTGGACAGAATGGCGCAGGAGTGGCTTTCCTCCGGTTTCCCCTACCATCATTCTACCAATTACTCCATCAATCATTCACCTCAGTCGTTGGGCCGACCCCTCAACCCTGATTTCAACCCCGGTCAGTTGCTTCGGCTCCCTCGCTCTGAGGGAACCCAAGTGCCTCCTAACCTCAGCATTGACGAGAAAGGGAGGAAAAAGGAAAACAATTCTCCTCATACATGTATCAACCAGGGGATTCTGATATAATGACGACAGATATCCCCTCTATGCTCAGCTTGTTGAGGTGTCAGTTCATGAGGTGCAGATCTACAGCTTTTGTATGATTTTCCAAGTGTGGCAATGTATTGCACCAAGATTTTCTGAAAGCTTGCGGATAACTTTTTGCAGATTTTTTTCGCAAAACTTGGCGCGTATCCTCAGTATTTCATACCTAAGGTCTTCGAGAACGTGGTAAATCTTTAATGCTTTCGTCCCTACTGTTAGAACATTGGAACTATCACTCACTAACGACATACTCTTCTTCCACTTCACATATTCTTTGAGCTACGGCAGCGGCTTTATAATTTTGTTTCCAGTAGTGTTTTAACTTTGTTATCTCCATTTTGTGATTGTTTATTAAAAAATGAAGACTGAAACATGCAGTGTGCACAACACTAGCCAAGGCATCCTGTAACTAATTATTAGCAGTGCCTAACAAATGAAACCCAACAAACTTTCCAGAACACCAAAATCAGAAACCCGACATTACTTATGAGAAAACCTAATAGAATTTAGAGATACGGACAATTGATGTAAATAAAGAAAATACGGAAAACCCCATTCATAAATCTGTAAGAGAATTACAAGTTTTAAAACTAGGCTTTCATTTTCAGAATGAAAATATAAAATAGATAACGTTATACTTAGACTCCTTTTTTCTCCTTAAATTACATTTTTGTATTAAAAACAAAATTGATTAGCATATATAACTCCCTTTACTTTCTATATCTCGTATATATAGTGCGATCCATATGAACCTGAACCATTTCAATATGACGTAATTTCCCTTTGAAAGCTCGTAGAATGTATAAATTTGCTTTAATGATTTCAGTGGCTCTGGGAGAATTGACAACACATGCAATTGTTGACAGTTGACGGTCTTAAATGTGTCATTTTCTTTGATACGATTGGAGACACTGAAGTTTATATGGGTATTTTCAAGACATTTGTGGAGCAGCTGGATGATATCGGATTAAGAGAAGGTTATTTCCAGTAAGATGGAGCAACGTGTCATATATCTAATGCCACCATGGAACTTGTAACCAGTTTCTTTTATAATCGAATAATCTTAAAAGGTTTGTGGCCCCCAGATCCACTGAACTAACCTCACCGAAATTTTGGGGGTATCTAAAAAATAGAGCGTCCAAGAATAGGCCACGGACAATTGATGTTCTTAAGGAATCCATTCAAACCGAAATAAGTAACATTGGCGAGGATAATCTCCGTAACACTTCAGAGAATATGGTGAGACGAGTGCAAACATGTACTATAGATGCTGGTGGAGGACACTTCCAACATTTTCTCTGAGATGTGAGTAGTGTAATATAATTTCCCAATTGTGCATTATATTCTCCCAAAGTTGCACTTATGTCCTATTTATTGGTTCAAAAGTTATGGCCTATTGAAGTGGTTCAGGTTTATGTGAATAACTTTGTAGTAGAGAGGATGTATTGCATTCCACATACACTTCTATACTTAGTTTTCATTGTAAATATACGTTTTGACTTCCCCTGAATAAAAGCAAACGCATTTCAGAAAGAGGTCTATGATTGTAAATGTACCTATATGTGTGAGTGTGTGTCCGTATGCACTGTTTGTGAACAGCACAGTTAAATGCCAAACTTGGAATTTTAAATTTAGCTTTTTCAAGAATGTGACACGAAGACCTGCGAGAAAACCTTTGATTTTCTAAGAAAATAGTTTTAATGATTTTCATTAAAATACCGTAAATGTACGAGAATCTGATGCCAACTGAAAAGTATCTATATCTTTCTAGGAATAGCCTCAGAGGTTTCGTAGTGTTTGGACGCATGGTGCTTTAGGTTAGAAACTTACCAACATTCCCATATAGCAAACTTGGCCTTCTGAATAACCTCGCCCCACCTAGTGATCTCTGGACTCATTTCTCAGATAGAAGCACCCAGAGGGTGGTGCCCATTACCTCCAATGATTGTTTGATAGTGAAGATGACGGTGAGGCGAGAGGACCTACATCTTATACCGTGGACTCCAAACCACGTTGGACATAGGGGACACACACTTCACATGGATAGGGCAGACCTAAAATCACCAACCCCAGAGCCGGGAATCGAACTCGGAACTCTTTGCATGGGAGCCGCGAACGAATCCACTGGGCTACCCCAGCGCCAGGTTAGTAACATTGATGTTGGTAACGAACGCAACTAATTCGATATACCTATATGTGACCAATATAGCTTTACAGGTTGTTTCGAAACGATACAGAACGAATATGGCTGTTTCGTAATTTATAACTTAGTTAGTCCGAATTTCAGTGTCGCAGCTTCGAAATTCTCTTAGATAAAATTTTATGGGGCATTAAGTATCACATTGTTTTGTGATTGGGCAGTGCAGGAACCACTGGTATGCAAACCTCAAAAGTTATTGGAACGCACGGGTCATGAAAACAAAACCATTACTCCTTGCTCTTTATCAGTGACCCTAGCCTCGCATTCAGGTAATGGGGCAAGGGACAGTTATTTGTAAAAAAGTTGATTTTATTTGTACAGTGTTTTCAACCAGCTAATTACTTAAAAACAAAAGCTTCCTTTTCAGTTACAAATGATTTATTTAGTTACAGTGAAATAAAATGTTGCCCGCCTCAGTAGCGTGGTGCTAGCATGTCTGCCTCATGTTCAAGAGGTTCCGAGTTCGAATTTCGGTCAGGTTGATTTACCTGGATAACGTTTTTCCGTGATTTTCCTTTATCCTGAAAGATGAATGTCGGGTAATTCTAAGCTCTGTGGACTCTGGGCTCATTTGAGCATCATTTCACCCATTGCATTCATCGATATGACTTAACGTTGGAGGACGAAAATTAGAAGAAGAAAATGCTGGTCTGATTGCATAAGCCATTTAGTTTTGGTAAAATTTATCTACAATCCTTTGATATTATTCTCTATTCTTCTTATCATTTAAAGTTTCCATCCGCAATCTCACTAATACTAACTTCCCTCTAAAAGGTTTAAGTTGCATATGTCCACCAGCTTATTTGCCATCATGGACTGCTATAACGGAATGTTGGAACACATTAAACACCCATAAGCAAATAACTAAGGAATAATTTCTTTATTGCGGTTTCAAAAGGCAAAGAAATTCTTAATATTAGCAAGCTACCGTTGAATATACCGGTATGTTTACAAACAACTACAGCAGGTGGCACACTGTATCACCTATCTATGAACTTTGATAGTGTGAGGCACGCGGCGTTGTTCCTGCAACTGCCTAATACACACTCATTCTGGAGCGTCTTTTATGCTTCTCTATTGGCGGTAAAATTATCTATATGTGTCAGATAGGACCTGAGCAACTACTGCTATTTATTCGTTTGGTGATTTTTCGAAACACCCTGTATAGATCAATTAGTAGTGCAAAAGATTCTTGGCTTTCAGTGGCAATGTTTAATAAAGTTTCACAATCGGACACGACATGCCACAGGTTCTGTTCCTTAAGTTTCAATATAAAATATTTATAAAGACCTGCTCGTTGACTTGAGCAACCTTGGTAGTTGTGGAACTGGAAGTGTAAAGTTATCTGATATATCTCCTTATTTACAATGTAGATTGCTTGAAAGTAATATACTGAGGAATAAAGCAATTCGTAATCATGTAACTGTCTCTGCCATGACTCAGAACTGCTCACTGTGATCAAATAATCTTGTAAAATTAATATATCTATAACTCAGGTTGACCGTATAACCTGCAAATGCACTCATATAAAAGTACTAAATGCACATTTCTGGATGAAAGGAAAAGCATTTATATTTTCTTATCAGCAAGGCCAGCTACGATGGACTGAGACAAAGATTAGTGAATGAAAATGAACATTACGAGAATAATTATAATTTAGGTTTGCGTATTTTCAAGTCTTCTCAATTACCATGAATACTTAATCACAATTATTCATGACCCAACCAGACTTTCGTTCAAATCATATCTTTTCTTCATAAGGGCTAGATTGATTTTCAATAAATGCTCCTATTATTTAATAGTGCCCATCACGGAATCTGCACTTCTTGGATAAAATTTCTGGGGCCGTTACAGTTTACTAGATAAAGCTTGCCTCTCGTTTTAATGTGTTGGGATGCACAAAAAGGTAGTTATAACAGAGTTATTCAGAACTATATTGCTTCAACATTTCTAGTGTAAAAAGACATCTGTTTATAATTATATCATAATGCTTCTTTGCTCCATTTGCCCAGGAATAGGAAAGTGCTTTCACTCCTCTATATATACTTACAGTAAATGTGGAATGCATTGCTTTCCATTAACACATTTGATATTGAAATTTCACCAGAATATAGCAGCGCAGACACTGGTGTGTGTGTGTGTGTGTGTGTGTGTGTGTGTGTGTGTGTGTGTGTGTGTGTGTGTGTGTTTGTGAACAGCATATCTCTAAATCAAAAATGTCTCTTTAAAAGTAAATCAATATTTAGATTAAACGTTTAACAAGGATACGAGACACAAAGACCTGCTTCTTCCGAAATTTATCTTTTATACCTATGAAAAAATATCTAGCATACTGCATTCAAACGACTTTCCCTACTCTTTTACAAATTATTCTTAAAAACACTTATTATTTAACATCCTTCAGTTTACTTTACAAAAACAAGTTGGAGAAAATACCTTGTTGCTAAATTTCTTCTGGGAAAGAAGTAGGCTTTAAGTGATAGTTAAATATTTTGGCTGCACCTTATGTGATAGCTTTAAATTTGCGTTCTCTTTGCAAATTCAAGACATTACAAAATTAACACATTCATTCCACTTTAACAAAAGCATACATATTCAAATATTCAACTAAATAACAAGAAATACCTGCAAATGGTTCACTCGATAAGAGTGAAAATGTTGTATTTGCTTTTTATTTTACTTTTTGCAGTTAGAGTTTTTGTTATTAGTATATGGCTGAGAAAGTTAGTCTGAGGTCATTCCCCAGAACTTCAAGAAATGCGTCTCATTTGCCCTGAAAGTATCTCAAACATGAGCATCTTAATCAAAATTGATAGAGGCACTTTTGAGAGTATCAAATTAAAAATAGAGCCATTTATAGGTTGGTCTGGAATAGGAGATTTTCTTGAAAACCTTCGTGTTGCATCTTTGGAAGATAGTGAAACTAAATTTCAAGTTTGGCATACAATCGACTTGTTTACTGTCTGAGTTAGCCGTCCTCACACACGTCATGCACGTGAGAACATTGAGAAACTTACGCTAGCTGGCGAACTTTTACCTGCTGGGGGTGCCGTAATGCTGACCTTATTTCCTCCCCGTATCGGTTGGATGATCGCCCACTTCGGTATGGCGCATGTGGGCGTGAGGCCGGAGTCGGGATGGCAGGCTCTGACGCGCCTAAGGGCTGTTACTCCGTGGATTACGTTACGTTCTCACACACACATTTTTGTAACAATACTTTTTAAAAGATTCTGATAGTCTTAAAGCATGTATTTTTGGTGAAATCTCAGAATCACATTTTTGGATGGAATGTAATACTTTATCTAGTTATTGTAGCTACACGTAGACTCCCATACTGATTTCGTTATTTGTGATTTTCTAAAAATGACTGTAAGGATTTTCACTAAAGTACCATATATAATTAAGGCACTAGAATATGAAGTAAACGGATTATGTATTTAAAGTTCAGCTATATCTCTTTATGATGTAGCATACAGGTAACTAATATTATCTAATATATCGCACAATGCAGGCAAAAATACGCATATCTAGTTTAAGTTTTTTAAGGAGACGTTTATAATCCTTGTGCCTCTTATTTAAAACGTTCAGAAAATATTACATTTCTATCCAACAATTAGCTACTGCAATTTAATCGAAAACCATATTTTCCTAAAAGGAAATCTTAGAACACTATCCACTGAAAATGAGAAAAGGGGAGGGAGAGAGAGAGACAGAGAGAGAGATAGAGAGAGAGAGAGAGAGATGTAAGGGCTGTAAAGATACGAACGGAGAAGCCTTCGATATTCGAAGAAGAGTACCGCAAATAGGTCAAAATTACCACTAATGCTTGTACCATTTAATGGGGTGACGCAAAGTGCACCAATGTCATCAATCTGAACGTAGGCCTCACCCACAAACCCCTAAAACTTGGCGGTCCCCCACTAATGCGAAGTTTGTGACTTCTCTACAAAGTGCATATCTTCGTCTGATTCTATACCCTTAAAAGAATGACTACTAAGAAGATTATTTCTGGATGGAATTGGAACTGCAAATTTGTGGAAGAAGAGGAAACGCACAAGCCCGAATAAAACCAGAAAATATGTTAGAGTCGGCGGTCATCGCAGATTGAATCCACAATCCTCCGAATGCGAATTGCAACATTATATAGATGCCAATTCCCAGTGAGAAAAAGAAGGTAGAGGATGAGAGATATAGAGAAAGAGAAGTTAAATAAAAACCAGAGAAAATAATTTAGGAATGCACTCTTTTATTGAGTTCCGCCCTCCCAAACTTCTCTTCATGGAGGAAATACACGGAAGATTTTAAAACATAAGAAATTTCACCATTGAACTCCTATGTAAGAGTAACTTTGTACATATTTATCTGCATTCTTGAGAAAAATTGAATGGTGTTTAATGCAAGTGGAGTTTGTTTGAGAGTGGAGAGGTACTATTCTTAGGGTAGCATGTACCATATCATAGTTATGAACTGATGTCTCATACTACGGATAAGGTAAGTCAGTTTTCCCGTCTTTGTTGTAATAAGTACATATAATCAGGTTGTTATGATCATTCTAATGTTCTGTTATAGGCTATAAATTCCTCTTCATTTACTATGAATGTTTTACAATCGGAGAGCTTAAAATAGTTAGTGCTAAAACATTAATAGTTAATAGTTAATTTGTAAAACTTGCTTCAAAAACATCTTCTTAATTTCCTTTTCAGACTTTTCAAAAAATAACACGGTGCAAATATACTCATATTTTGAATAATTTTCTAAATTATCTCGCTTTTTATTCATACACCTAGTTTTCCCTTTTCAATAGAACTTAATTTATATCCATGTACATATTAAACTGTCCATACAGATCTTATAGTTATTATGTCATATTTTAGACTTCAGAGTCATTTTGTAGCTCATAAAACCCTGGGTCCTGGTTATCTCTATAGTATACATTATATAAAAGTGTTTTGTGTTTGTGGATTTATCATGATTCGAATTGTATCAGAAACTAATGTTGTGAAGTACCTTGAAATGCTAAAAGTTAGCATAAATATGAATGCAGACAGTTCACTAAAACTACGTAGTAAAGCATGGGATAAAAGTTGAGGATAGCAAAAATTAAATCTTCATTGTAATTGAATCCACAGCACTAGATGATGTATTTCTCTGACCAAGTAACCTACTACTGCGCTCCTGTAATAAATAACATGTAAAATATTTGTTTAGTCTTACAGACGTAAGGTTATGGAGTATCGTCATAAGGTAACAAGCAACTGGCCTTCCTTCTCTCTTAAAATATGACGTCAATTAAAGAGTAACTAGTTTACAAGACACATGGCCAGCTACTTATAAAAAGACACAGCCAGTAGCTACTGTGAAAGATATTGCTGCAGAAGCCTGCTTTCCATTGGAGAGGCGAGTTCTAAAAAGAGTATAAAGTTTACAACTTGATGCTCGAAAATGAAAGGAATATTCCCTGCAATATAATTTTAAATAGTTTTAATATTGAATACCTCAAAAAAGAATAGTCGAATAAAATCATTAAAATCAGCCAGCCAGCTACACTTAAATGGAACACATCGTTATTTTTATATCCTCTACACGTTCAAACGAATTTGTTTAAGATATTTGAATGACAATGAAACACAGATCTTTTATTATTGTGAAACAGTTATTTTAAATCAATGTTTCTGATTTAAACGAAATTTGAATAGTAAAATTGTTTAAAATATGAGTACGAGGTTAAAAATTGTTTGGTTGTCATGAAGTAACCAAGGAGAAATAAACATTACACACGGATGTGCATCAGTGGTTTATGCTCGTGATTATGTTATAAGATATTAATCTGAAATCTATGTATTTTGATGCATCTAACACAAGGAGTTCATAAATAATTAAATTCGACAAGATTTTAAAATATTAGCAGTATAATGATTGAAAACTCCGGACCATCTCCCAAAGCTTCTTTATCCGTGACTACAACCCGAAGTGAGTTTAATGCTTCTACCGATTAGCTGTGGTCCAATATATCTACAGGGATAATAGTTGTCATCAAAACGCAAGTATATTATCACCAAATAGAAATATTCAGCGAGAATAACAACGAGGTGCTGAATCTACCGACTAGCTGGATTTTGGTTACAATTGGGAATGTACTGTGAAGTCATCTTAATTCTGAATTATTTCTGCATAATAGAAAAACTGTGATAGACAATAGTGGTGTAAGCCACGGTTGTCCTTTATCAACTGCACTTTTTAATTTGTACATTGACGAAATAATAAGAATTTGGTTCAATTACAGTATATGGAAGAATTAATGTTTCAGGAGTTAAACTGAAAACTTCGTTATTCCAGATGATCAGATACTAATGGTCCCAAATGAATTTGAACTGCTATTGAATATGAAACGAAAATATTAGCAAATAAATCCAAAACTATGTCTTTTAGAAGAAGCAAACCAGTTAGATAAAAAATGTTAGTGCAATAATAGATCAGATATGACACTTCAAGTATTTAGGTTTTAGTCTTTTACCAAGAAGAAACTGATGTAATAGAGAAAATGAATAGATTTGACTATATAACGGGCATATTAAGAAGAACATTTAAAGGTAAGGCCCATAAAGACTCCATAGTTAAATTGTACAAATTAATACCAGTACCAACTCTGATATCTACAGATCAGAAGCATGGACTTTAACAAAAATAAGTAGTACCAGAATACAGACAGATATGGAATTATTATAAGCCATAGCTGGGTACACTGAAAACGACAAAAATCACAGTCAAGGTATTAGGAAAGAAATAAAAGCAGAATAAATAAACCATATTGTCAGCAACAGAAATGAATGGGAACAGCATTTTCAAGGAATTGATAGTAACAGAATACTTTAAATAGCCATAAACTATAAACCCAAATGTACAAGAACCCAGAGAAGACCGAAAAACAGATGGACAGACCAAATTGGAGTCGGAATGGATTGAAAAGTCAAACGTCATGAAGTGGAAGAAGAAGAAAAACCGTAAGGTGAAAGGTTTTATTAGATAACAAATGTAGGTGTTACAGCAAGTAATTTATATTTATATTTAATTATTGCTCACTGAAATTGGAAATCTGGATTGAAAGTTTATCAATGTTTATTCTTAAAAATTCATTTGAAAAATAATATGGCGTATAATAGAAGCAAAGGAAATAGAAATTAAATATTTAAGCCTTATCAGTAGTTAACGTATTTCAGAACTTTTTACATTATCCAGTTAATTCACAGTATCACAGTTAAAAAGTGAGGAATAAATAAAGTACAATAGAATAAATACGAGAGGTTGGTTTTTGATCCACTAAGTACTGCCTGCAGCTGTAGGCGATAGTAATAGGATACTGAAAATAGCCGATAGTAGCCATCCTATTACATTTCATCAGTATAGCTATGTCGATGAAGGGCACTAGTTTTCACTGTGGTAGGCATTTCTAATTTTCGCACACATTCACATCCATATTTCAATACTGTTTGTCAACAGAAGGTGAGGCACCATACTTATGCTACTTTATCGAATACACCACGGCGCTGACGTAATAATATGCTGATATTTCTTAGCTTGAATAGGAATAATATAGTGTCTATTTGGGGGCTTAAAATGTTAGTAAGCTAGAATAACAAACGTTTTTACCAACAGTTTGTAAAACAGTGAGAAGAGTAGGTCATATGAATTCAACACATCGTATTTTTTAAAGTTGATGTGCAAAAAGTTGACTCACCAACTCAGTGAAAGTTGGCAAGCGTTTAAGAAGAAAAAACACATAGCGGATTTCAAATTGGTGTCAGGCTGATTGCAAACTTTCGCGGTTGGGACTTAAAATTTGCATCGTAAGCAGCAAAGAGTTCAAAATTGTAGAATATAATGCAAAAGTTTCAAATTGTCATGCGTCAAGCAAAACTTTTTACATATAAAAACGCGACATACATAGTTTCCAAAGAGTCGTAGTTTACAAAGCTGGATTACCTACAAATTGATTTTGTTTACTGCTTACTGACATTTTTCACATTTCGTTTATGCTGACTTCAAAGTCAGTATTTGAATCGGTAATTTTAATGATATTATGGAATACTGTAGACTTTTATCGCGTTTGGTATCACCTTTATAGGTTACAGAGTGAGTCGGTGACTCGATAAGCCCTTTTAAAACAATCGCTCTAACAGGTATTCTTTCTTATTGAGTTTTAGATCAAGTATCAGCATTAAAACACTATAGAATTTTTTTTCAAGGAGTATTAACCCCCATGATGCCATATCGTTACTGAGATATTTTCTTCATTTCACACGCTTAGAGGATGTAAGGCTCAATCCTTCTTAAAAAAAATGTCCATCTTCCATCCGGAAATTTTGGAGGTAGCAGAAGGCCACAGAGATCCAAAAATATCAGATGTTTTACGATGTGGTTTTACAAGCCAGTGTTTATTTTTCAAATTGTGGCATAGGTTTAACAAACATGGCCATGCGGGGAGTTTTGTCTGCTAAGTAACTAACAGTTTCTTGCTGGTTTATATGTTTCTTAACATTGAGCATTTATTACTTTTTAATCATGAAATGGGCTCACATTCACTCCCACACTTGTATTTACACACTCTGTAAGGGAATAATTCTGGTTCGATTCCCAGCCCGGGAATTGAACCCGGAATTTTGGAGTGAGAATCCAGAATGCTGTTCATTCGACAACAAGACAGTCAGATCCATTCTTCCGTTCAAATTGCATTGGTTAGGCTTTGTTTAGCTCGCTTATTTTATGGTAACTAACATCCAACTAGCTGTTTGAAAGAAAACAGGCCTTAGCAACAGTAGCTAGCTACATTAATTCCAAAACGGGATGCTGGACGTCATATCATAAAGTTACATACTGAATAACCATATGCAAATCAAGATACCGTCGACTTGTTTCAGTTTATTTTTCCCTTGATTATAAGTACAATGTACACTCAAAGAAATGAGAGGCACGTAAATATCCAGCAAATAAAAAAAAACATAAATAACAAAAATTGAATAAATAAAAAATGAATGATAGAACAAATACTCAAAGTTCATCTGTTTCTATGCTTACGGACGTTTATAGTCAAGATAATAATAAATAATAAATAAATAATAGTAATAAACAATTTATTATTTTCAAAACTAATTAGTTTTTAACATTCAATATAATCTAACCATTATTTTTACTAATCATCGTAAGTCAGGGGCACTTCACATATGGCCCAATTCTAAATCAATTTAATTCTGTACGATAAAAATACGTAATATTATTTTAAAGTATATTACACATATGACCTTTTTATATGTGTACGTGAAAACAACAATTTATATAACGTTGAAAGCAGAGCTGTAGCATAAAAGAGAACACATTTTTGAATGTTGTTTGCGTCTTCTTTGGAAGTGCCCAAATGATATAGCAACATTCTCTTGAAATCCCTAGCAGCTTACTGATAAATTTTAAATTGAAAATCATTCAATATTATTTATGCTAATTATTTATGTGATTATTTATGTACATTAACACATATGAGATACTAATGCCAATAATGTACTGTTTTGTGGATCAACGAAAGAAAGTGCCTACTTTCTGAAAATTGACCTCTATATGGCTTGTTTAAACATTTTTCTGGTAAACCCCATAGAAAGTGCGTACAGGCATAGAAATCTGGGCCTTTAGAGGCTATCTAAAGCCTTCATTTGTCAAGATGCTTTAATTTCCAATACTGAGAGACACCATGGAAATTTTAGTAGAGTATGTTACAGTACCACCTTCTTGGAACACTCTTGTAGATCTTTAACATTTATAGAAGAATAAAGGGTACTATTCCATTTGTAAAGGTGAAAATTATACATCCCGAATTGGCAGATTGATTTTTGAAGTAATATTAAATAAATTAAATGTATATGCTACTTTGGAAAAGATGTATTTTATTAATTTAAATCTCACATATTTGTCAATTTAAATAAAGGATAGACCTAATAGTGCGATTTATTTACTCTACCTGGATTAAGAGCTTTTTAAATTAAATTCGCATACTTTGTTAACCCATTAAACTTTTAAAAAGCGTATAATTCTATATATCTCTTTTTAATGAAGTTAAATATCTGTGGACACGATTTGTTACATTATTTCTTATATGCACAAGGGGGTAAGGGAATGCAGTACTTAAGCAATACTTAAAAAAATTTTAAGAGCTAGTCGCTATGTGATGGTTTTGAGATTTTGTTATTTCTACATAAGACATAAAAATAAGAAAGAAGGAACAGAGAATGGATTGTTTTTTCAATTGAAAAAGCATTAAATGAAGATGCAAAACATTAAAGAACCTCTCAGATATGTTAATGTCATAAGAACATTTTTGTCACAATTTTGTGATTTAAGCAGATCCATATTTTCGGTTAACACGTTTTCCCTTCTATATTTCGGCGTATGTGTTATAAGCAAATAATTAAGAATGACGAGGATTTCGCAGAATGTTTCCAGAAACTTCAAGATACGCCTACGTTAGATTTTCTATATACGGACTTTAAAATGTGACATATTAATCTCAACTGTCAGGGCTATTTTTGGGTGAACCGAACGTTTCGAAATCTATGGAAGGATTTTCTATAAGAATTTCGTATGGCACTTTTGGAAGATACTACACTTAGTTAAAATTATTCAAAGCTTATACAGAATCATGAAATTGGTAATGGAAATGGAAGGAGAAATAACAAATGAATTTGAAATAAACAAAGGATTGAAACAAGGATGTAGTCTATCTCCAATTCGTTTTAATATATATGAAATTATAATAGAATGGAAAAAAGTAGTGCATGAAGGGATTAGGTTAGGACAAGGAAGAGCAATAAACGCTCTTCTATTAGCAGATGATATAGTTTTAATCTTTGACAAGGAAGATAGACTACAGAAAGGAATATATCAACTAAACCAAATTTGTAAAAAATATGATATGACAATCTCAAAGACAAAAACAAAAGTAATGTCATTCCAGGGAAAATACCCAATAAGGACAAAAATTGTAGTAGAGGAAACTATAATAGAACAAGTATCGGACTTTCAATACCTTGGCTGTGATATAACCTATGAATCGGAAAATCAAGATATAAGGAATAAAATACAAAAATTCCAAGCAGTTTGCGGAACGATTAAGAGAACCCTCAGGAGTAAAGCAAGGGAAGAAACTCAAATAAGATTCTACAAAGTGATGACCATCCCAATACTAAACTATGGAAGTGAGGCATGGATAATAAGGGAAAAGGAGAAGACTAAAATACAAGCTGTTGAAATGAGATTCCTACGATCAATCAAAAGATGTACAAGAGAAGATCATATTAGGAATTAAATTATTAGAAAAGAATTAGAGGTACAACCGTTATTAGAAGAAATCCAGAGATATAAAAACAAAACAAATGGGTTGAGCACATGCCAAGAGAAAGAATACCAAAACAAACCTTCAATTATAAACCAAGAGGACGAAGATCAATAGGACGCCCCCTAAAGAGATGGCTTCAGGAAATGTGAGACCGGAACCTAACCCGTGAAGGAAGAAGAAGAAGAAGAAGAAGAAGAAGAAGAAGAAGAAGAAGAAGAAGAAGAAGAAGAAGAAGAAGAAGAAGAAGAAGAAGAAGAAGAAGAAGAAGAAGACTTTTGGAAGATGTTGGATCTAAATCCAAGGTGAATATTCATCGACTTTTAATTGTGGAATCATATTATCATAGACGCATACACACACAAATACATACATCTAATCACGCACACACGGAGGCTTTTCTAAAAGTACTTCATTTGAATTCAGGGTTTATCAAAATATTCACTTTGGCTAAAATCTTCACATGAAACTTTTGCATTAAAATGTTTACTTTTTACGTAGCGCTCTTCTTTAAGCATGTAGTGCTATAAAGGCATAACATATACCATAAAATGTTATTAATAAGGGAGCGAAACTGGACCAATGTTTGTAGGATGTTTATAAACTATAGGTTGCATAAAATCAAATTATATCGAACAAGTGGAGCAACTGCTATGATAATGAAAACTTGACAGGTGACTAGCTACCATTTAAAGAACAAAATTTAACCATGCTGTTTTTATTTCGGACAACATAATATAAAAATTTACAATTCACATTACTGAATAGTGTTATTGCCGCCTGCTTTAACCAAAGAAGTGACTGACCGCATTATTACAAGTTGCCAATAGCCATGAACTGGATAGAATAGGAAAGAAAAGAAATGAACCTTATAGGAACTTGTTTTGGGGACCGGAAACTAGTCGGGTTCAGATTCATTCATCCTGCTTATTTGTCATGAATGAATGGTGCACACGAAAATGTTGTATATATAGCTTGTCTCTTGTTTCCTTAGAAATACAAAGTTAACTTAAAAAATCTGAGCATCGCACTCTAATGACATTTTCTACTACTACTCTGATATTCTTACATTATGGAGCATTATGGAGTGGAATTTCACAAAATGAGTTATCGTCAAAGTAATCCTCCCTGATGCTTTTGGAAGCGAATAACGATATTTATTTTCCTGACCCATAGTTTTAAAACTCCTAAAAAGACTAATTTTGAAAACGGTTGCACAGTGTGCCACGCCCCCTATTAGCCATTTGTAACTGTATTCTCTCCTTGGCTGTAACCTTATTGAAGCTATATTTCAAAGTACACCCTTATTAAAAAAAAGTAAATACTTGTTTTTTCTATTAATATCATCGCAAACCCGATCACGATAGCGCGGCTTGTGTATACAAAGAGCCTGGAGATAAGGAGTATGCCGGAAGAAATAATGATAACGCGAGATAAAAGACCTGCCGGCAACGATAGGGTCACGCTTCTGGATGGTGATAGAACATTCGATTCCTGTTTGGTCCAGAAATATCTCGAATTTACGAAATAGGTATTTAAGAACGTGACGGCTCGCAAAGAGTTAGTTGTGAAACAGTGTTGTGAAATGAGAGACAGCCAGCTGTGTTGTAACGAGAGCTAAGGATGTAATCTGCTGTCACTGTTATTGTCATCGACCTTGGTAGACTGATGGTGTCTGTAACGTAATGCTGCTGTAATCTATAAGAGTATTTCTACGAAAATAAAGGAGAATTTTAATTTCTGCAACTCGGCCTTTTAATTCTACGACCCCACAAAATCACAATATTCATCTTTGCATCTTATGTTAGTTCTTCCATGCTTTGTTTAGTATTTTTTGAATTTACTAGTGCTGTTTTGAAGGTGGGAAGAAGTAATAATTTTGGTGTAAGAAATCGGCATGGGAACCAGTATAAACAGTTTAATAAATTAATTACAACATTACTTATTAAAATGGAAAAAGTGTAGTAACGCATTACAATATATTGATTTCGTCAAACCCAACCACAAACATTGGCGATGAATATGAAGTGAAAATTGGTTCTTCTAGGAAAAAATTGGTTTCTTCATTGTGTAATGACGGTGATGAAAATTTAACTAAAGTAAATACTGATGTAAGATCAACATGTTATTTAGTTAGTAGATATAGAAACTTTGTACAGTGTAAATTTTGTGAAAATGAAAAATGTTTTCATATCAGAGGACACCAAGTAAAGGACTGGATTATTAGCTACATTGTCACTCAGTTGCCAAAATTGTAATAAAGAACATACATTTGAAATATTCAGAACTATTTAAAGTGATACAGAAGTAAATGTAAGGTTTGCTAATGGCTTGAGAAGCATTGGCGAGGGAATTGAGGCAGGTAAGACATTGACAGCTGTTCTCAATTTACCAGCGACCCCCCCTGCCAAATTTAACAAAATAATTAATAATACCATAGAGGTAGTGACCATGGAGTATAGGAGGAACAGAAGAAGTGAAAAAAGAAAGAGGAAGGATGCTGATGACGAAAAAGGTGCGGAATATGGATCTGGGAAATTCTGAGATGTAGTTCCAACATACGAAAGCTTTAATTCTGTTTTCTTTATTTGCGTGCGTTAATCTATAAAACTACTGCAGCTACAAGAGTATATATTTTCTGGAATTAAAGCAATGTTTAAACGGCTTTTTAAAGGTAATTGCTGAAAGATATGTGAAAATGTGAATTAAAAAAATAAATCTTGAATGTTTTTAGAAGTAAATTCAAGACGTGTATTTAAACAATCACCGATCCTTTATTAAAGCTCCAAAATTATATATATCTTCTTTAATTAATTGTGAAAGTGTTGTAAAATAACAAGTAAAAGTTTCAAATTGATGTGTTTAGTGGTGTTTGAGCTAAGCGCACCAGAAAACTCTCATTTTAACATTGCTGAGATAGACTGTTCCAGCTCCCCATTTAACGTTAATAGAGATAATCATTTGAAGAAATTATCTTATTGTTAATTTTCCTGTAGCTGAAAGGGAAGTATGGAAATGGAGTTCTAGGCTTTAAGCGACAGTCAAATCATTTAAGAGTACAACCTGTAACTAGGTGATGACATTGAAATTCCATTTTCTTTTCATAGATATAAAAAAACAAGAGCGACTTCCGATTTCGAAAAAGTATAAATATTGGAAATCTCAAACAACCACGAATACCTTGAAAATAATTCAATCCGCAAGAGGAGTATGTTTGGTATGAATTGTATGTTTTAACAAGACCTACCTTTCTGTATATTAATTTAAATTTAAACTTTATTGAATAATAAAGGCCTACCCCAGATTGTGTCCTTGTCCTTAAGTCTTAATGATATTCCCCTATAAGGCATAGGAACTTTACAAAATTATATAATTTACATGTATTGAATTACTGTCCTTTAAACCATTCTCTTGTTATTCAATTTTTTTATAGATTGTTCAGCTATTTTTTCTTAATTCCGTTACATTTTGTCACATTCTAATGCTAATGTTTTACTTAAGTGTCCATATTACATATTCCACCTAATACTTTCCCATTGCCCTATTAGTTCAAACGTCTAAAAGTGTTTGTGCAGTAATATTTACTTTAACTCTGTTCAAAAGTCATCCAAAATAAACTATACTTTTGACATTTTCAGAAATTTCAGGATCTACGTTTCACTGTCATAAAAATATGTTAAACCTTGGGAGAGGGAGACTAAGATATACGTTGGAAATGTCATGCAAGGACTTTAAAATATGGCATATTAATCAACATTATCAGGGCTATTTTGGGAGAATCGAAAATTTCGAAATCCCTGAAAAAATGTTTTAGAAAAACTTCATGACAATCCTTGGAAGATGCTGTATACTTAAATATTAAGTTTCGTTTTTAACTGATTGTTCATTTTTGTCTTCTGCTGTTAACACTCACACACATTCACATACACACATACCTTTTCCTAATTTTTATTTCAGTATCGAATTTTTCAGTGGAATATAATACTTCCCCCAGTTACTGAAGATAAAAAAGTAAAGGTAGTAGTTAAAGTAATAATAACCTGGATGTAAAATAATTACTCAAGACAGATGAAGGAAATAATATGGAGCATTACACGCAACAAGACGTCAAGTACAACACAATTTCAACTGTTTATAGAATTGAATAAAAATGCTAATGACTAATTATGAAAGTAAAATTTGAACAATGAATAGAACAAGTAGGAAAAGGGGAAAAAGTTAAGGAGTTGAGATTTCTAAGAAAAATAACAGGATTCAAACTTATAAACAAACAAACAAATAAATAGGTAAATAAATAACTAAGTATAAAACTAAATAACTAAGTAAGTAAGTAAATAAATATCTAAATAAATAAGCAAATAAGTAAATGAATAGAGGAAGAATACCGCAAAAGTTTAATTGTTCATATACAATTAAATGAAAAACACACCAGAAAGACAGTCATTGGTATGAGCACATACTAAGGATTAAACAGAAATAAAATTAATATTTTAAATTATTATAGGCCACGCACATGGTCGATCGGTTAGACCACTTGACGCTCACCAAGGCGGCTCAAGCGACCGCAAAGTGAGACTTGTAGTGAACAACAAGGCGGCTTTTCTCCGGGATCTCCAGTTTCCCTCGAAATCATTCCACCAATTGCTCCATTAGCATATTTCATTTCATCTACTCGTACTTTGTCCTCATTCCATTCATCTACTTCCCTCACTCTCATTCCGGAACCGGGCTGATCACCCATCGCTATGTTTCTCTCCTTGATCCACAGTTGCAGCTCCTTCACCCGACGCCTAAAATAGGACAAGGGGTAGTGGACCATAAATGAACCGGACTGTGCCCTATATTAAGAAAAGAAGAAGAAGTTATATGTATTTATTATTATATACCTAATAATTTATTTAAACATATCATGTCAACGCAAAATGTCCACTTAACAAGCAGTACTGGTGGCAGTGAAAAACCACAATTGTTACAGAGCATAAAGCAAGGAAGATACAAAGCGTAGAACTTTATGATATGCCATAAAACGAAAGTATAGACACTGACTGACATGGCTTTGTCTCCAGAGCATTGTTACGGTAGCAAGACGCATTCCGGGTAAGTAGAAAAGGGAAATCGCTTCTCCTTCTACCGGCTGTAAAAAGGTTGAATAACATGCATATTATTATTAGCCATAGCGTTACCTAACAAAAACGCTTCCGTTAGATGTGGCACAAAATCACGGACTGACGTTAAACCTGTGTACGTTATACTCATTCTCATTGCCTAAAATCGTAATGCTAGAATGGATAACTATTATGTGTTTCAAATGGGAAGAGTTCTGGAGTCCATCCAATCAGATGCCATATCACAGTCAGCGTTGCCAGCTTGTTACCCCACTCCTTTTATATTTCGCTCTTTCTCGCACACTCATACAACATGCAGGTCTGTTTGGCGCAGACGTAAGGGTAAACAAATTATATTTTACAAACTTTTACAATGACGCAGTTGCCAAAATCAAAATTGGAAAAAGAATTTTCGCAAATAATGTGTATTTTAAAATACTATGACTGTAATTACAGTTTATGAATTACCTGTTTTTCTATTCCAATGGAACTGCCAGTGGCTCATCCATATCGTTATTATCGTCACTTCCGTTAACAGAATTCGTAATTGTCACTGTCTTCTACGCCCGAGTCTTGCAAATTTATAATTATAGGTTCCAAAATTTGTCACGTGTTATTTCTTTCTTAAAATCGTCTTCTTGAGGGTTTTCTGCATGCTCACGCAGTTTTCCCAGTCCTGTTGTGTTACCTTGTCAATTTCTTCGTGAACAAGTTGTTCAACGCCCGTCAGTTTAAAAGTATTATTTCTGTTTGCAACCCCACAGTTTATTTGAGCCCACACCAACTCAATTGGATTATATTGGCAGTGGTAAGTTGGGAGGCGTATTACCTCGTGTCCCATTTCAATTGCAAGTTGATCCAGCTGATAACAATTTTTCCGTGTTTTTAAACGGAAGTACTCTTTGCAGTAACTCATTTTTAGGTTGTTTCCGAAAATTTTTTGAAGAACCTGTATAGCTTAAAAATAATGCCTCGGGCCTGAATTCGCAATACCTGTATTTTTGACTCGCCACTAAATTCACCGCAAGAAGCCATTGCACTATTTAACTCTTACTATACTGTTGTGTAAAGAACAACTGAATAACATTGATCTGAACTGTCCAGAGTAAATAAACACTTCTTATCCAGCATTCATTCAAAGACATAAGCATACAGCATTCCACAGGCTTACAGAAAATGAAGTGTTTGCTTTTTCTCAAGTTTAACAGCTTGTCTTATGCACATTAATTCTTTAATCCGTCATGTCAGTAGTTTAAATTTCAGTTCTGAGTAATTAACAGTATATCTACATACACACGAAACACTTTGAACACTCTAGAGTATATAGAGATTCCGAAACCATTCATAAACAAAGATTTAATGTAACCAGACACGTTCTGTCAGGGCAGCAGGAAATTTATTGTTTCCTCTCGCTCGAATTGGATTATTGAAAGTAATTCTTTTATCACGTCATGTCAAACATTTACGTTTCGGTTCTGAGTAATTACAAATATACGTACATACATACATTCCAACCGATAATGCTATTCATACAATGCTTACGTCGCGCTTTATTGTTATAATACAGGTAATAGTGGTTTATTTATTTGTATTAGAAAAAATATTTGAACTAAAAATATGAGGTTCTCATGGTTATGTTAGATACATTACTCTGCATCTTCCACATGGATCAGTTTCGGCAGAATCTGAATTTTTGTCTTAGCGCGAATAGTACTTCATACTTATTTGATTATGTTGGCGCTCCTGATATACCACTTAGCGGGAATGCAATACGATAACACCGCAGGACTCCGATTGGTTGCTCACCTAGTTGCACTCAAGAACAAACACCTTCCCATTTGAAAGACATAATAGCTGCATAAGACTGTAAGGAATTAAAAAAAATATTGCAAGAAAAATTTTAAACTGTATGCATGTATTCTATTTCTACCCGACAATCCATTGTTCAGGAATGAGTACTGCATTATTCAAAACAATATTTGAACAAGTGTTAGATATTCTTCTACATTACCTATGGTAAGTAGAGCAAGATTTGTACTCATATCCCACCCAAAGATTCAGTATCCAGGTGTTCACCAAAAATACTAATTTAGAGGTGATCTGAGGACAGTAAAAACATGTTTATATAAAAAACTGGCGGCAAGACGCGGGCATAGGTGTGTGTGTGTGTGTGTGAGAGAGAGAGAGAGAGAGAGAGAGAGAGAGAGAGAGAGAGAGAGAGAGAGAGAGAGAGAGAGACAGAGAGAATGAATGAACACCATAATTCAAAAGCAAAATAATCAAAAACATAGCATATTAATCAACATTATTAGGCCTATTTTGGGCGGTTCCAGATCTCTACATTTGTAACACTTGCTAGCACTTTTACTGCCATACATAAATTATCACTTATGAGTACAATGTTACACACTTCTGATAAGAAACCAACCCCTTCTTAAAATACAAGAATTGCCGTAGGTTTGAAATATTGCCCCAGGATTTTGCCTAAATGCTTCTCACTACTATCTTGCATATTCATTAAATTAAGCTTTCTTGCAATTAAGGAGTGTAGTAGATAACCAGATATAATGCTTAAATCATATGATTAAAACTGTGGGAAGAGTTTACATTTAAAATCGTAATGATAAAAGCAACGTTCCACAGTTAGTTTTGGGTATAAATGCGATAGAATTTAAATGAATATATTCAGGGACCTTTTCGTATTACGTCCATAAATAATTATGTTCATTAACTTTATACGCAGCTGGATTTGTGTTGATTTTATGCAGACTACTCTCCATTTCGTAGTGATAGTGGAATATTTTAAGACTTTATTTAATGCACCTCTAATTCCTCTATCATTTGATTTCAATGCAAAAAAAACTAAATGAGTTCTTATTTTAGTTTATTTTTGAAGCTACAGTCGCAGAACATCGGTTTCGTTTCAACGCATTTTTTTCGTATAGGAGTAGAGTGTTAGACGTTTAGTAAAATTGCCCTGACTAATAACTATCATAGCTATATTAAGGACCGTTATTTGTTATTATTATTATTCACGAGCTACCGTTTCAGTATTCCTTTAGAGTAGGCAAGCTCTCCTGTGCTCATTTTTCTTAAAGCCGTAATTAAAGGAAAGAGGTTTAGGAATTCTTTTACCCAAGTAGCTGCAGGGCCACTTGTCTGCAAATTGCAGAAAATATTAGGAGATCCATCGTCTACTCTGTCAAGAGCTCCAAACGAGTTATTTGCTGAGATAAAACAAATAGCTTGAGCTAACAACACGTTCTCTGGAATCTAAAACAAATGGGGTACGATTGGAATGACAAACGCTATGTTTAACAATGGAAGGATGTAAACACAGGGTGCCCATAATTCCATGCACTCAGATCATTATTAGCATTAATGTTTACTCTGTAAAGGGACAAAATTCACTATATGTTTGCGTTTCAAAATGTGAAGCATCTAATGGACATATTCTATAGGAATCTTGACGAAAATTTATCATAATTAATTGACTTTTTCTTTTGATATTCCAATTTCTTTAACATGGTGATGTAATATTCAAAGAGTACATGTAGTGTTAGAAACTAAAGTGACACTTCACAACAGTTGAAGTAGAAAGGGTTTACTTAAAATTTAACCATTAGGATCAGGAGCAGTAGCAGCCTTTATGTATTGGTATCTCTAGTGGATCTGTTACATGTCATGCCAACATTTCTTTAGATCTTCTTACACTTCTTGCCTCTCTCAAAGTATTACAAAACTTTTTCGGCCATTGGTGTGATCCATTCTTTTGCCATGATATTCCCATTGCAGTCTTCAATGATGTAGATAAAACTTGATAATATTAAGTCCTTTGAAAATGCTTCACTCACATAATGGCAAGTCTTGAGCATCCTGTAGTTCTTGAAGTGAACCACATTTTAACCGTTGTTAACTGCCTCTCATTTTATTTCCTTATTTTCATCATTCACTGCAACGAATAAAACAGATAATGCCAGTCTTTTGTAAATTTTCAGCTGTGGGCGATTTTGTACCTGCCATGTTTTATAATGCATTGGTAATAGTAACAAATATTTTAAGGCATTCACATATGCTGCTGATTATATTACCATCCACGTATTACACGTTGAAATCTAAATAATTAAATCCATTAATTTTTCATCTGATGCATCAGCTACAATTTTTTATGGAATTCAATACTTTTTAAAACTGGCATCAATAGCTTAGTTTCAGTTTGCAACCTATTAAAAATCTAGTTAAATTAGATCTTGTGTTTCGTTAGTTCACAGTTTATACGAGGTCTGTTCAAAAAGTATCGCGAATTTTGTGTTTCTTCAAAAAGCATTTATTTATTCATGAATTTTTTCCCCTTCAAAGTAATCCCCACCAGATGTTATACAGTTGTGCCAACGATTTTTCCAATCCTCGAAGCACTTTAAAAAGTCATTTATTGTGATCTTGTTGAGCTTCTCCTTGGATCTCATTTTTACCTCCTGAATCGTGGCGTAGCGCCGTCTTTTCATGGACCTCTTCAGTTTTGGGAATAAAAATGTCACAGGGGGCCAAGTGTGGGGAGTAAGGTGGCTGCGGCATCATAAGTGTGTTGTATTTTGGCCAAAAATTTGCGCACAAGCAACGCTCTTTGAGCAGGGGCGTTATGGTACAAAAGCCAATTTTTGTTCTTCCACAAATGTGAAAATTTCTGGCGGATTGCTTCGCGCAAATTGCTCATAACTTGGAGGTAATATTCCTCAGTGATCGTTCTACCCTGAGTAAAGTACTCATGATGTACCACGTTCTGCAATTGAAGAAAATTGTAAGCAAAGCCTTCGCATTCGACCGAACTTGACGCGCTTTAATGTCCACTATAAACCCATAACCCATGATTCATAACCTTATGGTCATAACCATAATCCCATGATTCGTCACCAGTTATGACGCTCTGGAGCAAATTTGGGTCGTCGTGACGGAGTTCAACAGCTCCTTAACAACGATAATGCGATGATGTTTTTGATCGAAACTGAGCAATTTTGGTACGAATTTTGAGTAGACCCTTCTCATGCCCAAATCGTTGATCAAAATCGAATGGCATGAGCCAATCGGCATGTTTAGGTCCTCAGCAACTTCTATAGCGATCATTCCACTATTGGCCACTTCTTCAATGTTTTCGTTTGTTGTTGACGAACTCGGCCGTCCGGGACGCTGTTCGTCCTTCACATCTTCTCGACCTTCTGAACAGTTTTGTACCCCGATAAACGATGCTTTTTCCAAGGTAGCTTCACTATATGCCACTGTCAACATCTGCGCACTTAATTTTGTTTGTCACACAGCATTTGATGTAGTTTCTTTGTTTCGTTTTTTCGAATGGGCAAAAATCGAAGACGAGCCAAAACACGTCTAAGAAAAATAGCTGTCAACAACGAATCAAACATTCAAAATGACCAAGCTTGTCAACATAAGTGAGACATATGAGTGCCAGCATAACACCACAAAACAATCGAAAATCGAATATACGTAGCCCGCGAAAATTCAAAATTCGCGATACTTTTTGAACAGACCTCGTATTTCTGTATTAAATTTTGAAGGCTTCCTTGTTAAGTTGTAGGCTCTTCTTTGTAAATGGCCCTGATTGGACGATAATCACTAGCTCATTAGACAAAAGATAGCCTCGAGACGAGTTTTAGGCTTTCCAATATGATGTTTTTGTCTCCATTATATTGAGAATATTTCATATATAATATAAACAAAAGAAATGAAAGGATATACACTTGTCGAACACCTTCATTTTTTATTGTTTATGTAAATGTTTCATGTGCAGTTCTTATAGCGATTTCATTCTAATGTATAATTAATAATGAGAATATTATTTTACTTGTCACGTTACTATAGTGTAGTCTTTCTAAGGTTAAATTCCTATTTATTTTTTTCAAAATTTAACTACCGAAGTTAATGTGAATAAGTTTCAACAATGAATATTTTTCAATTTAGGTATTTTCAGAAAAATAGCTATCATAACAAGAAAGTGCTTAGCGGAACCATTCTATTCCTTGGTATTGTTTACCTTCGTAGAGTTGTCATAATTAATCTTCATTATATATGGGATTTACAACTGAGTTGACAAGGCTAACATCTCTGTAATTTTCACATTTACTTTTATTTACTTTCTTAATTCACTGCCACAACAACCACTCCTGTCTATTTAGCACTGTAACTTATATAGAGAGTAATAAATTTGGTTATATAGTTTTTAATTATTTAACCCAGGTGCTTGTGACGGTATAACTTTATTATGTGATATTAAAGCTTCAGCACATTATTACTTAATTTAATTTAATTCAATTTTAATCTGGCAATAGTACCTGATTTACTTCTGTAGGTGCCAGGAAGCCCATGGTTGGGGATAATCTCCAGGAACTAAATATTAATAAATCATGGAAGAAATGGTTTGGAAATAAGGAAACCGAAGCCACATCATTTGTGAGCACATATATATATATATATATATATATATATATATATATATATATATATATATATAGAAAGTGAGTCCCTAGAGGTTCGCTCTGAAATTCCACTCTTTCACTGACTTGCTAAGAACAACTGAATGGGGAAAACACCTCAAATATTACAATAGTATTTAATATTTCAATAAACATTGTCAAATACCCCGGATCTGACGAGGGTTATTAAAATAATTTAGGTGTTCTAATTCGCATATATTGTATGCATGTATGTTATGGTTTTTCCCCATATAATATCGGACATTTGTGCTATCAGTTTATCAGAAGAATATAAATCGTAATCATAAACGTAAGGCCAATGAAATGTACTGTTAGACCTGTTGGGGTTTGTCCAATAATGTCCTTTATTTACAGATCTCTCTAAGTCAAACTGGCTAAAATGTTGATGAAATGACGCAGTCCCTGTCAGCTAGGAACACTGAGACTACATATAATTTGATATCAGAAAGACATTAACGTAAAAAAACGAATAAATGTAAATAAATGACATATACCAGAGAATATATAGATATAACATGAGCATATGTGCGAAGCACAGTGACAAGGCCAATCTGCGAAGATCAGTAAATTCCCTTTGCAATCACTGTGAACAAACAACCCTACTCTATTGTCTGTCTTGCCCTAAAGGCAAACTTGTTGCCACCCAGTCGCAAACCAACCCATTGTTGAAATCCCATGGGTGCTTCTGACAACAGGCTTCGAGATTTTGACCGACGCACAGAACGCATGCTTCCGCATAAATTTTGGCATGCGGGCTGCTAGAGAAAGTGCCTCTGATATTAGGTACGAAACTGGAAATTCTGAACACTGATAGTAAGTGGGGATAGGTACCAGACAATGGATTTGTTAATGTGATTTTTCAAACTCCAAAAAATACCTACAGTGGGGGTATTTCAAAGTGATCGGGAAAGTAGGCTTTTCTTTTAAGAACACTTCGGTCCTGTGATTTACATGAGACGGACGCGTATTTGGCGCCGCCTAACAAGTACACGTCCGCGCCATGTACCTAGACGAAGTGCAGTATTTAACAGTCGCTCCAGTGAGAGTTAGCGCAAAGAGTAATATACAGGGAAGACGATAAATATATCTAGTTCGACTGCGCAGTGCTATTGCCTCTGCGCATCACATCACAATATTGACGCGGGATACAGTGACGCTAAACACAGCAGCCACACGGACGACGACTTTGCGGTGGCGAGCAAAGGAGTCTAAGGACAACAATAAACTTCTGTCTACCAGTTTCGAGGTGTCATCTTCATTGAACCCGTAACCAATCAGGATATACCCACCACCTGAAGTACAGATGAGAGTTCTTACGCGGGAGCTACAAGTCACCTCGAACTAGTTAGAGTGTCCCTATCCTTAACCTCCGCACGCCACCAGTTCGTAATTGTGACGAGTTGAGTACAAGGGAGAGCTCGATGTGGTGCGCTACGGACCGGACCGCCTCAGAATGAAATGTCTAAAATGCTCAAATGAGCAAAAGTTCATGGAGCTTAGAGTAACCTGATATTCACCTTTCGAGATAAGAGAAACACCTAGAAAATCTTATCCAGGCCATTCACACTAACCTAGTGAACGTGAATTACTGTACCAATACACCACAGAAATGAATTTATCTATTGTTAAGAAAATTAATTCAGAATGAAGAAAGATTTAGAGGTTCCTCGCAGAAAAATCAAAATATAGGTATTATTAGCGATTTAAATATACTCCACACATGGTATTTTAATCCAATTCTCTTATACCAATAATTTTTGGGGGAATTAGACGAATGAAACATTTTGCATGCAATGGGTGTTTTGGGGATCATTCTTGAAAATTATGCTTTAGAAGTTAATGAACCTAAATACAAAGTTGGCTTTCATCAACATTTTTAAAATATTGTTTTATATTTTTTTAAAGTCAAATTTCGATTTTTATCTAATAGAGTCCATGTGGCTTTATAATTGATGCTGAAATTGTATTGTATTCATTATATAATAATGATGCTGTTCACACAAACCTACCCACACACATATATAAACACACACTTAAATGCCCGATGATATTTTATATTTGGGATATCTCAAAACATATATTGAATGAGATCTCGATATTAAGTTTTTGAGTGGAATGCAATACTTCACCTACCCAGAAAGCAGATAAACTAAAAGTAGGAGAGACAATTGAGTGAAAGAACCCAACGAGAGTAATTGAATATTACCCCACATTCATATCCGCAAATATTAAAGTGCAGGATGATTATAGTATTCAAAATTATATTAAACATAGTGGTTCAACATATAATATCATTTTACATTATTGTGGATCACTATGTAGAAACACAAATAAAAGGTTTCTAATTATAGTGTTTCCTGTATTTAATTAGCAGAATTCACATTGACATTTAATATTTTTTTTCAATACTTTTATTTTATACATTGTTATCTACTGTTTACTCAGGACAAGAAGGCAAGCTAGAGGAATGTGTAGTGTGATCACTTTTGTTGTCCCTACGGTGTATATGCTCCCCTCACAAGTGTGACAAGAATGGAAGGTTCGTTTAAAATACACAAGTGTTGTCACATAGCTCACCCATACATAATACCTATCGCTGCATTTACTGCAACAAACATTGGATCTGTCAGCATGAGTGACTCATTTGCACTCTCAACACTCTCATGTCCTAATCTCTGTTTCATATAACCTTGCCCCCCCTGACATGTATCACTCAGCGTGCAACTACCTTCAACCTCACTCTCATTGGCTAATGCTTTCGCGCCATAGGCCATAGGCGGTGCCTTCCCCTCACATTTTAAACTGCAGTAAACGTCATAATAATTGCCAGGAAGATAGATAAAATCGTACAAATAAGGATATGAAGGCATGCAAAAATAATGAAGTTTATAATGAAACTGAGCAAGTTGAAACTGAATGAATGAGCAGTGAAACTGAAACAAGTTTATAATGAAAAGCCTTCGGCCTTTTCCACTGGGATTTTTTAGACCAGCACATATACCTTACAAAAATGCTTGTCTTTCAGTCTTAAAAGTCGTGTGACGCCATACTTGTCGTGTGTCCTTCATTCACCCAAGTCTCGACAGGGTAGTATATTTTACGACTTGTATCTCGGTACAGTTTAATTGTCTTCGCCACACAGCAATATCGCCCCTGGCGTGGTAAGCTTTCTTGTTGTCTCAATTTCACTTCGCGATATTCCTACGGATCTAACACTCATACTTGTAAGTTCAGAGCACAGCTGTTCGACTTCTCTCACTGACAAAGACGGATTCTTCTTTGTGAATGCATTAAACACATGCACCACAATTCTTTTTTCGCCACCTTCTAAAGGTTTTCCATTGCGATGCTTCAGCGAAAACCTGGCGGTAGTCTCTGCCATTATAATATAATAAGTATTCGCGCAATAAACGATCAATAAAATAATTTAGCTCTCGCACTCGGCACAACATACTTTCGAATGACGATATATGACTAATCCAGTTCAAAACAAGGTCAGTGATGAAAGTCATATAAACAAATATGTCATCACTACCGCTGAAGCACGTGCTATCGTGCCATGTGAAAGACAGGCTTCTGAGCAATGGAACCTCCTCTTTACTTCATTTAAGAATTAGCATGCATTTCAGATAAATCAACTCTGTTGCGTAATATATTTCATTCAAACAATTAGGAAAATATAAATTTGACAATTCTCTTCCAACATATAAATATATATCACCATGTTAAATAACGAACTAATTTTGCCTCACAACAGTCTATATCACAACAGCAGCCAGTGAGAAGTGATAAGGTCACGTGACCGTTAGAGATACGGGGCAAGCTTATGTGAAACAAGGATTAGTAAACATATCCACTACCGGAGCAGATAAACAGATCAAGCTCCTCTGCCCTTCATTCCCCTCTAGGCTTCTTGTCGTGGGCACACAGTAGTATACTCATTGAAAAATTCGATACTTAGATTTTACCGGAGGTACCTGAAGAAAAAATGCTTTTAAAAAGATTTGTATGCATTACCGTGCTCACGCATCAATATTTGTGTATATACATACAGGTATTTGTGTACAACATAACGTAACAACGTTAAGAAGTCAGTCGGATTTCTTAACAATTTCAGAAAATGTATTACTGTTATTGTTATCGTTGTTATTATTATTATTATTATTATTATTATTATTATTATTATTATTGTTGTTGTTGTAATTGTTGTTGTTATTGTTGTTATTATTATTATTGTTGTTGTTGTAATTGTTGTTATTGTTATTATTATTATTATTATTATTATTATTATTATTATTATTATTATTATTATTATTATTATTATTATTATTATTATTATTATTATTATTATTATTATTATTATTATTATTATTATTATTATTATTATTATTATTATTATTATTATTATTATTATTATTATTATTATTATTATTATTATTATTATTATTATTATTCTTATTATTATTATTCTTATTATTATTATTATTATTATTATTATTATTATTATTATTATTATTATTATTATTATTATTATTATTATTATTCTTATTATTATTATTATTATTATTATTATTATTATTATTATTATTATTATTATTATTATTATTATTATTATTATTATTATTATTATTATTATTATTATTATTATTATTATTATTATTATTATTATTATTATTATTATTATTATTATTATTATTATTATTATTATTATTATTATTATTATTATTATTATTATTATTATTATTATTATTATTATTATTATTATTATTATTATTATTATTATTATTATTATTATTATTATTATTATTATTATTATTATTATTATTATTATTATTATTATTATTATTATTATTATTATTATTATTATTATTATTATTATTATTATTATTATTATTATTATTATTATTATTATTATTATTATTATGCATTGCAATAGCAACAGATATTGTATTAGTAGTAGTAGCAGAAAGGCCAGCAAATAATATACATGATACCATTATCCATGTATTTGCATCAAAACCATATCCTTCCAATTTATAATCTTTTGCGCCACCATTAGATAATTATGAGATAATTGAGTATCGCGTTAGCTGTTACCAGTCCTAGAAAATGACAACGGAACAACGGAATATAAGAAGAGTTCATGAATAAGAAGAGCGCAGCTCCTATCACACGTGAAAACACAGAGTAAATAAAAGTAAATGATAAAATTTTGTCATGTTCCAATACTTCCTGAGTGATCTGCTTCAATTTAACATTCCAAACTTTATGAACGAACGTCATTTAAACTTCAAAAAACAAAGAATGAGAATGAGAGTGGTACTTGTCATGAATGAACTTACTAGAGATTATCCTTATCCAATCCAGTAATTCCGAAATCCACCAAATGTTCGCATGCTTTACAATTAAATCTGAAAAATTTTGGTTCAGCTCCAACTCATAAAGAACACGTTTTTCTTCTCATCTAATTTGCAATCTTGGCTTGCACACGCAATATGTGTGAAATGTTTATGCCTTATTTTACATTCACTCGAGTTTTTGCTTCTATTTAGATAGAAAAAAAGAAAGGAAAGGAAAAAGGAAAAAAAAGAAAAAAGTGTTCGTTTTGAAAGTGCGAGGTAATATTCCGAGCAAGCCATGATTAACGCTTGGCCTTGGAATTTTTCGAGGCCTTAGCTATCAAAAGGAGAAAAGTGTATGAATTTATGATGTTTCAAGGAAGCACGTGACGCTATCATGGCTAAGAGCCAACGAAAACCTCGCTATTCCTCTGTTCGCCCATCCAGATTTTATAATCCTCATTTTGTCAGTCTACTTTCCTGGTTCAGATCTTATTCAGGTCGAATATTGTTCTGTGTCTTGTATCTTGCATGCCTCTTTGCACTGAGATTCGGCGATTTTGATATATTTTATACTGATCTTTACCTTACATATATTCTGCCATTATTGGGAATGCCATAGTGACCTTTATTAAGATTAAGGATATTAAATATTTTAGTTTTTAATAATGCAATAATTTCATGCAACCCTGGATTTCTCCCTCTGATACATAGTTGTGGCTCCCTCACCGGCCGCCTAAACTGGCATAAGGGGTAGGGGACCATAAATATACAGGACTGTGTATTATACCAAGAGAAGAAAAATGTTCTGTCCATCCATTTCATTTCCATTATTATTTCATATCATTTATCATCCGGTGGCCTCTTTCAAGGTATAAAGTGTCGGCCAGTGTCTCGGCGCTGCATGGCAAGATGACATAGTCCTGGTAAACATTTCCTCCTCCGGTAGGAAGGTCTCCGGTCTCCAGGCCGGCCTGGTGCGCCGTTTCAGGACCACGGTGACTAGGATACTGGTTATACTGGCCTAGCGGGGAGTTCCAATTGGTCATTAGTAAGGACCATGCCCTCTGTACTGTCGTGACTCCTTGGATCGGACGTCCTCTGTCTCATTTCACCTCATTCTTCATCTCGGATAGTGCCACTTGAAGCATAGGTACAGTAAACCAAGTTTGGTTGCCATGCCGGTTCCCTCCAATAGAATCGGATATTTGTGGTTCAAATCCTGGCTATGGCACCTTTCAGTCTCACTCTACCTTTCCAAACCCTGTCCTATACACTGCTAGTGTAAAATGGCAATTCATTTCCATTAATTGACCTAATACGGGGATTTAAAGTACTTTCAGCATTGCAAGTCGCCATTGAGTTATGTATCTCGTGTGTGTGTAGGGACTCCAAGGAAAAAAAAAAAATGAAGCTCTCAAATTGATGATACAGTACTGCTAATTTTAAGAAAATCACACGTTATTACATTTTCTTTCTGCGTGTTCCCTAGTTGCAGCTTCCATATTTAATTGCCAGTCGGCGACTCTTTTTTCTTTAATTATCATTTCACAATTATTGTACTTGAAATCGCATCGCTAGAAATCAATTCCATTAAAGTAAATGGAACATAAAGCTATCTGTGTAGCATTTAGAATAATTATATATGACTTTATAGCTATGCTTATACCAGCTGCTCAATTTGGTACTACTACTATTTACTACGTACCTAATGAAAACTTCTCTTTATCAACTCCTTGCTTACTAAACAAGAATTTTAATACAGATCCACAAGAAATCTCTGCCTTAATAGAATGACACGTGGAGTCTAGCAATTAGAGTTTAATTAAGGGTTTTTGCCAATACAAAAGACCTCCATTAGAATTTAAAGCTATATTTTCATAACTAATAGTTCCACTATCAAAGTAATTGCTAGCACACCTGTCAAACAAGTCTAACCAAACACCCCAGCAAATTATATGGATCATTTAACAAGATTAAACGCATATGTAAAAACAATGCAATAATAAGTTACCTCAAGATAATAGTACCACAATTATTATAACTGAACCATAAGTTAATGCAGATACGCTAGCTAATGCTTTCTCACAAATATCCATTGGCTGTAACTACCAACACCTGTATTTGTAAATAAAAACTGACTGCTATAGCTAACAAGAGAGCTATAAAGACACAATTACTCTAGTAAAATGACAATATCCTTGGAGGATTGATGCATCTGAATTTCTATACAGCTCTCACCAATTGCAACATTATAGCTCGGCATATAATTTAATTATAACTGATTTGAAAAACTATTAATTTGAAATTCTGGAATAATACCAATAACACACCCTGATAGAAGGAATCCAGAAAACTAACATCCCATGGTTTAGTTTATAAAATGTGTAAGCTACTTGAAATAGCATAAAGAAATTCTTAAAATAGAACCTTAAACAGTAAAACAAATGCCTTACTACTAAACAAAATAATATTAGACTGTTACACAGTTATAAGAATGACCCAGCTATTCATAAAGCATATGTATGGATAACATAGAAACGTTAGAGGTAGAGGGTATTCCAAGAAATATTGTGACTCTGTGGGTTCGTGAAATGAAAAGTCCAGGCTGCAAACACTAAAAATTGCTCTTTATTTCCGTAGAAACACGCTTTGGTCAACCTTTATAGTAGTAGAGTTCACTTTTATAGCTGATCACGCGACCAATTACCGACTAACTCCCAGTGGCGGGCTGCGGCTCCTTTTAGAGCTTACTCATCATCCCGGAATGTTCTCAAAACAATCAAGACGGCGCTAGAAGAAAGACGAACTCTCCAGAAATCCATCTCCTTCCCCCTACCATTACGGCGAGCTTTTATCTCCGCACTGCAGAGCCACTCTCTTTGAACTTGTCGGCCGCGCCGCCTCAACAATGCGTTCGCGACAATATTATTAATTTGTTTCACATATATCTATAAAAGATAGAAATGTATGTGTCTTATGATATTATATAAAAACGTGAAGTCCCTCAAGGTTCAACTACCAACATACATTGCTTCCATACTGCTATCCACATACAATATATAAACAATATGAGCCAATATCTTCTAATATCAGGCGCACTTTTCTGACCCGAAATGCTTTCCCGATTCAGCATTTCTTATTGCACATCTATCCTATAGCAAATAATTTCTTTTCACCCAATATTTCACACAATAACAGCAGCAATTATATAACAAAGGAGTTAGACGAGGTTGTGTGTTTGTGTGTATGTGTGTGCGCATGTATGGTGGGGGAGGGAGGTGATGCCATCTCTAAATGGTAGACTAAACTATAAAACCATTTTAAAATAAAAATTACTGTGTTAGATACCATTTTATATGCAGATGACCTGGTTCGAATACATAGCTCGAAAAACAGTCTACAAAAGGGACTATATTTATTAAATAATTTATGCAAAAGTTATGCAACAAGTATCTCAATAGCTAAAACAAAAGTTGTAGCTTTTCGAGGGATACAAACAATTAGAGCAAAACTAATATTAGAAGATAAAGTCATAAAACAGCTCAACAATTTTAACTATAGTGCGATCCATATAAATCTGAACCACTTCAATAGTCCATAATTTCCCTTTGAAAACTCGTAGAATGTAGAAACTTGTTTTAATGATATCAGTGACTCTGGAGGAATTGACAACACTGACAATTGTTGAAAATTGACTGTCTTAAAAGTGTCATTGTCTTCGATACTACTGTAGACACTGCAGTTTATATAGGAATCCTCAATACATTTGTAGATCAGCTGGATGATATCGAATTGATAGAAGGTTATATCCAGCAAGATGGGGTAACGTGCCATACATCTAATCACACCATGGAACTTGTAGCCAGTTTCATTGATGATCGAATAATCTCAAAAGGTCTGTGGCCCCAAGATCCCTTGACCTAACTTCACCGGATGTTTTCTTGTGGGGGCATCTAAAAATAGAGTGTGCAAGAATAGGCCGCGGACAATTGATGTTCTCAAGAAATCCATTCGAACCGAAATAAGTAACATTGGCGAGGATACTCTCCGTAAAACTTCAGAGAATATGGTGAGACGAGTGCAAACATGTATAGATGCTCTAAGATGTAACTAGTGTAATGTAATCTCCCAATTGTGTATTATACTCACTCCAAAGTTGCATGTATGGTTCAAAAGTTAAGGTCTATTGAAATGGTTCAGGTTTATATGGATCGTACTGTATTTAGGCTACAATGTTTCATATTTTAAAAATGTACATACAAATAATGACATTAATAGATTTAATAACAATTGCGGTGCCATAAAAAGGATTCTCAAGGCCACTACAAAAGAAACAAAACTAAAAATTTATAAATTAATAGCAGTGCTCATTCTCTTATATGGTTCAGAATCTTGTACACTTCATAAAAGCGAAGAAAAACAATAAAAGCTTCAAAAATGATATTTCTAAGGACTATTGCAAATGAAATGTGTAGTGTTTAACGCCCGCTTTTACTACATACGGCACCGCAGGCGATGGCACTGATGATACATGAGATGAACATGGAGCATCGGTGGAATGAGATGGCGGGGGAAACCGGAGATCCCGGAGAAAATAAGCCCCAGCGCCGTGTTGTCCACCACAGATCTCATTTTGCGGTCGCCTGGGATCGAACCCGGGCCGCCTTGGTGAGAGCCAAGCGGTGTAACCACTGAGCCACATCGCAGCCTAGGACTATTTAAGGTTACACACTTTGATAGAAAGAGAAGTGCTGACATAAGAACAGAACTTGTTATATTCAATTTAATAGAAAAGATAAATGAATATAGAACGAACTGGAAAGATCATGTGGAAAGAATGGAAAATCTTCGCATTCCAAAATTGGTGTTGAATTATAACACCAAAGTGAAAAGAAGCATTGGTAGATCAAGAAAGAGATGGTTACTGCAACATTTCATTGTTTGAAATCGCAAAAAGTATTTTTAGTCTTAAATCCTGTAGATGATGAAGACGATGTGTGAATGTCAGCATTCCTTTAGTGTTAGCATTTTTTGTTTGTTCATTATTTCAAACATGGCTTCAGTAATTATTTTGAATATTCATTTCACTGCTTATAACTTTGTAAATTCATGTTTAAAAAGTTTTCAACTGGTTGCCCTCACCTTATGACAGTCTACAACATTTATTACATTTCAGTGTCACTTCTTCAGCTACTTTTTAAAGGAGCCAACATAAACGTGGGCTCTTCTGTTATTCTTATGCTGCGAAGAGTTTCTCGTCAAATGTTTCAAGTAGGTGTTACAAAGTACTACACTTCTTTCAATAAAATTAAGCTGTTAGGGATTAGAGATTTCTGCTCGTTCCATCTTCGCATTCTGTCAGCTATTTGCATCTTTCTCTAGGGCGTCCTACATAACTTCTTCCACAAGGATTGTATAATCTTATTGAAACCGGTACTCTTTCTTCGACCATTCTATTCATATGTTCTTTCCAGTTCTGTATATTTTCATCTATTTTGTATTGTAATTTGTATATGCCTAGTTCCTCTCGAATAGTTTCATTTCTTATTAATTCTCGTCTATTACATTGTTTAACTCTTCTTAAAAACCTCATTTCTGCTACCTGTGTCTTACTTTTATCTCTTTCTTTTATTATCCAGGACTCACTTCCATAAATGAGAACTGGAACTGCAATTGTTTTATAAAATGTTAACTTTGTTTCTTTCCTTCCTTGCTTTGTTTTTCAATGTTCTCACTATAGTTCCACACATCTGCTGAAATTTGTTTATTTTGTTTTCTATGTCTTTGTCTAAGTCAAAGCTTACATAACAGCCCAAATAGCTGAAATTCGAGATCTGCTCCACGCATTTATTTTCAATGCTTGTTTTTGAACTTACAGGATATTTTCCTCGATGTGTCATTATCTTTGTTTTCTGTGGACATATTTAGATTGTATTCATTTCCCAGTAAATAGAATTTATACATGAAACGTTGGAGGCTTTCTTCATTTTCTTGTATTATTGCTGCATCATCAGCATAGAGTATCACATTTAAGTTTTTATTTCAATTTAGTTGTGTTCCTTCATTTACTTTTTTTTATTTTTTTTTTTAAATCGTACAAGTATGTATTGAAATATGTGGGAGAAAGGCTACATCCCTGTCTTACCCCCCTGTTTTTACTTTTATTTCTTGTTTTTATCGTGCCTGTATTTATGACAACTTTTGTGTCTCTAAGTAAGCTTTTAATTATTTCTACTATAAGAGGGGGATATCCCATTTTGTACATTATGTTCCATAACCTATTTCGATTTATAGAATCAAATGCTTTTTCGAAGTCTACAAATGCTATGCGAGTTTCTAAGTTGACTTCTCATCTTTTTTTTTTAAAAAATCTCTTTATACTAAAGACATTATCAGTAGTAGATCGTCCAATTCTAAAACCTGATTGTTCCTCTTTTAAAATCACTTCTGTTATTGGCTTTAAACGATTATTTGCAATTTCAGCATACGACTTGTAAACTACGTTTAACAGACTTATACCTCTATAGTTATTAGGGTCATTTCTTTGCCTTTTTTAAAAATGGGTATCACTTCAGCTACTTTCTATGATTCAGGAATCATGTAACATTTCCAGCACTCGTTATATAAATGCAGGAGTCCTAATTGGTATATTAGACCAGAGTATTTCTGTAATTCAACATTTATTATACCACCTGGGCTACTTGCTTTTCTATTTTTCATGATTTTCAAAGATGTTTATAATTCATGCAATGAGTTGTTATTTATGAGTGCTATTTGATTGTTGTGATTCGCAGCGTCCCATTTTATATCAGGCATGAAAGACCAGTTAATTTAGCTTAGAGGGCTCTTTAACAGACTTGAGGTTTTTTGCGTGTCGTACATCACTTTCAAAGGAAAGCATGTTAAGACCTTTTACGTAAAAAAATCCATGGTCTTCCGCTGGTTTGAACCTCCAGCTGTAGAAATTACTTTCTGTTTTCACTTTATATACATTTTATTGAAATGTTCTATAAGGATTTGCTTACGTTCTTTTCTCAGTTGGCTTTCCTGATCCATAAGCGCACTCTCTCTAAAAATCATGCCGATTTTTCCAATTGTATTTCTTATACTTTTGCCCTTGGTGAGTTCAAAATTTTATTTTTATAACTAGATTGCAACCTTAGAACGTAGGATGGGATTCAGTATTCTCAAAAGAATTTTTGCAAATGTACTCTTGTATCCTTGCGAAAATATATTGATTGGTACAGAACAAGTCCAATGAAACTTAAATATAATTAATCTTACCTACTTTCAAATATACAGGAATAGACCCACAAGGTGTTCTGGTTTCTATTTTAATGAGGTTTGTTTGGATGATTTTGAAAGTTATCTAAGTCAACAACTTGTTAACTTACAGTGGAAGATTCCCTTACACAGGTCGAAAGGAACCCAGGTCTCAGTCAAACTTTCTGATATACCTTGTAATTTTTTCAACAGGAAACTTTCAAATATTTTCTAAGTTCCCTTATACGTTTCACGGCCATCAAAAATAGAGGACAACACCAGATGAATTGCAAGAGCTGTAATAAAACGTTCGAGGCCTCACGCTGCGTTTACGTTTGTAAGCGTCCATGCTGTAATTTGCATATTGGCCTCAATATAGGTATGACAGGATGCTCGCAATCTCTCCACGCTCTAGTGGGCAGGTGACAAGACAGTCCAGCAGGAGGTCCAACTGGACCACTCGTTCCTTACATAACAGCAGCCGTTGTACGCTCTTTATTGCTTTCCTCTGCATATGGACACAACGCAACTATAGCTGGATACCCGATGGCGCATGTGCAGATTTTTAAACCTCAATGACGAATAAATTTCAATTATCTCTCTCCATTCTTTATATAATTATTCGCATGTAAAATTTTTATATTGAAACCCTCCCCTTTACGCTTTACGTAGAGATAGATGAAGTAAAGGAGGGACATCAAGCACCTCGACCGAAAATAACATCTTTTGTGTGTACAAGCCCGGCTCCGGGAGGAAAGTGTGAGATATACGAACCGTGCGAGACTCAAGCGCTACAGGAACGGACGACTTAAATGACAGAAACGTGCAGAATTCCCTGAAAGTTACTGCCTTGACTATATAGCTAGGAGATGCTCGGTGGAGACCCACCCGAGCTGCTGGAAGGTACCCACGAGCGGAAATCGGGGAAATCTCGACCCGGCATTGGAGGCTCGAACGTACAACCACGACGGAGCCGGAAAGTTCCAAATCACAAACATCACAGAGCGGGATGGCTCAGGTGGTTTCGTCTATGGCCCGCATTCGGAAGGCGCGCGTTCGATTCGCACGGTCGACCTACGTGACCCATGCCTTTTTTCAGATGTTTGTCCGGGTTGCCAGGTGAATGGTGGGTAGGTTAATTTCACCCCCCGGATTTCCTATCGCTAGTCCAGCTAGTGGACAGTAGCCAGGACTTAACGAATACGATGTCACTTTATTCGGTTACTTTATCCCTGAAATAGTAATTTCGTACACATCCAAATTTTCTTTACAACATTTCTTATAATAAGATCCCATTATTCTCATGCAAAAGAATGTGAAGTATAGTAGGATTTATTTAACAGTCCTTCAAGTTCTAAAACTGCTGCAAAGCTTGGGCTGTGGGACAGTCATCGATCGAAAATGGTCAGTAACACACAATATTGTTACAGTAGGGAGCTGTTAAACCTTAGTGAAAACCTTTTATTTAATAAGATAAAAGACACACTTTTCACATTTTCATAAGAATACCTGTCTAACATATACAATCAAATAGAGGTGAAGCTGGTGAATATGTCGATTTCTCACTCCCATGCCAACAAGTTAATCACTTTGGAAAAGTAGACATTGTGCACGACCATTAATTAATAAGAAATAATATTCTCAATTGTTAATTAAAAATCGGAAGCATTCACATATTTACTCTTGTAAACAATACGCTTACAAACGCCTATTTTTTCTCTACTTCCTGTTAATTGTGATAAACGTTTGCTAAAATTATCTTAATGCTAATCTTTTTTAGATACAAGAGAAATAAGGGAATAGAGTGGGCTTTAAGGGATGGTAAAAACTTTTAAGTTGGTTGCTATGTGTTAACCATGGAACAAATTTTTAGATAAATACATATTTTATGCAATTAAATATTTCATACAATTTAGTTATTAGTACGAGTACATATTTTAAGCTTTTTACCATATTTTATGCATATATTATGCATTTTGTATGTGGTAAACAAGATGACTGCTAATGAGAAGAGAAGCCTTCTGCTTATCCTGTAATCTTAGATTAGATTACTTGTTGCCAACAGCTCGCTACATTATAAGCATTAGTCGTGCACCTCAAATGGTTACACCGGCTTTATCTCTGTTAATAGAAACCTCTCAGATAACGCACTTATTAGTGCACGTGGACATAACATCTATCTGTCATTTGTGATTCCTGTGCATTCCATTGTCTGAAGTGATGCGTTCATTGGTGCTTAGCACACATCCGAGGAGCGCGCCAGTGCCCCTCTCACTCTTAAGAGAATAATCAGTGCGTTATCTGAGAAGTTTCTGTTAACAAAGGTAAAGTCATGGTAAGACATTGAGCAGCATGACATACACAAAACTCGCAGGGAAGAGATTTCCATGTTAGAGTACTGCACAATGTATAAGTCAACACAACTAGTATAGGTTAGTTATTGCCGAATAGCCTTCAGTAGAAATCCAGTGAGCTGGCCTACCCTTAATAAACAGATCAGAAAATGGTTTATATTACGATAACAAACAACTCGAAGTAAATCGAACAAAACGAAGCAAACAAATCGAAGCAAAATGTGGAAACAATTTCGTGATTTGATGGTTTATCTAAACATTTTTAAAATCAGTAGTTTAATTTCTCAGACGTATTTTATGAATAAAATGAATAATGAATACAAAAAGGCATATTTAAAATCCTTCCAATAAACCACAAATTATCTTTTAAAGCGCGACTGCGATTTTTTGTGTGTCAACATATATTAAAGGTGGCACAATAAATTCTCCCCTTTTACATTTCTCACGTTACCTGTCCAGTGAGATAAAATATTTGCGATCTGCTGCATTGGTGTTTGGTTTTCCACTTTTCATGTGATTTATTACTTATTTTGTACTTAAGCGTAATTCTGAGACGCCATTTTGTTAGTTAAATTTACGTTCGGTTCCACTGCACATATTGTTCGTTGTAACAGATCTTAAAGAAACCGAGACAATTGCCGAGCGATAATACGTGACGGTTTTAAATACGCTATATGAACTGGCAGATATGTGAAACTTTCTACGACGTGATGTATAGACATTTGTTATATACAGGATGTTAGTGAATTACACCGAAATATTTTCAGAGCAAGTGGAGATATGTTAAACAAGTAATTTGAGACAGAAGACCTGTGGCCTGATGGCTCAAATACGGAAGTTACGGCTAAAAGTTTCTGAAGGGCCAGTACGCCACTGCTAATGATGATAACACTTAAGTGCACAACACTGGAAAATGAAGAGTCATGTTGGAGCACTCCCTCTGGTGCAATGGTTATGCCATTGACTTTCAAGTGACAGGTAAACCTTTTCGAATCTTCTTCAATTTTTGTACTTTTTAGTTTATTTTTGTTTGATTTGTTTGGTTGTATTTTTAAATATTTGTTCTAAGCTTTTAATTCTCATATAAATATATGCATTTTACGGAGTAATTTCACCTTGTCAGTGCAATAAATTACAATTTTTTCTGACTAAGGTTAAATCCTACTTAATACGTACTTTCACATGCTGTACGTCTAAATATGAGGTGGTTTAAAGGGTGGGCGAACTTACGTAAAATAACATATAAATGCAACTCTTTACGTCAGGTTTATAGGAACTTCTAGAAATAGAGGCCTGCGTTTTCAATGAAATCATAGTAGTGTCGTTGCACTGGCCAATCAGATTCACGTTCTTAGCTATGATTCACGCCATTTCGTTACATTAGAATTTACGCATTAAAAAGACGAAGATAAATTCAACTACATGACAGGAGCCGAACCAATGAGTTTTAGAGCAGTAGTTTTCGGCATTGGGCCACCAGAATAGTTACAGAAATATCATTAGTGTAGGCTATATGATGCAAGGAGGCAATTAGTCGCTCTTAGTGTCACACTGGCAAGCGATTAGTTTGAGATTTGAGAGATATTCGATGCATTAAATCTTGAGAAAGCCAATAATGAGCTAAATGGAATCGATATTTTTATACTAGGGAAGCAGTTTTAAAGAAATTGTAATCCAATAATTTCACCTACCTTGTTTAAATACTATCTTATCAGCAAGTGATGCCAATTAGGTTTAACTCAACTGCGTTATGACTTAGCTGCAGACTATGCATTGCCTATATCAATTTACTTATATTAGTCACGTCTACAATAGATGAAATTATTTCGATGTGGTTAATGAACATATTGTCGCGGCAACGGGCATAAAAGTTTCGGCGCAAATAGATAACAGATGGATAGTGATTCACGGTAATAAAGAGCTTGCATAAGCAGTTGAAGATAGCGCGAGATAAATGTCTGCCGAAACAAACAAACTGAGATAAATGGAAATTTCTGGTGACATCTTGATTGATAGAGATTTTTCGGTTTCTTTATTGTTCCGGAAATATCTAGAATTTATCAATGTGAGTCAGAAGGAGTCGTAAGCAGTAAACAATTGTAGAGTGTTGTTGTAACGAGAGCTGATGTAATCAGAACGTTGTTTGTTATTGTCATCGACCTTGGTAGATTGTAGTGTGTATGTGACGTAATTCTGTTACGTAAGGATTGAACAGAGTGTATTTCTACGGAAATATAGAACATTTTGAATTTCTGCAAATCGGAATTTTAATTCTATGAACCCACAAAGTCACAATATATACAAATACCCATAAAGACGTATGTAACAAAAATAACAGGTAAAAAATCCAAAAGGGTGCAACACGTTTAAATAATGTTAAACTTTAAAGGTAATAATTATTCTTTCATTTATCATGTGATTGGTTTATTACAAATGACTAACGTATGAATCATGTGCCATTATAGTGCACATAGCAGCACTATAAATCGATCTCATTGCTCAGTCGAATCGCAATTACCTCGCTGATTAGTCAAAAGGCAATCTTACATAATTAAGTATCGTTAGAAATATATAGACCAAAATATTGTACATAGTTGGTATCTTACACAAATAAAATCGTCCTTGTAGTTTTCCTAAGAAGGCTCGAATTCCTGTTAAAAAGTTCTTCTCTGACTCGATTGATGATCCAGCACACGTCGTCCACAACGCACTCTACTTCAATTGAAATGGTTTACTGCTTTCTTAGCATTAGCGTCCTCAAGTTTGTGCCACCTTTTCCATTGTGAACGGTAATGGCGAAAGTTTGGAAGCCTGCTGAAAATTACTTCCATACATTTCACCTGTATCTAAGGACTAAGGTGTAAACCCTTAGTTGTAAAGTGGGATTGTTTTCACTCACGTCAAAACTGTTGAAAAGGAAGTCACGGACAGCAGACAAGGGTCCTAAAAAGGATCGCATTTCTCTCCAAGCTAGTTAAGTCTCGAGGCTGAACTGCTCAATTGCAGGGCAATGAACCAGACTTCCTGAGCCCCTGGCTGCAGAGGATTCAATAAGAAAGTCAAGACGATGTATAAATGCGTAATGGCCTAGGTAATGAGTTAATAATTAGAGTGTATCAACAGCTGATGTCAGACGAGTAACTTCCATTGTGGAGGAAATGGTTGCCCTTGGGCGTTCTACATGACAGGGCGAAACACAAAGAATGTTATACTGCATCAGATTTCAGAATAAACTTCTAACGGGGTATTCCGATGATTAATTGAAAAATATAATATTATTACATGATTTTAAAGTGTTAGGCAAATCTTTCAATTCTTGTACAGTATTGGACAATCGGTGCACAACAAATTTATTTTAATTCAAGACTCAATCTTAAGTCAAGTCCGTACATTGTATAATATTGTTCAAGGATAAAGAAAGACAACTTATGGTAATTTAACATTAAGGATTTGCCGGAAGTTTATGGAAAATGAAAGCCTGCTATTACAGCGTATTTTTGAGTGATAAAAATGAGCGTATGGTAGCATCGGAATCACTGTAGTGAATCGAGAGCTCCTGATGCCGACCTGCTGGGATCATATGCACTGAAGCCATGGACTCCCCGTTGGGAGCACATTTTATGGATAAAATCCAGACTCCCATTATTTACTATAATTGACATTTCTGATTTATCATCAAATTTTATACATTCGGATTACTTGTCAGTCCCTTAATTTATTTTGCCCTAATAATAATAATAATAATAATAATAATAATAATAATAATAATAATAATAATAATAATAATAATAATAATAATAATAATAATAATAATAATAATAATAATAATAATAATAATAATAATAATAATAATAATAATAATAATAATAATAATAATAATAATAATAATAATAATAATAATAATAATAATAATAATAATAATAATAATAATAATAATAATAATAATAATAATAATAATAATAATAATAATAATAATAATAATAATAATAATAATAATAATAATAATAATAATAATAATAATAATAATAATAATAATAATAATAATAATAATAATAATAATAATAATAATAATAATAATAATAATAATAATAATAATAATAATAATAATAATAATAATAATAATAATAATAATAATAATAATAATAATAATAATAATAATAATAATAATAATAATAATAATAATAATAATAATAATAATAATAATAATAATAATAATAATAATAATAATAATAATAATAATAATAATAATAATAATAATAATAATAATAATAATAATAATAATAATAATAATAATAATAATAATAATAATAATAATAATAATAATAATAATAATAATAATAATAATAATAATAATAATAATAATAATAATAATAATAATAATAATAATAATAATAATAATAATAATAATAATAATAATAATAATAATAATAATAATAATAATAATAATAATAATAATAATAATAATAATAATAATAATAATAATAATAATAATAATAATAATAATAATAATAATAATAATAATAATAATAATAATAATAATAATAATAATAATAATAATAATAATAATAATAATAATAATAATAATAATAATAATAATAATAATAATAATAATAATAATAATAATAATAATAATAATTAAGGTTACCTTATCCAGGTAGCTCACCGTAATCGAGATTCGAACTCGGGACCTCTTGAACGTGAGGCAGGCACGCTACCATCTAATCCACCGAGGCGGGCATACCGTATTTTGAATACAATTTACCGTCTACAGTATCTCATTGACATCAAAGTAGTCAACAAGTGCAGCTCGAGATGGTTTTTATTATCCTAAAATTTAATGTATCTATGTTCAATAGCTTCTGAGAAAACAGAAAAAGGTGGTTCGCAGAAGAACTGCTTAAAACTAAGGTGAAGAATATAAACGCGAAATATCCGGAAGAAAGAAGGAAAGCACATGATTTCAGTACACAAAAGCTGTCATGTTAAAAAAAAATACAATAAAATTGAAGATGAAACGCATCCCTTAAAGATGGACTGAAATTTACTTCTCTATTCCAAATGTTTAAGAGTTTTGGTTAGTTCTGTTCTGTGAAGTATTACAAATTGATGTAAAATGCAGCACCAATTAATATGTATGCCTATTCAAATTTATAAGGCTAAAAGTAGTTTCCCTTAATTCAAACTTGCCTTCCTTAATTCAAACCTGAATTCTACACATTTGAACTAAAATAATGGAAGCATTCCTTCACAGAAAGCAGCTCTTGTACTCTATTCGATATTACGGTGTCAATAATTCTCAGAACTAATACGTAATTTCTCTGGCCCCCAGATTAACATGTTCCGCACTACAAGTTTACTAAAAGACTGGAAGCAATTCTGACTAAACCATCAGTGTATAACTATATTATGGGGTATATGAAAAACAGTAACGGGATGCATAAAGCAGAATTAATATTCTGTAAATGAACAGGCCAGGAACAGTTTAATTACCTAAGCCAAATGAGGATATTCATGATATTAATGAATAAAAAATGTTATAAATGTATACATACCTGTTTTTAAAAAATATAGACGAATAAAGAACATAATGTTATGAAAAGGATATGTTAGTTAACGAGATGAAAATTTGTGTTTGTAATATTGCATATTCAAAGCGGAGATTGTTCTTTGTTTTCCTCACCTTAACTTTCTCTCCATTTTCCTTTGTATTACTCATTTCTCTCTCCTTTCCGTTTTACTGCTTCTTTCCTAATATTCTCCTCTTGTCCTACCCTCTCTTTTCTCTGTCCGAAATAGATGCTAACAAAACAGTGTTTCTTGTTTGCTGATACGTATTGAAACGTTAGTAACATGTTTAGCACCACAAAAGTTCAGTACCTTTATTATGCTGGTTACCGGTTTACATAATATTTCTTTAAAGTTTTATAAATAACAAAACTGATCAAAAACGTTAATGTAGGTATATACGTTTTGCTAAGAAACCTGCACAACTGAAAATCATTCTACAAATCGTACCTTCACTTGGCGAGCTGAGTTAACACGTACGAATCATAAATAAGTGCAACCTCTGCAGTAGAAAATATATACTGAGTCACAATATACTTCGTGAATAAGTAAAGGACAAAATGATAAATCTCTCGTAATAACTAAACACATAAAATCACCATCAACTCACTATTAAAATAAATTATAAAGTACATATTTTGACCGTTTACATTGTATATACCTTTAATAGCCCGTCTCTAAATGGGTCTTGAAGCATCTTGCATAATAGTCAGTTTGGTAATTCTTGAAAGAAAAGGTAAAACAAAGCACAATCATGTACTATCACATGACTGACCTAGCTGGTAGGCATATTTTTGGCATATTTTCCTCTAAATTCGTAATTTAAAAATGATCAGCAGATACCCAGAACTTTCGCCTGGAATATTATTCTTCAAATTTGCTCTCTCAGTTAGCATTACATTTTAAAAATCACCAATATCCATCTGTAGTGTGCATGCAGGAACAAGTATGCATTATGTTAAACTAAAGCAGTAAGATACAACCCTTTTGAAAATGCAATTTTTCATCTGGCCATCAACCTGTTACCCGCCACAATTTACCCATGACAGAAATTTATTATAAAATTGTAATTTGATAATATCTATAAAAGAAGTGATCCGAAACTAAAGAGAAAACAATCACAAAAGGTATACAACATGAACCTCGACGGTATTATTTATATAATATAGTATGATGCATATCAACCTGAACCGTTTCAATAGGCCATAACCTTTGAAGTAATAATAGAACACACGTGCAACTTTGTGAAAATATAATACACAATTGGGAGATTTCAGAGAAAGTGTTGGAGTGTCCTCCACAGCATCTATACATGTTTGCACTCGTCTCACCATATTCGCTGAAGTTTTACGGAGAATATCCCCGCCAATGTTACTTTTTTCGGTTCGAATGGATTCCTTGAGAGCACCAATAATTTGTCCATGACCTATTCTTGTATGCTCTACCTTTTAGATACTCCCACAAGAAAAAATCCTGTGTGGTTAGGTCAGAGGATCTGGGGGACCACAGACCTTTTGAGATGATTCGATTATCAAATAAACTGGTTACAAGTTCCATGGTGTCATTAGACGTATGGTACGTTGCTCCATCTTGCTGGAAATAACCTTCTTTCAAGTCGACATCATCTCCGTAGAAATTCAGAGAATATGGTGAGACGAGTGCAAACATGTATAGATGCTGGTGGAGGACACTTCCAACATTTTCTCTGAGATGTAAGTAGTGTAATGTAATCTTCCAATTATGTATTATATTCTCCCAAAGTTGCACGTGTGTCCTATTATTGGCCAATTGAAATGGTTCAGGTTTATATGGAGCGCACTATACTAGTGAACGAGGAAAAGGTGATCAATTTTCATGGGAGCAGAAAGTAATGTACTTCAAACAAAAATTATTCTCTAGCAAACAGATCCGTTATTAATATTATTGGTTGCGCCATGGCTGAGTGGTTAGACTCCTTGGCTCTCACCAAGGTGGCCCAGGTTCGATCCCAGGCAACCGCAAAGTGAGATTTGTGGTGTACAACATGGGGCTAGGGCGGATTTTCTCCGGGTCCTCCAATTTGCGTCTCCAGCATTCCACCGATTGGAATCTGTTCAACTTTCCTAACACCTTATCTCCCGTACTTTCACTTTCGGCGATGGACTGATCACTTATCCCGGAATCTCTCTGATCAGAAAATCTCTGATCCTGCACCCGTTACCTACGAGCCTTGAGGTTGCGCGGTTCAGAAAGCCCTGTATTCCACTTAAGAAAATACAGGAATTCATTATTTCATTAATATTAATGCATTATTATTAATATGATATTATATTGAAATTAAGATTAAGAATTAATTATTCAGACTTTTTAAATTTATAAATAAATTTGCATGTCCTTCGCAATATACCCACAAAAAATATATTGTAATATCAGTTGTTGGCAGCACGTGACATGGACTTGCATAAAAACTTGTTTCTAATAGATGTTTATTTAGCATATGTCTTTTGTTTTGTTTGTTAATGTTTAGTTAGCAACGTTTTTTCTTCCGTATGTAAATTCAACCGTACTTGTATTTAATTTTTGATAAATAAAATACAAATAAATCATCAAACTTACACAGTTGACTCTTAATTGTTTGGATTAAAATTAAACGTTGATTAATTAAACAGAAGTACCACAGTAAGCTCAACTACTTTGATACTATAGCCTTCGGTACGAAAATTAGACTTACTCTTGCCGTTACGAGGTTTGTCAACAGTTGCCTTTTAATATTAAAGGTTACCTTTTAATAAGAAAATAATACATATATACATAAAGTAAAAGACATTTAATAAATAAAAACTTTTATACATACGTGAAGCTCTGCGCTATTGTAAAGACTCTCTATAGGATCAAAAGGCAGCTAAAAGTGAAAAAGATTTTTTTCCTGCGCGTATTAGTTCCATACTTTTTTCACACAATTCAACAAGTTAAAGCGAGTGGATACAACGAATTTAACCATCATTTACTTAAATCACTTCAGATATGATGTATATTTATAATTGTTAGGTGTTTTTGTTCCATTTTATTTTTAATTAGCAGCACCCCATGGTTTTTCACCCGTTATTCTTAAGAAGGAAGGAAAGAAAGAAAAACGAAAGTAAGAGGTATTCTTTATGCTTTTGGAATCTCACTGTGTATCTATTCTGTCTGTTCTCTCTTTTTTTTTTTTTTTCAAAAGCTACTTTAAATAGGCACCATAAAATATTAATAATTTTACATCTAACAAAAAATAAAGAAAAATGGAAAGGCAGCTAAGAAACAAATTTTATTCAAACAAGATAGCACATTAATTTTAATCAAACAGTGCTACAAAAATTATTGGTGGTCCTTATGGGTATTCATTAAGCTATGCAATGTTCCATAAAATATGATGTAGAATTTGGCAAGTTCTTAAGTAACCCTTATTCGTCACCAACGACCTCCTCCCTAAATGTTAAGTTTAATTCATTTTCCTGAATAGTTTGTGTTCTTTCTCTTTTTCGTCTTCCTGCTTCCGTCTTAACTTCCTTCCGTTTCTTTCATCCTTCTTGTAGGGGTGCAGCAGGTGACACAACCCACCTGCCTAGGTGACGTCATTTAATGGCTGCACTGGGAGAAACTACCGTGACCTTTCCAGAGGTGTTCCAGTTTCTCTGGAGCCCTTACATGCTGACCGGGGGTTCCAAATCACAACAGGTTTCTCAACGTTAATCTAGATTTATTGATATCTTGACCGGCCTCGAGGACGTTGCACTTCTACCAAAACATTCCGAAACGGGGTTAACAAAAAAACGGCAAGGGGAAGGGGAGATAATCGGCCAAGCATACGTGGGGAGAATTCTCATATGTGGAGAGAATGCTCAAAATTGGATTGAACTTGATGTTCCAACAAGAATTCACTGGAAAGTTTAAAATTGAACGTGACAATTTTTTAGAAAAGCATGAACTAAAGTGGTATTTTCACCTTCCTGAAGGATTTACCATTTTGAAAATGTCATAGAAATATTATTTTAAATTGAAATTTGCAGTAAGCGTTTTTAATAATGCTCATTCATGTTGCTGCATCGTTTTCCAGCGCATTAAGGTTATAAATATCAGCAGATATTTAGGAATAGTTGGGAATTCGAGACGGGGCAGAGGATCAAGAGAACGCTAATCGGGTTGTGGAATAAGAAGTGCCATTAATTGTTGTCAAGAACTCGAAAAGAGGACAGGAGCGATTATCAGACATTTTTAATGCAAAATGAAAATGTTCTGTGGTCCAAAATAAACTCCTTTTTCCCTCATGGATTAGACATTAGCTTCCTCCGGTTTCATAATTCTTGAAGCCAACTTTTTTGGGGACGCCATAATTAATCTTCTTCCTCTATACCCATAATTAACAGCTTGTTTTGGTATTCTTTCATTTGTCATTCGAAGAACATGTTCAATTAATTTGTTTCTATATCTTTGCATTTCCCTATTAATTTTTTTAATTGTCCCGGGAATCGAACCCGGGACCCCTGGCATGGCAGGCAGGTGCTCCACCGACCGAGCTACGGGGCCAGCCCATTAATCTTTGCATCCCCAATTCATCTCTAATTTTTTCATTTCTAATACGATCTTCTCTCGTACATCTCTCAACTGATCTGTGTCTCATCTGGGCCGCTTGCATCCTACTCTTCTCCTGTTTTCTTACAGTTCATGCCTCACTTCCATACGTCAGCACTGGTATTGCCATTACTTTATAAAGTTTTATTTTTGCTTCTTTTCTTCTTTTACTTTATTCTTAAGAGTACTCCTAATTATTACATTAGTTGCTCCAAATTTTTATACCTTATTTCTTAAGTCTTGATCTAATAGGTAGATTACATCGAAGTCAAGATATTGAAAATGTGATACCTGCTTTATTATATTATCCATTACATTTTTTGTTTTTAGCGTATTTCTTCTCTGGAATGCCATTAATTTTGTTTTTGTTTTTAGTATCACCATATCATATTTCTTACAAATTTGGTTTAATTGGCATGTTGCCTTCTGTAATCTATCATCCCCGTCGAAAATTAAAACTATATCTCCAACATGAACTAAGAAATAAATAAATGAAGTAGCTACCATGTGATGAATGTAGCGGTGTACAATGCGGAAACTTCAAAGTTGCGAGGGGGCGAAGAAAACTATGAGGAGGATTTAAAATGTAGATATATGGAAGAACGGAGCGTGTAAAATAAACAGACAAAATAAGCAATGAAGCTTAATGTGTGCACGGCAGACAGAAATATAAAAGAATAATGTTTTTTGTAAATAGTATAATATTCAAGGAATGGGTATATGAATTTAACATTGTAGATAAAAACACCTTACGTTACATTTTTTACTTATACTGCCCCCCACCTCTCTCTCTATCTCTCTATCTGGCTCTAACTTCCCCACAAACACAGCATATAAAATGTTAAAATCCATATTTCGGTTGAAATCATGGTGTCAAAATTTGGGACGAATATACTTCCTCTGTCTAACTAGAGAAGCAGCAGAAAAAGTGTCGGTCTGGATGGCTCTCTGACCTTAAGGGCCGCGGGATCAAATCGCTCCAATACCGATGGTTTTTAAGCATGCTTAAAAGTGGTAAACTGATTTCAGAAAAGCCCGCCTCGGTAGCGCAGACGGTAGCGAGGGTGCCTCACGTTCAAGAGGTCCCGAATCTCGGTCAGGGTGAGTTACCTGGATAAGGTATCTTCCAGGGTTTTCCCTTATCCTGAAAGATGAATGTCGGGTAACTCTAAGCTCTATGGACCCTGGGCTCATTTGAGCATCATTTCTCCCGTTTCATTCATCGTCCGATATTACGTAACGTAGGACGCAAATTACAAAAAAAAAAAAAAAAATGATATTAGGTGGTCTACTAATGTTAAAAGTCTTCGGGACGAAATTCCGGCACACTGGCGATTACGTTATGACTTTAAAATGATAATGATCTTAACAAACAAGATTTTTTAAAATAGAAGAAAGAACAACGAGACTTATACTAATGAGTTCACCAGTCGTTAATGAAATCTTATTATTATTGCTAAGAGATTTTTAAACAGTAGTTGCACCTATCAAGCAGACTATTACTTGTTATTTAGTAATTTGTCAACCTTGGCAGTTTTATTAAATTTTGTACTTATTCAAAAACACTACCCGAATTTCTTGTTTGCTAAAACTAATCTACATTAAACATTATCCTCCCGATGGTTTTTAAATTTCATTAGCTTCTAAAAGATGTTAAAGAAATGAGTAAATGCTGCAGTAACAAATTGCTACTGTTTTCTGAGCACTCGGCCATGTCACTTGTTTGAGAAAACTGGATAATTTTCAGTCCATTAATATGCAAACAGAAATAAATTTCCGACATTTGCAATTGGCCGACGTCCAGGGAGTAAGTTATATCCTGAAATATAGAGGATTTATGCGTGTTTTGTTTGTTGAGACAGTCAAGATGCATTTTACAGGATTACTACTTATCATATTCTGATAAAATAGGTGCAAAACAAATGAACTCATGTTTATGTAATTCTCATATAAAGTCCAAACTCCTACGCGTGAAAAGTCACATGACTAGTAATATTATCTGTAACCAAATCTACATGAGTTATTACATGTATTGTGTTGGCTAAATTATGTCTTAATTGAAACGGAGGCATCTCCTAGTTCTTATGCTTGTAATAGAACTTTGGAATATCAAATAATTACTCCACATTAGCACAAATAAAAACTCAATATAAAAAGTGGATTTAAAATTATCTTCTTTCACAACAAAACTCCTTTACACATACTCTAACCCCTTAAAACACGCTACCACCCATTAATTTTAATTAATACATTAAATCACAATTAAAGGGAAGATAAAAGAGACTCTCTTATTTCACATAAACCGTTTATTATTATCTAATAATAACAAATGTATAATTTAGGACGACACTAAAGCTTTTGTTTCATTAAAATACTCATTCCAACCCGAGCAATGATTATCGCAGTAAATATTCTGGACTACTCTTTATTAAATTATCTAGAATGTCTGCAAAGTGAATAGATTATATTATTTTTGACAAAATCTTATAGACGAAATTTGCTTGTGGCAAATATGAGCTTCAGGATCTAGATAATTCCTTAGTGGGTTTCCAGTATTGGTTTCTACAATGTAATAGAAGTGGTTAATATAAGTTCTTTCAATAATAATGGATATAAAGCTCTGATGTGTACCACTTAACATAGCTTTAACAATTAGTGATATGTGTTTGAGGGCGCTTTCCCACTGTAAGACAAAATTATTACATATTTATCAAGTCCCACTTGATATATCATAGTGAAGGGATGGGTAGAATGTCTTAAAAGAACCTAGAGAGCCGTGGATTAGGGCAAATGTGGAGAAAAAGAGAAAGTAACGTAAAAAATTTCTAAAAATCTGCAAGAAAAAGGTTCGAAGGCACATAAGTGCAGAAAATATTTAGTGAAATAGCTGAGAAGATGTCTTTAGTTTTTTATACACCAATGAAGGGGGCTTAGTTACATACACGTGACGAATAAAGAGAACAGAGAAGGTATTGCATGGGTGAGAGCAGGAGTATGGCGACTGAAAGGTATAAGGAAGGATATTCCACAAAATTAGTACCGCATATGTGGGGGAAGTCAGAACTTAGAGCATTTATTTTTTGAGTGCAAAGGAACAGACATTTGGAGGAAAAGTTTATTAATAAGAAATGGTTTAATTTAGGAATATAGCTACATCAAAAATGTTTGTTAAAGCTAGTAAGAAGATCGGGAAATTCTTGGACAAAGTTAAAAAAAAAGTGATTGCAGACAGTAAACAGAACTAATAATTAATATGCATTGATATAATTAATTATTTAGAAATAACAATGAGCAAATAATGAGTATGACTGGTACAGAGCCAGGGCTGAACACTGCTCACACTCAATTGTACTGGCTTAGCAAAATAAATAAATAAATAAATAAATAAATAAATAAATAAATAAATAAATAAATAAATAAATAAATAAATAAATAAATAAATAAATAAATAAATAAATAAAAATAACAAATGACATGGTGTTGGAGGATTGTATGGTACGCTTTTGTTCTACCTTTTCTTAAACTTTTAAAATATCTCTGATGAATCAACACCTTCGCACACCCAAACCATCAAGAAACCTCCTTTGTGTTGAAAGTTGGTTTGATGCACTATGAGATCATACGTTCACCTGCACAACGATCAACAAAAATGTCCAATTTGCACCATACTTTAACTGACTTCCACCGGTATATAAGGACTTGTTCCAATTTTCTGATGTCCCATTCTTGTGTTGTTCTGCTCAGGAAAAGCGTTTCTTAATATTAATAAGACGTAACATTAGACATAGCCGCCATACGTCCGTAGGCCGCAATGCAGATTCTCGCTTAATTGTTGAAGCTGATGATTTTACTATATTCCTTGACAGAGCGTTGTGGCGTATTGACCTTCAGGTGACCAGCGCTGCGATCGTTCCTTATCAGGTCTTATGTGGTCGATTAGAAGATTGAAATATTAGTAGGATTTCATTACGGAGGGGATTCGGTGCGTAGGGCACCAAGCTAGGTCCATTGTTCCTATGCCCCCAAGTGGGGCATCCCCGGGAGGAAGGATGAGGCGAAGGATTCAGAGGGCGACCGACCCAAAGAGCCACGAAGTACAGAAGGCAGGGACCCTACAGCTTACTTGGATAGAGACTTCCCCCGACAGGCCAGGACAACGGACACGCTCCCCTACTGTGGAACGGCAACGCGCCTATCAGCCGAGCCTAACAGTCCCAGGCAAGCAAACCCGCCCTTAGGGGGTCCCCGGCTGGCGGTCCCGAAATGGTCCCAGCAGAGGGGCGGGGATCGGCAACCAGAGGAAGAAGCAGTTTTCCTCAGAGCATATCATCCTTCCATGCTCCATCGAGACACCCACCGACACTTCTAGACTGAAAGAGACTACCAGATCAGAGATGATGATATGAAATGATAATGAAGATGAAATGGATGGATAGGAAAATCGGGGATAAAATTAACCTACCCTGCATTCACCTAGCGCCCGCCTCAGTAGTGTGGATGGTAGCGTGTCTGCCTCACGTTCAAGAGGTCCAGAGTTCGAATCTTTGGTCAGGATGAGTTACCTGGATAAGGCTTTTTCCAGGTTTTCCCTTATCCTTCAAGACCAATGTCGGGTAACTCTAAGCTCCATGGACCCTGGACTCATTTGAGTATCATTTCACCCAATTCATTCACCGTCCGATATGACTCAACGTTAGAGGACGTAAATTAAAAAAAAATCAGCTAGCGACCCGGGAAACCCATGGGTCAGATAGGTCGGCCACGGGAATCGAACCCGGGCCTCCCGAATGCGGGCTACAGACGAAACCGCCTGTCATTCCGCTCGGTGAAATATTAGTAAGCTGACGTACAATACGTTACGAAACACAAATAGAGCGATTGGAAGCTGCGTGTGTCGATATGATGTTTTCTCCCGCCTGCCAATGTACGACACGTTGTTGTCCAGAAGACATGATTACATCTGAACAGAGTATACATACACAGGACTCGTCGTGTATGTGCGATATGTTGAGGTAAACATCTCTGTATTGCGAAATTTTTTCGATACGCCTTCTTGCTTTGCCATGTAGTACTTCTTTTATTCCCATGAACCGGATCGGATTGCAGATGTTTTAAATATGTCTCGCTTAATTTGTATGTAATGTAGCTTCTTATCTGTTTGGAGAAGCTACTCTGGTCTTCAAGGATCCTTCAAAAGATCATTATCTGCATATCTGGTAACTGTGCATTGCTAACCACCAACATGTGAAGTTCATTATTTTAAATTTTAGACAGACATCGCACGGAAGTTTTTCACAAGAGTATAGTGAAAACTTACTCCACAGGCAAAGGATATTCTTAGTCTTTGATTGGCTAAAGCTAGATATGAATTGCTTCCTCTTGTTTGGCCCGGAGTGCCAACGAACTTTTCTCTAGCCAATGAAAGAAGCGACAGCACATAATGAATCAATAGATATCTAACCGCATTTTATTAACATTTTAGACCTACATTATTAGACTCCAAATCTTCAGCTGTCTACCTCCCGACAGTTTTTTTACGAAATTCTCAAGTGCATTACTTTTGTAAGAGCCTGTAGAAAAAAAAAAAAAAACAGAAATATATATTAACTTTTGACACCAACGTTTCGATATCCCTCTCTCAAAGAAGCAATAATGTGTCAATGTAGTGGATTTGTTCCGGGGATTAGGCATGGTAAATTAGTCACGCTAGTTAGACTCACATAGAGTAACTCTTAGTGCGTTTTCCACTTAACTTTTGGGATGAAGGAACGATTTCTTGGGCGCTGTAGTGAAGCTCACAGCAATTAGTTACTTTTGAACAATCATAACTATTTTGTGAAACCTATGACATTTCAGAACATGACTCCAATTTCTTTGTGAAGGAGGATTATTTATGCTTAGCTTATTATTTAAACAAAACAAATTAGAAACTCTTAAGTTTAAACGCTTGGCAGCTGAAAAGTAAGCAACGAAGCACAAAAATTGCTTCCTGAGATAAATAGGTAAAACGAATTAGCAATTTACTTGTTATTTAATGAATTAAAGGTTTGTGAGATACAATAAAAGTTACTTATTAAATAATTAACTGGTTAATCTGCTTGTATTAAAGATTAATCTGGTAAATAAAGAGTATTACACAATATTAATTCTTTCTATAAAATGAACTATACGAGAATAATTTTATTCCAAAACTCTCAATCACAGCAATATTTTCAATTTCCAATGAAACATTGGGTTTTATTTCTTCGCTTTTTACATATATGATCTTTACATATTTAATGTCAATTCAAGTCTCAGTTCATGTAGCTGTTTGATAGATGCGATTCCGATTATGCGGAATAGTCTTAGTTGCGTAGTTTTCTGTTAGGTAATTGTCGATTAAATCACAATATGAGGTCCATGTGACTGTGTGATTCCTGCTTCATTGATATTAATAAAGTATTCTCTTATTTCATTTCTTCCTCCCCCGGGTCATGAATAAGAATATCCGGAGACTTCGGGGAACAATAATGAGTTTGGCCAGTACACAGGATTTGAATTCGAAACCTAAATAATGCGAATCATAGAAAGTACCTCCTGAACGATATGGCTCGATATATTATGTTAACTGAAGTATATTTGTAAAACATTTTATTTGTATTTATTGTTCTATCGACCTACAAATAATTTATTTCTCAGTATTTTCTGATTTAATTAATTTATTGCTGTGGCTGTTATTATTATTATTATTATTATTATTATTATTATTATTATTATTATTATTATTATTATTATTATTATTATTATTATTATTATTATTATTATTATTATTATTATTATTATTATTATTATTATTATTATTATTATTATTATTATTATTATTATTATTATTATTATTATTATTATTATTATTATTATTATTATTATTATTATTATTATTATTATTATTATTATTATTATTATTATTATTATTATTATTATTATTATTATTATTATTATTATTATTATTATTATTATTATTATTATTATTATTATTATTATTATTATTATTATTATTATTATTATTATTATTATTATTATTATTATTATTATTATTATTATTATTATTATTATTATTATTATTATTATTATTATTATTATTATTATTATTATTATTATTATTATTATTATTATTATTATTATTATTATTATTATTATTATTATTATTATTATTATTATTATTATTATTATTATTATTATTATTATTATTATTATTATTATTATTATTATTATTATTATTATTATTATTATTATTATTATTATTATTATTATTATTATTATTATTATTATTATTATTATTATTATTATTATTATTATTATTATTATTATTATTGTCAACGCCATCATCAGTAGTACTAGTAATGGTGGTGCCGGGGTTGATGGTGATGGTGGTGGTGGCTCTTTTTTAACAGGGAAAAAATTCGTATAAAGACGTATATAGGAGTTGGATTTTCAACAACTAATAAACCCCTGCCAGCCTCAATAAGCTTCTCTTGAACTACTGATAACAGGTATTACTTCAAGAGAAGTGGCTGCTATGGATGGTATGGTATGTGAACTCATATATTAGATTTGGTAATCTTCCAGTTCTTTCCATTTTATAGACATGACATCTTTTGCCATCTAGCTTTCTTCCAGTTTTTGGACGAGACCAAAGTTTTGGATGCAAGATTTCCTGGCGTTATTTCCCCACATATCTGCCACATGATACAAGTATAAAATATATGTTATGCTGTAGCTATCTGTCCACAGTATAAACATTCATCTGTTATTTTAACACCAAAGCGATGTAAATAGGCATTGAGGATTCCATGTCCCCCAAATACCTGGGATAAGTAAAAGTCTATTTTACCATGTCTCCGTTTAAACCATATTTTTAAATATTTTATTAATCATATGGTTCAGTTTGTCGTTCCATCATTCTCATTCCATAACTTTTGCCATTCCTTAATCAATTCGTCTGTAGTCTCTGCGCGATCCACATTTTTTCAGTTTTGATTCTTTGTTCAACCTTTGGGGTTATTGAGAATGTGCTTGAAAGCACTAATAAAACCTCTGTAGATATTATCCTTAATGCACTAATAACACTGGGGAACAAAAAAAAAAAAAAAAAAATATTTTCATATACCCGAAACAAAATAGGTAAATTCTTATGTAAACTGATCTGCTGATTCCAAAAATGCCCCTCAAAACTCTGTATCACGTAACGTTTTTTAGGTATCCATAATTTTTTATGAAAACTTACAGAAATGCGATGTGATAACTCATATTTGATTAATTGAAAATAATAGGTATTTTATTGCCAAATAAGATTGGAAATAATAATTATTATCAATTATTATTAAAATAAATAAACACAAGATAATGATGAAAACCACATACCTGAATTATCTCAGAAGTGTTTCACTGTTGATTTTTTTTTTTTTTTTTTTTTTTTTTGTATTGACATGTACTCTCCAGTTTGAGGAACCAACAATAGTCTCCCAACATGGCTGAATCCCAGCGACCCTGGTAACGTCTTTCCATCTCAAAAATGTCCTGGTGAAAACGCTCACCTTGCTCATCACTTACAGCTCCGAGGTTTCTAGGGAAACTATTCAAGGTGAGAGTGCAAAAAGTGGATTTTAAGTGACATACGGTAACCCATTTCTTTGTAGCTCCTAAATAGTTCTGAGACCAAAGTTTCATAATTTTCTTCTTTATTATTGCCCAGGAAGCCTTCCACCACTGATTTAAATGATTTCCATGCTGCCAGTTCAACACGTTTAGACTTTGATTCAAAAACACTGTCTTTAAGAAGTAGTCTTATTTGAGGACCGACAAATATACCTTCCTTCAATTTATATTCACTTATTTTGGGAAATATACTTCTTAAATACTCAAATGCACTTCCACTTTTGTCCAAACCTTTAACAAAATTCTTCATTAACCCGAACTTTATGTGAAGTGGGGGGGAGAACTTTGTGCGGGTCTACTAGAGGCACATACTTAACACTGGTTGCTCCAGGAGTATAGTCTTCCCTTTCCCCCCACTCTTTCACTATAAAATGCTTGTCAGTTGCCCTACTGTCCTATGAGCACAAAAAAACAGCAATATTTTGTGAAACCTCCCTGCAATCCCGTTAGCAATGCAACTACCTTGAGGTCACTACAAATTTCCCAGCCATGGTTTTGATAACCAATAGCATCTAAACTGATGGACATGGAATCATATGTCTCCTTCATTCCTATGGCATTAAATAAAGGTATTGAAGGCAGTAGGTTGCCATTATGAAGCAACACTGCCTTTAAGCTGTATTTAGAAGAGTCAATAAAGAGGCGCCAATCTTCGACACAATGCTCTGTACCCAATTCCTTCATTAAAACATTAACATTAACACAGAAACACATGTTGTCTTTTGTTGTGAAATACTGTGAATACTGTTTATGTCGAGATCGCTAAAATGTTATTTTAGTCTCTTTTGCCAGGAAATTCCACTCCTGTGGCCTGGAACCCAGTAATTCTGACTCCTTTTTACCTAGTTTCAAATCACGAATAAGATCGCTTAGTTCTTCTTGAGAAACAAAATGTCTTTCTTCACTTCGTTCACATTGATATGTAGGGTCTTGGGATATTGAGGGTTCATGTCATCTACATCATGATTTGAACTTGATCCATCATATTCTTCAACCCATGCTTTCGGAGGATCAGGCACCGGAAGATCTTCACTACGAGGAACTGGTCTTATTGCTGATGGAACACTTGGATATTTGACACTCGACTTATTTTTTCTAGACACGCCTGTAAAGTTTGTATTACAAAAATAGCAGTCATTTAAATGGTTAGATTGTTCTCTCCACACCATAGGCACAGCAAAGGGCATAGATTTGAGTTTACCGTTTAGTCATTGATTAAGACCAGTTTTGCATGATATGCAGCAAACATGGGGAGAAAAATCCTTATCTTGATCACCAAGGGCACAACCAAAGTATAATGAATACTTGTAATTTTTTTCCGTTGTGATTTAGGGGTGAATTGTCCACTCACATAACAAAAGGTATTTGGATAATTAGTACATTTCCTATCTAAACTTTTATTAGCACTGCGAATAACTTTCACAGCTGAATATGAACTGAAAGAAAAATCCAACACAGATAAAAACCAGACTACCCAGAGGAGCACTCAAGCTAACACATCTGTCTATTTACTCAGGAGGAGAGAAGCGTGATAAAGGTGTGTTATCTGTGAACCTAAGGGCTCAAGATAGGAATCTTTGCCATTAGAGAAAACAAAATAAGATGTATTTAGGTCTTCACGATAAGTTATGAAGTCCTGCATCAGTAGTTTATGTCAACTTAATTTATTTTGAGTTGGGCACACCCATGTAAATACAATTTTTATAGTAGACTCTAAACTTAATTTTAATGATAAATCTTACATGATGGAAAATTTGTTCTAGTTATTTCGAATAGTATTCATATTCTTTAAAGGTATAAAAATATTATTTAGTAATAAAATGGCTATTATTTTAAATTAAGTCTATATGAGTTGGTATCATACCTCATTTCTGTAATTTTATATAAAATAAAAAGAATAAGAATATCTGAAAAACGTTACGTGATACAGCATTTTCAGAGGCATTTTTGGAATCAGCGAGTCATTTTGCATAAGAATTAGCCTATTTTGTTTCGGGTACAAAAAACGTGTTCCCTAGTGTAATTCTTATTGCTATAGTCTTTGAAATTTTGTAAAATAATTCTATACATTTTCTTATCGAGTGTTCTGTTCCATATGGTTACTGCATACAATACCTATTATTGAAGTCGCCTCTGAAAACAATATTCGACGTGCTCCTTCACTCAGTTCTCCTAAGTTGGGCATCAGTCTAGTGAGGTGTGTTACCGCCATACCTGACTTGGCTACTACTTTTCGTACGTGTTGGCCCATACCCATATTGACATAAAAATAAATACCAACGTATTTTATTATATTTGAGTAACTTATAGAGCTGTAATCGTCCCTGGATTACGGGCTCCTTTTAATGAAACCATCTCGTTTTGTGAGGTGTCAAACTTATCTTCCTGCTAATTAACCAAATTTTAATATTCCATAATGTTTCATTAGCTTTCTGTTCTATTGTCGTCGTATCTTTGGCAATTACCATCAGTCCTAAATCGTCTGCATAGCCTATTAAAGTGACACCAGGAGGCTACAGGTTCCAAAGGGTGGGTTCTAAAACCGAACCTTGTGGCACTCCATATGTCATTATCAACTTGGTATTTTGCCCTAACAGTATTATCCTGTCTTCTAGGTAACTAGGCACTATATTATATAAATAAGGAGATACACGTTTCTTTTTCAGCTAAGCGAGTATTTCTCCCCAGGTTGAAAGCATTCTTCCATATTTTAATGAGTAACCAACATATTGGACATTGCATTGGTGAGCTTTTTGAACCTCGAGTAACAATTTCATTAATTTAGCGAGTATTGCATTATATATATATATGATTTATAAGGTGCAATAGGAAGCACGGCTCTCCCCTCTTAAACTGTTATCTACTTGTAGTAGTGGATAAAGTGTCCTAATCTCGAAGGAAATGGGAATAGATTAATATCGGCAGATTCAATACTCTGAATCGCTTTAGCCTCACTAAAATTCCGGAACTTGAGCATAATTGTAGCTCTTTGGAAGGAAATCATTTTTGGAATAGTCGAATAATTTTATATAATCACGAAAGTATAGTTTTGAAACAATGTGCCCTATCTTGGAACCGGAGTTATTTAACAGATAATGGGTCCACAGTTTTCACATAATACAGAAACACCTAACACAAGGAAATGGAAGCAACAGGTAGCTTTCTTATGGTTCAGTTAAATCATTTACTTTAAGCTGGGCATAATTTCCTCTGCTTTCTACAGAATCATTTACTAAGTAATGGTATTTAACTCGATTAAAATACATAAGCAATACAGAACTGCGTTCGTCACCTATGATTTACGTGTTCTCATTCCAACTGTAGTATTTGGTGAAAATACAAAAATATGATATATTTTATAATGTATTTTAACATATTCTGATGTACAAGATATAATAAGTAAAGAAATCCTTGTTTAACTGATTTTTCTTATCTTGCGAATCACTATATATTGAAATTTATTATGTATTTTTTTCTTCCGGAATTTAATCTAACAAAACATCTCTTTTCAGATTTAAAAAATTAATAGCAGTCAATGTAATCTGGATTTTTTTTCCTTGAGGTTCACTCCTTTATTATTCATTAGTGTACATAGTATTCTAAATGGCTTTCTTTGGCGTTTTGGTGATTCTATAAAACTGTTTTGTAAATGAACGTATAAATGAAGTTTTACTTATTCTGCCACAGTTTAACTATTTTTAATTTAACCTCGTCCAAAGAATTTACACAACAAAGGTCTATTGTTCTTCATGTAAAACAGTATACATTTGGGAACGCAGTGATATTTCTGATGCCGTCGTCAATATCTCCCTTTTTGATAGAGCTGCTGTCGTGTGCTATAGTGGTGAACTATGGGATCTTTCTCTGAGGGTACGCGCTGTGGGGGTGTGAGGATAGACGCCACTAATTGAGTTGACTAATGGAGAAAATGAAGCAATTTACCGACTGTTTCTGGATAAAGAATTAATGTTTTTCAAAATTTCAGCACTGCACACTAACTGTCGAAATATTTATATGACCCATTTATAGCCTTGTCGGATCAAATGGTCACGATCCTCATCAAACCAACGTTATGTAGAAATGGAAGCCAAAGTGGTTATCACCCGATAGCACGCATCATGAAGTTCGTTCAGGTTGCACCAATCTTTTCAGCCTCTGGGAACACTCAAATGACGAAATCCAGTAATCATCTCCCGTCTCAGAAGTGGTCACTCCAAGCTGATTATCTATGATTCTTCTAATCAAAGACTAACTTTTGGTCTGTATCTCCCGTAACACACCATAACCTACCATGCAGATAAAATGTATACATAACACGTCCGTATATTGGATTTCTTCTGAGAACAAACTAGACAAGTAAAACTCCGCAGTTTCTTAATGATACGGCCAGTATAATAAATTATAAAAATGCCAATTTGTCTTACTGTTGGAATAATGTATTAGTCGTAAAATTAGGAGTGCTCGTGATAAGACCAAACAATCAAGAAGACCTGATTACAAAACAGTACATTATACAAGGTTACCTAATAACATTGTTTTACATAAAGACTAGTAACTTGTTTTGGCATACATCAAGATTATGAGCAGGTCTGACTGCCTTATTTTGTTATAGCTTTTGTTTCCTCAATTGTTATATCAGACCACCTATGTAATATAATATATGGAATGAAAGATTGCAGTAATCCCCGAATTATCGCGCACACACATACACACACACATACACACACACACACATATATATATATATATATACATTTGGTGGGTTAACAAGAACTGTATTCCCAGTTGATGCTCCTTTCTGGTGCCAATGCCATCGTATACTATTATGTGTGTCAAATATGATGATGTTTATCCTTGAGCGCTACTAGGTGAGCAACCAATCGGAGTCCTGCGGTGTTGTCGTATTGCATTCCCCGTAAGTGTTGTGTGACGAGAGCCAAACTAATCAATCTCAAATAAATACTATTCGCGTCAAGACAAAAATTCAAATTTTGTCAAAACTGATCCATGAGGAAAGAGAGAGTAATGTATTTAACATCCCGTAAAATCCCCATGTCTTTAGTTCAAATAGTTTTCGAAAAACAAATAAATAAATTAGAAACCATTATATTATAACAATGCATTGCGACGAAATCACTATAATGAACATCATTATTGGTTGGCATGCATGGTGAACGTATATTTGAAATTACTCAGAACTGAAACGTTAACATTTGACATGGAGAAATAAAACAAATATGTACTTTGACTAAGTCAAGGAGTTTGTTAAATTTGATGAGAGGAAACAATACACTTCCTGCTGGTCTCGCAGAACGTGTCTGGTCACATTATATCTTTGTTTATCAATGGTTTTTAATCTCTATTTACTCTAGAGAGTTCAAAGCAGTACTATTCAGTTATTCTTCAATGAGATCAATGAGATACGATCCACCTTCTCCCTTACTGCTGCTAGAACAATCCAGTTGAGTTAATTGTGGGCTAAAATTATGTTGCAAATAGAAATAGTATATTTAAACTGACTGACGTTGAATGACTTGTTCACGAAGAAATTAACAAGGAACACAACAAGACTGGGAAAACTGCGTGAGACATCAGATAAACTACAAGAAGACCACTTTTGGAAAGAAATAGCACGCAATGAAATTTTGGAACCTACCATCATAAATTTGCAGTACTCAGACGATGAAGAAAATGACAATGACGAATTATCTCTTAACGTAAGTAACATTCACAGCTATACGAATGCACCGCTGGTATTTTCATCGGATTAGAAGACTAAGTAATTCATAACCTACAATTAATTGTAAGCTAAATATTTAAACCATTTCCGTAATATACGAATATACACGTTTCATTTGTGATTTCAACAACTGCATTATAATAAAACTTTGGAAAGTTCAGTTTGCGTTAGCGCCAAGAACACTCGCAAGTGTGCGAGAGAGAGGGAAGTATTAAAGGAGTGGAGATAACGAGGTGGCAACGCTGACGGCTCTAACGTATCTAATTCGCTACAGGCGAGAACTCTTCCCATTTGAAAAACATATTAGTTAGTTAACCCTTTATAATCAGTTTAGCAATCTAGAAATTTAAATTGATGGTGCTTTATAGCCTAAGAAATACAGTGTTTTATCTATGTATGAGTAATAAAAAACAGTAGAGAAATTCTCTTTTATCTCTTTCTTTACGAAGTTAAATGCACGTTTTCATTCTGTATAGTATGTTTTTCTTTCTTTTTGGTGTGTAAAGATTTTATCCTGATCTCTGAATAGGCCTGTATACCCCTGATCTGTCCAAAAGAGAAAAAATGGAAGCAATCGATTCGCTAACAAGGAGCAAGCTATATCGATAAGAGGTAATGTAAGTAAAGTTCTCAGCATGCAAATGATTTCAAATCCCATTTAGCCGAGCAGTGGCGACGCTAATGGGTAAACTCTATACGTGATCTCGTGTCACACGCCCAGCAAATAAAATTACCAAAAAAATATCGCAGGTGTTGTTCAGAAAAGAGGCGAGGTGGTAATTTAGAGCAATTTGATAGGTTGACGACCCCTGCTCGATAAAACTCACGATGGAAGCTACGGGTCATTTCCTGTTCTATTTCTAAACCATCATAGGAGTATTAACATTATAACAATACCTATTACCACACTGTCTTCATATATAAGGAATAAATGCCAAGAAAGACTGCGCAAGCTTGTTAACAAATCATGTCCTTGGTAAAAAAAAAAAAAAAAAAGCACTAGATCACGTATATATAGACTCTAGAATCATTTTTATGTCCGCTTCGGTAGCTAGATGGTAGCGTATCTGCCTCACGTTCAACAGGTCCCGAGTTCGAATCTCGGTCAAGGTGAGATATCTGGATAACTCTTTTTCCGGGAATTCCCCTTATCCTTAAAGACGAATGTCGGGTAGTTCTACGCTCCATGGACCCTGGGCACATTTGAGCATAATTTCAACCATCTCATTCACCGTCGGATTCGACTTAAGCTTGGAGGACGTAAAATTAAAACCATTTTTATACATTTTGTACAATTTATATAGAAAATAAAGTATCCCAACTGTTAACAACTACTAGATTATAGAAACAATAATAACAATGAACTAAGGAATAGGAACAAAGAAGTTTAACTAAACATCTACATCTAAAATCTTAGTTCTCAAGTATACAACTGAATTACTGAGTTTAAAAGAGTACCTCAGAGTAATACCTACGTGTAGAGGAAAAAAGCAACCTTTTTATGTACGTAATGCTATTTTAATAAAACTGCTTGAAAATATTCTTGGTTTTTGGTACATAAGCTTAGACTTTGAAGTCTAAACTAATACATATAAGTCGAAAATAATAATTATTTCTCTTTCTTATTACTAAAGTAAAATTCGATTTACCAAATAAAGTTTATCATCTACTATAAAATTAACTACTTTTCACTGCTTCTTTCATTTTTTTTTATTTTATTCTATTTATGATACCCTAACTTCTTATTAATAGATAGCACGACAGTTACTGCAGCTGCTAGTTTAATTGATTCATTGTATGTCGGGTATTGCCAGTTCGTAAGTTTCCTAATAAATCGTATTTTCATAACTATAATCTAATAGTGCAAAGTTACTTCACAGTAATAATTCACTTATCTACATGATAAATATTCTTAGCTACTTAGTCGTTTTCTTAAACTCTATATGGCTATTGGCTTTGGTGGAACGTGCAATTTGGAATCATGGAATGCCTTCGGTTTCTATGAATGGACATGCAGTTATTATGATAACGAATATATGATCTTAGATGCTAAGATGCAGCTTAGTTTTATTTATGCTGCTGTTGTTCTTAGGTAGACTGTGTAAAAACACAAAAGCAAACAGCAAAAAGTGCCTATACATGTACGGTTATATATGGTGGACACTTACTTTATTATTTTAAAACTTTAAAGCTATAAAATAAAGTTGAGGGTAACATGAAAACAGAACTAAAAACTGATAACAAGTAGATGAAGGATAAAATATATAAGATTAAGAGTCTGCACCTTTTTTATCTTTAAAGTATCTACGAGGGCTGTTCAATAAAGAATGATCATAATATTTTACGGTCATAATTTTTCGCACTAAAATTCAATATTATATTCTGTTAACTTAATGTGAAACAGACACGCTGTACTAGTTTCATTGTTGGTACTCCTGGTTTCAGCCTGTGAGAACCAGGTAAGTTCAGACATGTTCAGTATCGCCTACCGCTGCAATGGAGGTAATATGCAGTTAAAGTTGATGTTAGAGGAAGATCCGGAGTTTCTTTCAAACGTAATCACTGCTGATGAAACTTGGCTAGATCATTTTGATCCGGAGAGCACACAGCAAAGCTCAGTGTGGAAATCTCCTTCATAACCAACCCCCCCCCCCCATCAAAAGCAAAGGTGGTTGCTTCTGCTGGGAAAAATTATGGTCATCTCATTCTTTGATATTCATGGAATGGTTTATCAGTGCGTTGTACCTGCATACACATAAGTAACTGGACAATACTACAGGGATGTCCTGAAGACATTGCAAGATCATATCAGGCGCAAAACACCACATTTTCGTGAAGCAGACTGGATGCTGCACCACGATAATGCTCGGCCGCATATTGACAATGTTTTTGCTGAATATCTTGCAATAGTCAACGTGAAGTACATCCCTCATCCTCCCTATAGTCCGGATTTAGCCCCATGTGACTTTTCTCTATTCCCTAACTTGAAGAAACGCCTTCGTGGGAGGTATTATCCATCATCAGAAGCAGTAATGAAGGCTGCGGAGGCGATTTTGAAGGATATCTCCTAAATGGTTTCCAGCATATCTTTGAAGTCTGGCAGAAATGCTGGGACAAGTGCATCGTATTCAGAGGAGACTATTTTGAGAAGGACCATCAAAATTATGAGGCTGAGTAAAGGTACGTTGTCAAAAAAATTGTGATCATTCTTTATTGAACAGCCCTCGTATAACTAAGTTCTACACTTATCTAATAGTTTAGTCTTCACTCTATATTATCACGTTTATTAGATATTACTCCTATTAGTAATTTTATTACAAAAGCTTCATTACACTGGTTTTAACACACTAATGCCCAATTTCACCAACAGATGTTAAAATCGACGTTAACAAATGTAACGTAACAAAAGTCACTGCGCTAAAACTAACGTTAAATTTCTTGCATTTCACCAACCTGTTTTCTGAAAATGTTAACAAACCTATGTTAACGTCAAGAAACTTGTAAATATCACAGCTATGGATGAGTCGTATTATTTTCTGAACGTACTGCGATGCGATGTTGTTTTCATTTTCGTCTGCACAAATGGCGGATGAAGAAAGTCATAAATAAAGCCGTGAGACAAATTTCTCATCGACGGAGAAAGAATTGTTAATTGAAATGGTGACGAAGTGTCATGATATCATGGAAAATAAGAGGACGGATGCAGTGAACGAAACGAATTTAATTCAAATGCATGTGTCACTACTACAACCACCAAACAACTTGTCAGTATTACGTAAATTTAAAACGAGTTGCGAAGAACAAGTGCCTTAGACGTTTCAAGACGGGAGGTGAACAATGTATTATCCACATAATTCAGTGAATTGTAAAATCGCAAAGTTGTTAATACTTGAAGCAAAGGTGAGATCGGCATATTCCTTTCGATGTATATTCTAACTCATTATTACGTAAATTTAAAACGAGGTGCGAAGAAGGACAAGTGACTTGAACGTTTCAAGACGGCAGGTGGACAGTGTATTAATTCAGTGAATTATAAAATCGCGTTATTAATACTTGAAGCAAAGGCGAGATCGCCATATTCCTTTTGATGCATGTTCTAACCTCTCTTGTACTTCCGCAGTAACCTTCATAGCAACATGTTTCGACAGTCTATACCTCCGTAAAACACTTTTCTTCGGATAGTTCCTCAAAATCATTTCTCCTCATAGGCCGTACTCTACTATTAGTGCCATTTAGACGGTCTTAAATATAGCAAATCGACATCAACAGCTGACTTCATGCTCGCCATCTTGACTATTTACAATTGTTAAGGACTTAACATTAGAAACACTTGTTGGTGAAATGCAATTTTTGTTTTAACTATTGCTAAACTCGTGTTAAGTCTTAACATTTGTTGGTGAAATCGGGCATAAGTCCAAGGGCTTGGTGCTCTTCAGTCTTTGTACTGTGTTGCTGTTATCTAGCGTACGCAGTGCCTCTGTACTCTTTTGTGCACGTAAGAGTCTTTCGTGCTTAGCTACAGCAGCTATAATTTCTTCAGTAACAAATGTTATATTTAAGTCCCTGTAGCCTTAAATATAGCTTAGATACCAAGGTGTACTTACTATAGTCCTTACTACCTTATTCTGAAATCTCTGAATGGCTTTGACATTCGTTTACTTTGTGCAACCCCATAACAGTATGCCGTACAACCATATAGGTTTCAGCACTTTTTATAAATCACCATTTGTTGTGTTAACTTAATTCTGAGTTATGTTCTAGTAGCCAATACAGTTTTCTAAATCTTAGATCTGGTTAAATTCTTTTATTTTTACGTGTGATTTCCAGTTAAGTTTTTCATCCAGTGCCAAACCTAAATATTTTACCTCTTTTTCATAGGGAACAGTTTGTCCATTTAGCTCAATGGGTACTTTTTGTTTTCCTGTTTGCGAAATTTATATGGTCTCATTTTGTTTCATTTAATAAGTTTGTACCTACTACGATCGTCATTTTGAAATAATCCGGCTGTTTGCAAACGTATTTAAAATGTGCATCGAAAAAGCACCCTACAGCGTTCTTTTTTTTTTTTTTTTTTTTGGTGGGGAGGGGGGTAATTTACGTCCTCCAACGTCGTCATATCGGACGATGAATGGAATGGGTGAAATGATGCTCAAATGAGCCCAGGGTCAATGGAGCTTAGAGTTACCCGACATTCGTCTTTCAGGATAAGGGAAAACCCCGGTAAAACATCATCCAGGTAACTCAACCTGACCGAGATTCGATCTCGGGACCTCTTGAACGTGAGGCAGACACACTGCCATCTACGCTACCAAGGCGGGCAGCATACTACACCTTAATAAAAAATACCATGTCATTCATGGATCCTACATGAGCCACGGAAAAATACGTTGACCATGAATGATTACGTGTAGAACCTATATACATTGAACACCCGGTATAAGCTCGTAATTAATTCAATACAAGCTCATAGGAATGTTAGAATTTGAAAAGAAAAATGCGAAAGTATGTTACGCATAAAATATTCATAAGGAATTTAAAATCCATTGCATGTTGCTGGTCATTTTTCGAATCTTGATTTCCATTAGAAGCCATTTAGCATTTCCTAATTACTCGATTGCTCCTGCACAAAAATATCGGCATGAATACTAAGCGCTAAAAATACAGAGACAAAATATTTAAGACTATGAATTCAAAATATATTTTACGTTGTTGGAATTCTTTTAAATCTAGGAGGATTCTCTGCAATAGCTAGTTGTCGTTTTAAAGCAGCGCTATCCTCAATATATGCAGTGAAGAGTGGAAAGGGCTATAGCGTCACTACAGCGACAAATTTCGTCATCTTTTGGTAGTGCACCTTTCTAATTTTTCTTGTGTACCACTTATGACCGGAGCATGCATTGCTTTAATTGCTATCTTCCGTAATCATTATTTTATGTTTCATAATATGTTAGGGGTTAAGATTTGCTGGATAACTCCAACAAGGTGTTCATTGAAACTGTTTACTGTTAAGATACGTACTTTCAGCACCTCCGGGCATTTAACATACCGACAATAGCAGAATTTGTGTTAATTTCTTGAATGTCCTCCGTTAGGTGCACAAAGGGTAGGTTACAATTCTTGCCTCCAACAAAAGGGAATAAAAGAGATGTGCCTCACAATAGGGCATATCCTGCACTGCAAGATTAGGGATCAACAAGGTTGAGGCAGGTTCCTGAAAGGGAAGGGTTTTTTCCTTCTCAGCTAAACAAATTAACATTGAAATAAACCAAGGCTACGGTTAGCTGCTCAAAAGAGTAGCAATTGTCCTATGCTAGGGGTTTCCAAGCTATAGATTGCTTACCACTCATGAAAATTTGAGTTGCTACCGGGTAATACTTAAAAATAGCAAACAAACAAGTAATCATTTCTTTTAGAAGAAACTAATATTTGAGAGAAAGCATTTTTCAGTACCATGAAAGGTTTTCTCTGACGATTCACGAAAATTGTATGGACATTCAATTTTAAATGAGCGACAGTGACACAGTTCAACTCGAAAATATTATTCGATCTGACAACAGTGAGGAACATTTTGTCATTTGCAGCTGGAAGACACATTCGCAATCAAGAAAGCAGTGGTGTTAGATTATTATTGTGGAATTTCAAACCTTTTTTCATTTTCGTAGCCCTTTTAAGTTCAGTGGTCATGTGCTGAGCTCAGAGTTCAGAACAACTCGTGTTGTTGTTGCTCATACACTTAGAAATAATTTAAACGTTGATTCGATTAGCTTTTTGTTATGAAACATATCACGTACCCTTCCAGAAGTGTAACTTAATCTGTGGTGGCAACTCATTTATCTCCGCTATCTTTATTTGCCGGCTTTTTGTGTACACAAGCCGCGCTTATCTCTCTGCACCAAACCTTTTGCGCGCGACAGTATTACTGATTTGATCCTAAGTTAACCTATTTTGACTACCTTTTAAATTAGTTGAAGGATCTTTAGTAATATTGTTTACGCCAAATTGGTATCCAGGTTCCGTTTATCCCAAGATATAGAAGGGTGTTTTTTGCTATGCTGAGGAAACTTTCCACACCAAATTTAGATGTGTGGAATGCATTGCAAACCTCTGATGAGAAGACATATACGGTGTCATTCACTTTCTGAAGGATTGAAGAGTGACAGTACCACATGGCAGCCCATTTCAATGTTATAAATATACTATCTACGTATATTAAATAGATCGCACAAAGTTACTATCCCAGAATGGTTAGCATAACAGCGCATGTTTTCTAGGAGGCCGAAGTCGGTTAAAACACTAGCCGAAATATTTCACAGATAAGACTAGAGTTCCTGTGATACAATCACATTCTTCTGAGAGGAACACAGTAGTAAGCAGGTAATAAAAATAACCAAATACAGTACGTCTTCCAGTAGCAGGAATGTCGAAGTAGAGCAGCATTCTACAAAGTTCAAACAGATTTAGAATACTGGTATACACCGCAACCGTCCACATTTTACGCCATGTCAGTAGGCGACGTCACAAAGTGGGTTGGTAAGCCATAACGCTGATCATTCAACTTAAAATGTTACCCATGTGACATTTTTGTTCTTAAATGGAGATTAGAGATTTCTGTCAGATACAGATGTAATTTGTGTCAATTGAAGAACTCAGATTCAGAAGTTGCTAAGTCTTTCTTTTTTTTATATAGAAATCCTGTTAAACACACGATAAGTGCTCTGAAAACCAGTTCTGTAATAGTGTTAAAATATTTGCGGTTTATATGTTATGTCGAACATATTATGAACCCTGCATGTTGAATGTGAATAAATTTCAGAAACAAAATTTGTCAGCCTTTTCGAGTTAGATGTTGTTAATGAAGTAGTTGCCGCAGTATCCGTTTCGTAATGCAACTACACTGTGCCACCCAAGCTCTTTGATATCAGCTGTTGATACATTTTAGATTAGATATTTAGGCATTAGACATTTTTAGACATTCCTCAAGTGCACTTTCAGAAAGTTTATTTGTACTTCTTAATACCAGTGCTCTTTCATGCTTATTCACAGAATTTTTGGCAATATTGAGAAGAAGAAAATTGGATAAAGTCTTATTCCCTTCCACATGGGTGAAACTGATCAAAGATTCACTCCAGAAAGAATCCCATTGATGTCCATGACAAACCTTCACTGACCGATAACGGGGAACATGATGGCACTCCAGTTGTTGAAGCATTTTACTTCAAAGATTCCCTCGACCATGTCCTTGCAAGAAATATTCCTAGATTCACTTTAATCCTGGGTGTGTATTTCCAAAGAAGATGTTCACCAGAAGTTCGTCACACCATATCTTCCACACGTTATCGTCCCCAGTCTCTTTTGAGCAGAGTAGTAAGGTTGCAATTCTTACACAAGGTATGTGATTGTGCGAAAAACACACCAGATAGCCTGCGGAAGATTAAGAAGGCAAAATATTACGATGTTCGTTCACTACTGGAACATGCCACTCTGCCAGAAGGTACCACATTTTATGACACAATGACATATGGAAGTGACGTAGAAGATGATGTAGTAGAGATGGAGTGATGTTTTGTTGACAATTTTGTATGTCAATCCATGAAGTGCATACTGGATTAGTCAATAATAGACCTATATTAGTGAAAATAACGTAATAGTTATTCTCTGAAGATTTACGGAGGGTATCCTCGCCAATGTTACTTATTTAGTTTCGAATGGATTCCTTGAAAACATCAATTGTCCGTGGCCTATTCTTGTACACTATATTTTTTAGATACCCCAAAAGAAAATATCCGATGAGGTTAGGTCAGGGGATCTGGGGGGCCACAGGCCTTTTGAGATTATTCGATTATCAAAGAAACTGGTTACAAGTTCCATGGTGTCATTAGATGTATGGCACGTTGCTCCATTTTGCTAGAGCAAGATGAGACCTTCTCTCAATTCGATATCATCTCCGTAAACCTTCAGAGAATATGGTGAGACGAGTGCAAACATGTGTAGATGCTGTTGGAGGACACTTCCCATATTTTCTCTGATATATAAATAGTGTAATGTAATCTCCCAATTGTGTATTATATTCTCCCAAAGTTACATGTGTGTCCTATTATTGGTTCAAAAGTTATTGAAATGGTTCAGGTTTATATGGATTGCACTGATTATATATATACCCCTATATACCCCTAATTAGGAGACCGAAAACACTTATTAATTATATTGCATATGTGACCACGATTCAATGCATATTTAATGTAACACAAACTTTTTTTTTTTGGAAAAATCTTTAAAAACAACTTTCAATATACGAATACAATGTTTTCCTCATAAAAGTAACAGAACTGGAGGTTACTTTTGCTAAAATCCGTAACTGACTTTACTTAAAAATGTTTAACGTCTATATATTTAACCCAAGGTACCAATTTTGAACTTAATAAAAGTGCTTGCTACTCTAAAATATATATTAGATAATATGGTACTGTTAATTAACTTTCTATTTATCAAATTCAAACGTATACGATGCAGAAAGCTTAGCAACACCATCTGCACAAATATTAATGCATTGCAACAATTGATCACGATACGTAGTAGAAAGAGAAAGCTAAATGTCGCGCCAGTAACATGAAAGAGAAACTCTCAGTCGTAAAGAAAGTTAAAATGAATTCGGTAGGAGGTAAGAGAAATTCATATGTACGTACATACGCAGCTGGTCTTGAAAACGGTCCAACAAAATTTATGCTTTAAATCCAATCTGATACATGTGCACTGCATATTTATGGGAAGAAAGTGTCTTTTTCCTTTGCAGTCTAAAATGCGATTTACTAAGTCTTAAATGAACATAGGTTTCAATAATATTTTCTTTTTATAACTATAAATGATGGTTATCGAAAATTAATTTGTGCTAAACCACTGCAGAAGGTCCGTCCACGGGGTGAGAATTCAAGATTGTGTATTTTGATTTACTTTCCACTCCAATCTACTCAATATTTTTAAATAAATAAGTTATATATGTAGATTGTGAGAGAGATCAATATTTTTACCAATGTAACTACATTAAACAGCAATTTTGTGTACAATCGCCACTTTTGCTTTCTTAGCATATACTTCCATATGCAAAATGAGCAAGATGATAAAATAATGACAGATGATGTTTGTAATAATGATGATGATTGGTGATGATCATAATGATGGTGATGTCATTTTTGTAGTTTACGTCCTCCAACGTTAAAGTCATATCAGACAATGAATGAAATGGGTGAATGATGCTCAAATGAGCCTAGAG